>CM032880.1:3777500-3962500 GCA_019176425.1 Megalops atlanticus | reverse complement strand
TATGTAGGGTACAATTTCATCCATTTCTACAGCTGGATATTTACTGAGGCAATTCTGCGTTAGGTACCATGCGCAATTAAACCATCAACCTTTCGGTTATGAGCCCTCACCATTACAGCAAACTGCTGCCTGTGTTCTGTCTTTTCTCAAGTCATTAACATTTTGCCAATGAGCTTTTATTTCAAGCTCAGCTTTTTAAAAGCAAGTATTTGTAGAAATCCCTGGACATCACTGAGTGAGGATTGTGCAGGTTGGGGAATATGATGGGTATAGGTTGACGGGTATTGTTTAGCCCCCTTGTTTCCAGTAATGACTTTGCTCTAATTTTGACTCGTCCCTCCGCACTCTTACCTTGCTGTCCTCTGTCCCCCTTGCCTTTGGAATAGTCGCCTGGAGTTAGGGGTCTGCCAAAGTATCTCCCATCATTATCTGTGACATGCTGCGGAGGGGAGAGAGAGCAGGCGAGGATCTCTGCGGAAGCACAGCAGGCCTGTTTCTGCACTGGGCTGAGGGAGTTATCCCAAATTCCCTTATAAAAGACATCAGACATGACACGCAACAGCTCTGTTAACAGTTTATCCAGCTCACTGATTTAAACTGAACACGCACACACAAAAAAACACGCGAATACACACACACGTAGGCACACACACACGCGTGCACACACGTGCACAATCACGATTCTCTTTGTCAGCAATGTCTTCCTGTAGGCCCAAACGTCGCCTTTAACGGCTATCAATACAGAAAAGCCTCTCGCTGTAAAAACAAATCAGCGCGATGCCAATATCCAGACTGCTAATAAGCATCGTCTGGGGAGGCTCATTTTGCCAGGTGGAGCGTTCCCCGTGTGGTAGAGCCTCCGGCGGGGTCCAGCTGCTCCATCGCAGGCTCTCAGAGATGCTCTGCACGAGCCCCCAAGCTGAGCACAGACCACCAACGGTCCCGCTCAGATGTCAAAGAGAGAGGGCTTTGTTTCTGTAACCCCCCTACCCTTAATACAAAACCCTGTGGCACCAGACAGGGCTGCTGTGGAGCAGGGGGAGAGGCTGGGGGGTGAGTGGTGGGGGGGGGGTTATTTTCGCTCCTCTGGAGAATCCCTCGCCGGCGGGGGGGGGCGATGGCGGCATTATCAGTTACCCCCGCTCGCGGGCCCGTTCCCCGCTCCCCCGGTTTCTGGTGCTAAATTAAGCTGTCAGCGCTGTCTCTCCGATTTGCCTCTGGCGCGGGCGGGAGACGGCGATGCCGCGTGACGGCGCCGGCCTGGCACTCCTCGGCGGCTGCCGCCCCGCATATCCACGGCAATTCATCAGCGCCGCCGCGCTCCCCGCGCCACTCCTGGCACAGCCCCACGCGCCCGGGAAAGCGGGCGCGGAACAGCCGAATCACCTTCCAAAAAACCGCCCCCCCCCCGAGGACTCGCGGGGTTCGGCGGACTTTGCGCAGGGTCCGCGGCCCAACCCCACCTCTCCGCTCCCACCCCGCCTCTGACCCCCCAAACCAGGGCTGGGGGTCAGAAACTACAAATCCCATCATGCTTTGCCTGCACCTTATGGGTAGACACCTGCCGTTGGAGGGCATACTGCGAAACCAGAGAGGCCTGTAGACTTCCTGCAGTATACCCTTGGGAATAGTGGGTCCTGGGGGGGGTGGCTGTGAAGGATGTGGGTGGATTTGGGCGCGAGGTGTGGTGAGGGAAGGTGGGAAAGAATTGGACTGAGCAGAGGAACGCTGAGTGGAAAAAAAAAAAAACACAGTCCACAAAGAAAACGCCAGACGGCCTCGTCATAAAAAATAAATAAATAAATAAAACGGGATAACTGTAAAACAGCAGGAGATTAAGCTTTCTGTGCTTAAGTATTTATTTGTGATGAATAATAATGATGGCGCATTTACAAAGCACTCGTTTAATATGGGGCCGCTCCAGAGGCGGATATACCACTCGCCGTCCTTAGCGGAGACCCTGCCCTGCAGTCACGCGGATACCCCTCCCATGGTTTAGCTCCAGCTCCCAGACGGACGGCTTTCAAAACATTTGCCGTCCCTTTACACTGTCCCTGCCCTGATGTTAAATAATACATTAAATGCCATTTTGAGATATTAACCTACTTTATTGAATAAGTCAATGAATTATTTCATTTGGAGAGCATCTTGGCTCTCCTCGCTGCCCAGCTGTCGTAATCTAGCCGCAGCCTAAATAATCAAAAGCTGTTCCTTCATTCAGTGGGATTTGGTTGGACGCGACTGCAAAGGGAAAATGCTCCTTTTATAAATCAAAAGAACCTCATTGGTTAAAATTAAATCAGGACTTTAAAAAGAAAAGCTCATCATTTACTCTCGATAAAGATATGTTAAAGGTTTATGAACAATAGTTTGTGTTTTTTTTCTCTTATTCTGTCGTATATTTTCAGTCTGATAAATTGTGAAGGAGTCGCTCTTTAATTTGGAGCCCTGCAAGATGCCCGCTTTCCTGCGCGGTCGCTCTCGTGTGAATACACAGTATCAAAAAACCAGCACATAACTGGCACGGCTTTAGCGCCGTTGGATCAAACAGTCATAACCTCCTGTTTCGGGGATAAGCCGCAATTGGATCCGCGGGGGATCTTTAAACAGAAAAACAAGCACAGAGAGAGAGAGAAGTAGGCATTGAGCTGGAAGAGGAGAGAGGCGGGAGGTTTGGGTGAGCTTCAGGGCGAGCGAGGGGATGGCATCCGTCCCACCTGCGATGGCATCCGAGCGCGACATGAGAGGAGTCAAGGAGGGGTCGTTACGTAAAGCAGCTCGCTCGCGCTTAATTAGGCACTGCACCGTATATTTAAATGACACCCGCTCTCTCCACGTTTCAGGGGTGACGGGGGGAACAAAAATCGCCGGCCTCATGTTTGCAAACACCAACACAGAGAGGGACGAAGGACAGAGGAGAGGTTACATTTTTTATTAATTTTGTGAGTGAAATATGGATGGCAGTATGCGAGGTATGTTCTTCGATCGTGTTTGCTGTATCACTCCAACCTTGGTCTACCATGCCAACCTGCAGAGTGCTGGCTGCAAAACTGCTTTTTAAATGTAGATCTAAAATGCAATGTAACACCATAATGTGCAAATTGTGGAAAAAGGGAGGGAACCAGTTGATAGACTAAAACCACTGTGAGCTGAAAAGTGTGACAAATTATTTTAGAATTTTTGCCTATCCTTTTAAAATTCCGATTTACACCGTTTGACATCTTCACCAATATTATTGTACTTCTTTAACTTTTGACTTTGACAGAGAGTTGCCTCCACACCGGTCAGCTCATTCTACAGCCACTCATCCTGCTAACGACTAGCGCAGACATTTCCAGCTTTGCCAGCTCTCACTTGACACTCCTGAGCTGCAGAGGCCTCTTTTCACAGCCTCAGAGCGAGCGTCAAGAGCTGGCCGCACTGCGTTTAATTTACGTCCGCTTTATAACTGTGAAACCATTCACAGGTACGAAGGTTACCGGGAGGATACCAGCAGGCGGCGGCGCGAATCGGACCCTGAAGCGCTCCCCTCCCGGCCTAACAGTGACTGTCGAAAATGCAACAAAAAAGAGGTGCGTGAAGCGTGTTTGTGGAACATACTGCGATATAAAGGCCAAAAACCTGGCAGCAAGGGAGAGAAAGGGCAAGCAGCCCTCATAAGACTTCTCACAGTGATGCATTAGGTTGAGAACACGCAGTGCCATTTTCATAAATCTAACCCCATGACACTAATTGGTTACATGTGGAAATCATTGTGGTCAGTGCTGTATATATGTATGAACTCATAGACGTATTATGGTTATAGCCACGTGCCTTAGCACGTGGCAAAGATTATTAACATGAAGCTTCCCATTTTCTTGCTAAACTTTACCTTGACTGGAACTGTATTGCAGTGTGAAATCACTTGCTGTTTCATTCCAGCAGCCTGGGCATTTATTTCTACTTGTCATGCTTTTGCAGTTTGTTGTCAAACAAATAATTGTGTTCTCACCAGAGCTCAATAAGCTCCTCCTCTTCCTCTTCAGCCTCTGTCCATCCTGTTGCCACTTTGTCTTTATTTTTCCGCGGCTGTCTTGCAGCTTCTTGCGTGATGCAGCTGCTTGGACAGTCGTACTGTTAGCCGTTGAATCGTGATTGGCCTTCATGTCAGCTGAGCTTGTGAAATGGGACACTGAACAAAATCAGTTATCACTGTATGTGGGAACCTCTCCCTCTAAAGTTTACAGGATGTAAACAGTTAAAAGGCACCATGGAAGGTGGGAGAGGAGGCCAGCCCCTTATGTGTGTGTTTGTATGTGTCAGGGAGTGTGTATGAGAGGGTATGTGTTCATGTCTGAGAGCATGCACATGTGTGGGAGTGTGTGAGTGTGTCCGTGCATGTGTATGTGTTTGGGTGTGCGTCTATGTGTGTGAGAGAGTGTCTGTTTTTGTGCATTTGTGTGAGTGTGTGTTTGAAAGACTGTGTGTGTTTGTGTATTTGTGTGAGTGTGTGTTTGAGAGACTGTGTGTGTTTGTGTATTTGTGTGAGTGTGTGTTTGAGAGACTGTGTGTGTTTGTGTATTTGTGTGAGTGTGTGTATGAGAGACTGTGTGTGTTTGTGTATTTGTGTGAGTGTGTGTGTGTATTTTGTGGTTCAGCCCATGCAGTGTGCACACACCACACCGAAGGTGTAACGCAGGTGCCAGCACACTGCACTGGGCAGAGGTGGGAGAGGGACAAACGTGGTGAATCTGACACTCCAGCTCTGAAATTACACTCACAAATCACAGCCACGAGCGCGGTACAGTAATCCACAGGGTGAGATTTGGGCTCAAGGCCCTCGGTCAGGCGATGAAGGTGAGATGATGGAGAACTCACCTGACCTGCCCGGGTCACCTGAGGCACGTCCAACCAGCGCTCTGCCACGTCCTTCACAGCAAAGACAGACACACACACACACACACGCACACACACATGCAGACACTCACACACATACACCCACACATACACACACACACACGCACACACACATGCAGACACTCACACACATACACCCACACATACACACACACACACACACACACACATGCAGACACTCACACTCATACACCCATGCAGACACTCACACTCATACACCCACACATACACACACACACACACACACACACACACGCATGCAGACACCCACACACACAAACGCACATACACACACAAGCACACATGCAGACACTCACACACACACACACACGCGCGCGCTCACCCACACACACACATGCAGACACACAGACACAAACACACACATGGACATGCAGACACTCACACACACACATACACCCACACATACAGACTCATAGACACATACACTCACACACACATGCTGACACACACACACACACAGACACACATACACACACACAACACACACACACACACACACACACACACACACACACACACACACACACACACAGAGTACTGAGTTCAGTGCCTTGGTGTTGATCCTCATATTTACAGTCCAGTCACCATGAACACAACAAAAAACTCTTTTGGTGCTGTGGTGCTATGCATGTTTCCTACTTCCATCCACAGACAATCAAAATGACACAGTCTCACATCAGTACCAGAATGAACACTACTTAACAAAACTAACCGCACAATATACAGCACCGGTCTGCGGGTAGAGACCGGCGGGTCGCGCGCCTAAAACAAGCCCCGAGAACGGATTCCCATTCTCTTTTTTCGCGATCCATCAAAGTTTATGGAAGCTAATCCCTTTCTTATATAAATAGCTGGTGGTGGAGAGGGGAGCTGCAGCATGCAGCTCTCGCCCTTCTGTCCCTGAAACTGCAGCCAGGATGCGCTGTGTCTTGGATTGGCACGTCGGGCTGCCTGGGGCCTGCCGCGCTGCTGTCCGCCAGTACAGATGGAGGGCAGAACCGAGCAATGCCAGCTTGTCAGTCGGATTAAAACGACTCATTTATTCACTGAAGAATCTCGCAAAGCGACCGGGCGGAGGAGGGGGGTTAAGGGGGTGAGGAGGGGGGGGGGGAGTGAGTGTGTTGGTTGTGGGTGGGCAGAGAGGGGTGTGGGGGTGTGGGGGGGTGAGAGAGAGAGAGAGAGAGAGCGGACTGTAAGCTAACAGCCCCCGAAAGCCTCCCCCTCCCGCTCCCTCTCCCTTACCTTCTTTCTGGTGCTGCCAGAAGCCATTACTGCGGTGTACGGAAGGCGGCCGGCGGGGCGGCGCCCCCCAGTGCCCGGGTGACAGATTGCGGCCCGCCATTGGTGGCGGAGGAGGCAAGGGTGGATGGCGATTGGCTCAGATGGCCAGGAAGTGGGCGCCGGGGGAACGGGGGCGGAGGACGGGGGGGGAGGAGGAGGAGGAGGAGGAGGATGACAAGCACTGGCTGTGTGACCTTTTGCACCCGTGGAATTACTTGAGGAGGCCGGCGCTCTGGTTTTCGGAGACTTAAGGCTTATCTTGGCAGCGGTGGGCGCGGCGGTGTGGGCAGCTTGTACACAGATGCCAAGGTGAGGACAGGGCAGGGTCTGACCTCCGCCACCCGGTGCCCGGCTGCCCTTTCGGACCAGTTCTGTACCGCAGCGAAGGCGTACGAGGACGCGTCGGGAGAGGGGGGGGAGGAGGTTACCTGGAGTACGCAGGCGAGGGCCACAGTCCCGCACGCTGTGTGCCCGGTCGGACAGCGCACACAGACTCGCCAGCTGCTAAAGCACTGAGCGCCACCCGCAGAATGCCAACGGAAGCAACTCCCACTCCAACTCTCACTTTTCTTGCAAAGCCGGTGGTATCGGTGGTGTTTTTTTGGGGAGGGGGGCAGTGTAGAGGCCTTCTTTAACACCAGCTAAAGGAGATTGAGATGGGCTGTGATTGAAGTTTGTAGACTTTCAAAAAGGTATTCAGAAAGTAGACTATAGAGGCTATTTCGAGCTGAGTTCCGTCAGCAGCACGAAGGGGCACAGATGGAAAGTAAAGGTCAATTTCCCACTGATGCCTGGAATTATTTTTTCACAGAGATTTATAAATAAAAATACCTTAGCAGCATTCCTAGTGGAAGCAGAGACCCTCAGAGCATTCAGAAGGGCTGTGACAGTGCTTAGTACACTCTAGACTACAGGGGGAAGAACAAACACAGATGAACTGAATGACTTGATCTTGTCATTTAACATTCTTCTGTTCTTATGGTAAGTGTTGTGAAGTTTGTAATTTGCGAACACCGGGAGGGCCAGGACTCTTGAATGGCTAATAAGGAGAAACAGGGAGCTGCTAATTAAACAACACTGAAGACCAAGAGACAGGTCTCCTCACCCGTATTTATGGGGAACTGACGCTGTACACAGAAGGCTTTAACTCTTTCTCAGATAGTACATTCGAATGGCTTGTTTGGCCTGCATAAATGTCTTGCCATGTTAGTAGAATGCTAAAATAAGATCAGGTGAAGGACAGCTTTCAGTCTAACAGGGACCCAAGACTGCGGTCCCAAAGTAGTCAGTTGACGACAGTCACGATTGTTGCGTTGTTTTTCGACACCAGATTTGCGCAGTGCATGCATTTTTGTGGGGGGTAAACATTTTGATAACTTTTTTGTTAAAGTTTTAATGTTTTGTATTTCACATACAGCGTTTCTATGGAGTGATGTCAGAAATGTTCTGTTGCTCTTGCGCAGGTTTTAAGCCTCAGTGTTTCTGCCGTGCTCCATCTATGAGGTTATGGTTGGCAACAGGACTTTCTGCCATTGTCTGAATTCCTCTGCAGACTACGGTGGTTCCGTTTTTCAACCACACCCCTTCGAGAATGTTTGCGACAAGCCAACAAATCAGAACACTTGTAGCTTCATAAATAGCAGAGAGGGAAATTTCAATATGACCTACACCATGCTATCTGTATCCTGAATAAAGAATCTGTGCTGATATTACAACTGACTAAAAGTAATGTCTCAAACACCCCCCCCCCCAGAGAGGGACCGAGACAGTGGACTGCAGGTGGCTCCGCCCTTGGGCAGGGTGTTCTAACCTCAAAAATGGGGCAACATTTTAATTAAAGAGCACAGGCGATGACAGGATACTTAGCCGCAGATGTCAGCGAAGAGAATGGATATTTTAATACTGTAAAACAGCGTCTGCTCTTGCCGACTTCTCCTGTTATAAAGGGACCAATGGGAGAGAGGCAGAGAGAAAGAGAGAGAGAATTTTTTTCCAGAGGAGTCAGAGAGGGGTTAACGGAGGCATCAGCCGATGCCAGCAACCTTCTGCCTTTTGAGTCCCAGTTCCTTGTGGCACAGCCAGGCGAGCGGGAGGGAGGGGGGGGGGGGCGCGGGGGCCGGCGCTTGGAAGGGTTTTATCAGGTCTAATTACTCCCGATAGCAGTAATTTACAGGTTGGCAGCGGGGGGAAATCGGCAAGATTCACACTTCCGTGGGTCAGCATCTGTCGCCATTACGGCGAAGGCGGCGGCCGGTCGCCGAGGAGGGAGGACGGTAAACAACGAGCGGCGCGTGACAGATTAGCGGCGCGGGCTAAAGGACCTTCCACTGACACATCATCTCTCTCACTCCGCGAGTTTGTTTTGCGGCAGCTGTCACCAATAAAATGGAGAGGTGGGGGGCTGGGGGCTTTTGTTCCACTTCCAGGGAGAGAGGGAGAGAGGGAGGGGGAGGGAGAAGGGACTGACCTGTTTAACAGTCTGGCCTCACTTTTTTTTTTTTTTTTTTTTTTTTAAAGAACACTTTGAGAAACCAGGGCAAGTTCACGTCGAGCTGTTTTTTTTTTTTTTTTTTTTTGCTGACTTTAATAATTGGATTCTCTTTTTCTCTATTTAGGTCTACATTACAAATTGCAGGTGTCTTGCTGATGTGGTAATTTTAGTTCCGTTTTCGACTGCGTGTGTGGCTCAGGACACAGAGGACGTGTGTGCGTTGCGCCTCTGTCCCCGCCGCTAACGCCGCCTAAACTCCCCGCCCCTGCCGAAAACGCCAAAAAGAGTGGCGGCGAGTGGGATCCAAGATGGCGGCCTCATTCTCACGAAGCGAGGGGGCGGGGGGGTGGTGCTCCGGGGGAGTCTGCACACCGCACGCCGCCGCGGGTTGTCAGAACGCAGGCGGGCATTTCGCACAGGGGCGAGTGGGTGCTAGCGGAGAGCCGGAGCTCCGTTTCCCCGCGCCCGCCTGAGCGCCGCTCTCTCGCCTGCGTCCGCCCCGCGCCCTGCACGACCCCCCCCCCTCCCCCGCCCGATCAAGCACGGTTCAGCGCCGGGCCGGCAGGGACGGTGCCAGGGTGTGGAGCCATCGCGCTCCAGTGCGTCCCATTTCCTTAACGCGGGCATGCTGGCCCTCACACTGGGTCCTCATCTGATGGATTTTGGCGGCCGGCTTTTTTCCCCGGCACACAGCAGAAGGACGTCCTTCCCGGGCGTCGGCTTTGCCACACGCCTCTCGCTCTCTCTCCTGAAAAACGGACATTAACGATCAGGCGGACGACGCCCGGCTCGCTTTGAATCCCTGAAACACCTCTGTTCCCTCCCGTTAGAGTGAGGAAAGGCGCAGTAGAGCAGTTTTAACGATGTTGGTTTAACTGTCACCTGTTGATGACATCGTTCTTAATGGCTTTATCTGCCAGCTGTGACACAGGATTTCCTTGGCCACAGTGAGCAGCTCATCAGCTGTTCGGGTTTGCAAGTTTCAGTTCATCGCCTTTGAAAATGTATTCCCCCTGCCTGTCCTAACAGGAGTGCCCTGTGCCAAAAGAACAGAGTCATGCGACACCCATCACTGGGATGTCATTGGACGATCTGCCATTATGTTTGAGTATGTCCAGTGGTGTAAAAAAACCCAGTGTTTATGAGGTATGAACTACTGCTGTGGGTATGAACTACTGATAGACTAATGGGGCTGACATTACACACTATTTCCTCTAAATAAATCAGCTCTGAGCATGTCTTATTAAAAGAGTCTCATCCAGTCAGACACAAAATACTTAACAACTTCAAAAGGAAACCCTGGAAAATACGAAAGTCAATGTGTAACAAATGTTTTGAGATAGAGAGGGTGAAATTTGCTCGGGGCCTGAAACTGAAAGCTTGAAGCACTGTTATAAAGTATGTAGTTTCATGAGCACTCTGTGTGAATCAGATATGTTTTTTCACACTCTCTCCGTCTCCATAAACCGAAGCTTCAGTTCGCCTTTCTGCTTCACCGAGCGGCTAAAGGCAACGCAGGCATGCAGGACTGACTCCTCCCGTGCTCTTTCTTTCACCCTCTCTTTTTTTTGCAGGAAACAGATGATGCAAACAATCTGTGCCTGAACCGAAACTTGTAACAGCTGTGCGTCTCCTGCACTCCTGGTCCCTGGGGCTGCTGCAGAGGACCCAGCCCTGCGCTGTCCCATTACCAAACACATCCGTAACCGGCCGGCTGGCGGGCCAGGCCTCGCCCGGGCCTGTCCTGTCTGGTGTCGAGCGCGGGGGTCGCGTGTCTGTGAACCGGCCTCCGGGGCCTCCGCTCCCGGAGAGGCCATATGTGCGGCCCCGCGCCCCTCCATTAGCGCTCCCGAGGCGGGGGCGAGCGCCGAGCCGGGCCCCCGGCCCCCCTGGCACACCCCCGGCACCGCCGCGGGGCACGTCCTGCCCACCACCAGCTGGCACGGGCCGGGGAGAGGGGGAGCGGCCACGCCCCGCCAGCCGCTGGCAGCCGCCGAGGAGGCGGACGGAGGGACCGAGCGAGGAGCTGGCGTGTGCGGAGGCGCAGCGAAAATGCGAGCATGCAGGAGTGCAGCCGGCGCATGCAGGAGACCAGATGCGGCCGCAGCGGAGCGTGTGGTGAGACCGGGGTCTTTATGATGTTCTTTGTTTTAAAGGAAGGGCCAGAGATGGATCTGTTTCCCGTCGAGCTGTGAGGACGTGCAGTTCCAGCAGCCTCTCTCTGCACTCCCTCACTATGGTGTCTGTCCCTCACAGTGCAGAGGCTTCAGCAGGGAAGTGATGCGCATGGGGTAACCGCGGCAGTTTGCGGTCAAAGCTGATATTTGAGCAGGACGAAAAAAAAAGTCTGCATTCTGTGCTGATTCTGCCTCGCCCTCACACCTCTGCACCGTGCGCCCGTACGGTCGGAGAGAGGCCAGCCAGAGGTGGGATGGGGGGGGTTGGGGGGCACACGGAGGGGGGCACGGAAGCGGGGTTCTCGTCCTTGTCCCTTTGTATCGCAGTGGCGGAGAGAGTGACTGCTGGAACTCCATGCCCTAACAGCTTGACGGGAAACGGAACCGTTTGCTGGCCCTTCCTTAAACTGGGGCAGAGAACAGCCCATGCAGTGTGAGAGGGAGAGACAGAGGGAGAGGAAGAGAGAGGGAGGGAGGGAGGGAGTGAGGGAGAGAGGGAGGGGGCGAGAGGGACAAAAAACGTTCAGCACCTCACATGGGGATGTCAGTGTCTCAGCCTGTACCTGCCACTAAAGGACCTGAGGCCTTTTTTAATTAATCATTACCCAGAATGAATAATTTATCTATTACCACTGAGTATATACATAACGGCTCATATTTATATCTCTGGGTGTTTCGCCACTAAAACTTCCCTTTACTTTTCATAAGTTTATATTCCGCAGACAAATCAAAATGTACAGGCGACACCTCATATGAATTATGACCCATTTATTATCCATTAATAAATCATTATGTTATTAACTTACACTGATTGTTTTACATTGCCTATCCAAAAACAGACACTGCTCACCTCTTGTAAATGACTTAAGATTGCTCGTTGAACATCAATTATTGCTATAAAGCAGTAATTGAGTGGTTTTACGATGCCTGTCCTGAAGTCGTTTTGACAGGGTGAGTGATGTCTATCTCACTGCAGGCAATGCAGTAAAAGGCAATAATGTTTTAATAATATATTCGTTAATTGTTAATGAAAGGGACCCTAACAAACATTGTAACCAAAGCATTTAATACAAATTACATGGAATTCACTGGCCTGTGGAACCTTTCCATGAGCTCTCAGCAAATCGACAGGCACCAAGCGTTTCACAGCCAATCACAATGCGGAGCCTGAAGACAAAAACAGGGCAAAACAAACAAACGGAAAATACAACATGATAGCAACAAAGCCGCGGCTGGATGGGAGTGCTTAGTGTTAGACAGGAAGCCCGAGGACATTTATGAATGTATATTGTTTATGTATGTGTGTATGTGTGTGTGTTTTCGTGTGTGTTTCAGTGCGTGTGCATTTATGGGTGCATGTGTGTGCACGTGTGTATATTTCTGTGTGTGCATGCGTGCGTGCCTGTGTTTGTGTGTGCATGCGTGTGTATATATCTATGTGTGCGTGTGTGTGTGTGCATACAGTATGTTTGTGCATGCATGCATGTGTGTGTGTGTGTATACACGTGTCTGTGTATGAACACATATGGTTTTGTGTGTGTGTATGGTTGTGTGTGTGTATGTGAATGCGTGTGTATGTGTGTGTGCATGTGTGTGTGCGTGTGTGTGTTAGATCTTTGGGATTGTGAGTGTGTGAATGAAGCGCTGGCCTCAGGACGCAGGTTGGTCAGGTAGCCCAGGTGCGGGTTCCTGAGCATCACCGTCACATGATACGGCAGGTTACCGGAGGCGGCAGAGCTGTCCAATTAACCCCGGCCTCCATGGAAACGGCGACACTGACCACTTACCTGAGGCCGATCCCGGTTACCGCTCACACGCGCCCGCCCGCGCTCCTACAAGATTACAAACTACTCAGCGGCACGTAACTTTGTTTCACCTTGTTCCCTGTTCAGGGTAACTCCCAGCGCTGTCATCTGTGCCTGTCCCATGGCCCTCTATAAATAGCCTCCTAAGCATTGTGTATCCTGCTGATAGGAAATCATTGGCTTCTCATTGAGAGGGGATTTGGTGAGGCGTGGAGGCGAGGGCCGACCGCGCCTCACGCCGAGAGCTCCGACGGCCGACCGCGGGAGGCGGAGCGACTCCCGGCCCCCCGGCCCCGTCCACCCTTGACCCCGCGTCCCTCCTCCCGAAGACGAGGTGCGTGGAGAGACACCTGTCAGGTGCGCCCGCCGCAGCGGGAGGCAGGGAGAGCGGGCCGCGTGCAGGTCGCCCCTCCCCTCCGACGGGGCAGGCCCTGTGGGGAGACGCCGTCTGTGTCCTCGGGGGGCCCCCCCTGCGGGGTCCACCAATTCGTCCTCCCCGACCGTGACTGCAGAGAGGGGGGCATCCCAGAGGAATTTGGGGACTGCCACAGCAATGACATACTGACGCTTTCCCAGAATGCTTTGCTGCTGCCAGTATAAAATTGGACTGTTCTGAGTGTGAGTTCCAGCAGAGCCTCCCCCTTTCAGGAGCGTCTGACACGTCTCAATGACTCAAACGTCTATGATGAGCGATGCATCAAACCACCCCTGAGGAGTGACTTACAGCATACGTGTAATCAGTGGGGTTCCCCCCAGATCTCCCAGAAGATTGACGGGGGAAAAAAAAAAACAGCAGTAAAGTGTGAGTAAGGGGGTACAATCTCCAAATAACAGGGTATAATAAGGGATACAGTCTAAAAATTACAGGTTATAAAAGGGGCTACAATCTCCAGATAACAGGGTATAATAAGAGGGTACAATCTCCAAAAGGGGTCAGACAGAGAGGCCCTAAGGAGGACTGAGAGAGAGACAGCTGCTTCAAACTCAATAAAAGAAGATTTCTGGGGAACAGGAAGGACTTTGAGGGCTTGAGATCTTATAAATTCACAAAAGGCCAGCCTGATCCTGCGACCTTTAAATGAGTAATTACACCAACACAATTCCACTATTACAACTACTGTGTTAAATTTGCTTTAAGAAACTGCAGCAACTTTTAGTTTAACAAGTTGAGAGCTCTTGCTTATTATCTATACAGCTGGATATTTGCTGAGATAAATTTGGGTTTGCTTGCTGAAGGGTACAACAGCACTGGCCCACTTGGGTGTCAACCCAGCAACATTTGGGTTCCTTGCCACTACACCACACTACGGCTACATACCTGCTAAGAAAGTGCACCTAGGCACACTGTTGTTCGTGTCGAACACAAGGACACTGTTTTTATAAATAAGCAATAGCAGAAGAATTATAACCTTAGTTCGACCTATACCACGTGGCCTACTGGGTACAGTTACAAACCATAGTGTATGCGACAGGTATGTTGTTTTACATAAACCGTCCAATACGTGAGGCTATGTAATTTCACTCACTTACAGAGGAAAGCGAAAGAAAGCGTCCGCATTTGAGGTGCTGGTCTGGTGCTTCTCGGGAAATTAGGCTAGGGCACGGAGAAGAATGCAGCGATGTGGGTATACACGGGAGGGGTTTGACGGATGTTTAACGGGACGGTCCCATAGCTATGGCGAGGCGAAGCATTCCCTCGCGATGGACCGCGCGCTTGTTAAATATTCATCCGCAATACGGTCCATTAAGAATGAACTAATCTACAATGTTCCCATTTATCTGTTAATAACATTATTTAAACATATTATAGAACACGATAGGTTTAAGCGGCGGTTAGCTATTTTACTGCACAGTCCTTCACGTTTGTTAATTTTCCCGGTGTTAGATCCTTCCCTGCAACGGTTGGAAGATCATAACAATGGGCCGTTTCTCTGCCTGTCATCATCGAATGACTCGCGCTCTGAGTGGCCCATTACGCGGCAGCCGCGGCTCCAGACGGCTTTCTGTAATGTACATGAGCAGCTGTTGTTCAGGGGATTCGTCAGCTGCAGGAGGAAACATCGGATCTGTCCTCTTTTTTATAACAGCATGGTAATCCCACCCAGCGGGTATTTAGTTTTATTTAGTGATGCACTCTGACTATTTATAAAACCGTACAATGACAGGGACGGATAAATAATTCAGGCCTTTTAAAAGCATTGTTTTCCGGCCTCTCGTCCGGTGAGCGGCTCCAGCGGTGTACGGTTACCTGGTCAGGACTGATAACCCCGCTCAATTTAATCTGCCCGCGGTGTCTCTCTCACGTTCAGACACGAAGTGATTTACGCCGCTGTTCTCCAGCAACGCGGAGTGCGCTCGCTCACATAATCGACTTCTTTCTCTTCATAATAATAGTGGCGTATTAGTACATGGTTAGTATCAAATCATGCATTTAGGTGTAGAGGCAAGCTTTATATAATACACTGGGCTAAGAACACGAATGGCATTTCCTTGTTCAGACACACTTGACTATACTTTTCAGGTTGTAGTGGATTCCACCGCCTGTGGTTCTTTTGCATTGGCTACGGATTTCCCTGCAAGATCCCCCGCGCATAGAACAAGCACACTGGTGTGACCGAAAGGAACACTTATTGTAGATTGCATTAAGTAATTGTAAACTACTGCACTCCAATCGCATTTTTGTGTCTGCTAGGCACTAATAATAATAATAATAATAATAATAATAATAATAATAATAATAATACATGATTCTGTTTACAGGTAGGCTATTACAGTGCGACTCTATCACGTGCATGAAAATATTTATTTAACTTTGACATTTGCACATCCATTATGTTGATGGCATTGACTATTCCGAAATATCACCTGTTGTGTTTGCGCCTAGAGCAGACATTTTCGATGTAACAAAAACGCGCGTGCACAAATTCAAATTCATACTTCATCAAAAGCCCCGCGTCATGCGTGCTCTCGCCACAATGTTTCATCTGTCTTCCAGATTCCCAAATTCGCAATCTGGCAACCTAAACTGTTGATTTATGAGCGCTTGTCACGGGATGTCCCGCCTCCTCGAGAACCGCAATTTCCTGGAGACGGGGTTCCGTTTTTTTCTTTGCAGGGAAAATGGCGGCTGCGGCTCCGGATCGTGGTGTGGACGGAGGAGGGGCTGAACCCGAGCCCGACACCAGCGCCGGGACGGAACCCGAGCGGGTCGTTAAGAGAGAGCCGGTAGTAAAGCTCCTCAGCCGGGTTTGCGGCGTGGAACCCCTCTCGTGGTCCGAAGACCACCGGGTATCGGCATGTTGTGCTAGCAGCATTGCTGTAATGGAGATCTTGCCCGACGTTTACAATATCAGCCAGGACCTGGTCATCCATCGGACGTCCATTCCCGTGCCGAATGATGTGCATGTGCTAAAGGTAACTGTTCGGGCTGCGGAGCGGCAGCGCATCGTGCCGGACACCTGGCATATTGCCCATCGGTTGATGTTTTCGCCTGTGCGCTTGCGCGTCACCCGTAGTGATCTGCGGTCGCTAGCTAGGTGGCTAAGTTAACGCTCATTCATTAGTGGTTAGCAAGCTAACATGCAGACTCAGCCGTGGAGGGTCAGATTCTTTTACTCACGGCTACTGCAGCCTCCTGCAATCTGTGCAGTGCAGCGTGTAAACCTGGTTATTGTTTACACACGATCTGATGGGATTTTCTGTGCGGGAAGCTAGCGCCGAGTACCCTTGTCCCAGTTAGCTAGCAAGTTACCGACTGCACAATTAGGAGGATTGTTTTACAATCAGATCTCTGTTTATTTAAGGAATTGCAATAAATTTTTGTAGAACAATTCATGTTAGTGATCCGTGATTTAGGCATATTTTAGCTGAATCACCTGCGTCTAAGCAAAACACTAGCAGTAATAAGTGAGGTGTAAAGAATTCTGTATGAAATATGAATCCATATTTTTTTCCTGTGGTTATTTTATTACTACCAGTGTTACTTCTGCAACTTTTTTACTACTTTACTGCTCTTATTTGTTTCCCCACATCTCCCGCATTTCCCTCACATATCCTCCTGTCCGCCTGTCTGTCTGTCCGTCCGTCCGTGCACACAGGTGGGCCCTGAGCGAGAGGTGCAGGAGGCGAAGGAGAAGCTCGCGGGCTCTCCGGACCCGACGGTCAGACAGCCCTTCCTGCTGGACCGGGTCATGAACCCGGCGGTGGGGATGCTGCCACCCATGCTGGGTGTGAGGTACGCCAGCTGGTCTCCTCTGGGCTGCGACGCCAGCGGCCGCTGCCTGCTGGCCGCCCTGACGCTGGACGGCCGGCTCGCCGTGCACAGCTGCAGCGGCCGGCTGCAGTGGCGCCCCCTGCTGGACCTGACGGAGGCGTACGGGGAGCTGCTGGCGGAGGCGGGCTACGCGCTGCCGGGGGCGGAGCCTCCGCTGGGCCCGGCAGGCGACCCGGAGGAGCTGCGGCGGCGGCATGCCATGCAGACGCCCGTGCGCATGGAGTGGTCGGGCGTGTGCGGCACGCAGCAGGTGCAGCCCAACAACGAGTGCCGGGACGTGGGCAGCGTGCTGCTGGCGGTGCTGATGGAGAACGGGGACATCGCCGTCTGGCACCTGGCCGTGCCCGTGCTGGGCCGGGGCTCCGTGGTGTCCTGCAGCGCCCTCCGCTCCGGCGTGCCCTCCCCCAGCGCGCTGGCCTGGTGGGAGTTCGACCACGGCGGGCTGAAGATGACGGGGCTGGTCGTGGGCAGCTCGGCGGGGCCGCTGCGGCTGCTGCCGGTCAACCTGAAGGCGGTGAAGGGCCGCTTCACGCTGCGGAAGCCCATGGTGCTGTGCGAGGAGGCGGACCTGATCCCCGTGCACAGCGTCCGCTGCGTCTCGCTCTACCACCCGCACCAGAAGGTCAACTGCAGCCTGGTGCTGGCGGCCCGCGGGCCCTACCTGTGCTGGTGCCTGCTGCTCATCTCCCGGGCCGGGCTGAGCATGTACCGCTCACACGTGACGGGGCTGCACTCCGGCCCCATCGCCGCGGTGACCGCCGCCCGCCACGGCGCCGGCTCCGTCTTCACCTGCTCGGGCGACGGCGGCGTGCGGAAGCTGACGCCCGTCTTCACGCAGGTGGCGGTGACCTTCCGGCAGGAGCGGCTGGAGCTGCCGGAGGGCGTGGCCGGGCGGCGGGTGCACGGCGTGGCCGTCAGCCCCAACGGCGCCTACCTGGCGCTGGTCACCTCCGAGGGCATGGCCGACGGGCTGCACCCGGTCAGCCGCAGCTGCCAGGTGCAGCTGGTGGCGCTGAGGACGCCGGAGGAGGCGGCGTCGGAGCTGCTGCGGCCCGGCGCACAGAGCCTGTTCCGGCAGATGGACCTGCTGGACCTGGTGCGCTGGAAGGTGCTGCAGGAGAAGCGCGTCGACCCGGCGCTGCAGGCGGAGCTGGACGGCCAGGTGCGCTCCTCGGGCTCCACCTACCTGCAGAGGCTGCAGCTCTTCCTGCTGCGCGTGCTCTACCAGTCCCTGCAGAAGGCCCCGGCGCAGGCGCGCTGGCGGCCCGCGCTCGACAGCGCCAAGGTGTTCGTCGGGGAGGAGGAGGAGGAGGAAGAGGAGGGGGAGGAGGAGGAGGATGGCAGTGAGGGGGCGGCGGGCGGGGCCTCCGAGGGGGCGGGCTCCCAGGACCGAGGGAACGGGGCCACCAAAGAGCAGGTGAAGGAGATCACGGAGAGGATCGAGGCGATGGAGACCCAGCTGGTGCGGGAGCACATGAAGAAGGTGCTGGGAGAGGTGTACCTGCACACCTACATCACCGAGAACACCAGCATCCCCACCAGGGGCATGTGCGACTTCCTGCAGAGCGACCCCGCCTACGAGGACAGGGCCACCAAGGTGAGGTAACAGAAAGCACCCCCACGCACACACTCAAACGCCACCTCCATACCATGCCGCTTTAACACCACTGAGTCTTTTCTTTGATCTAGTGACTGATGTACAGTAGTATACCTTCCATTGTCTAGTCAGTTTGCACAAGTTTGCACTATTCAAGCCCTACCACAAGTTATGCTCACACTCACTGGTGTGGGAGTGGTGTTAGCCTGGTCTGACACTGTCGCTCATTCAGATTGAATGGATAAACTTCTGTTCTATTGTGCTGGAAGTCACTCTGAGCAGTGTGACTTTAGAGCATTTGCTAAATTATATTGAATGTAATGTGAGTATTCATTTTCCTTCATTTAATATTGAGTGACAAGCAGAAAGCCGGATCCGTTTGCACAGTAAACATTACCATTTAAAGCGGCATAAAGCAGCATTCCTGTATTACTCCTGAAATTTACATTTACATTTATTCATTTGGCAGACACTTTTATCCAAAGCAACTTACAAGTGAGGCAGAGTACAACACAAGCAAATAGACAAAAATCAACAATATATTAAATAATCAGACACATACTCTCATGTGGTACAAGCGAAACTTTTACATCTGGGGGGTTACGTGACTTCTGTGTTCACAGCAAAAAACCTCTCAAACCTATAATCAAACCCCATATCTTATAATATATACTCCTAAAGCTGATGTCTGACCCCTGCAAGCTGGGTGCACTTCCTGGTCTGATCACTTCCTGTATTGCCTGTGTTCCACAGGTTCTGATTGGCCACATCTTCAAGAAGATGAACAAGCAGACGTTCCCTGAGTACTGCAGCCTGTGCAGGGAGGTGCTGCCCTTCAGTGACTGGCGGCTGGCCATGTGCAGCAATGGCCACGTGTGGATCAGGTACCCCTCCTCTCCGTCTCCTTTCACACGCCATCTTAAACCCCTCCCCTTCCCTTCTAAACCCCTCCTCTTCCCCTCTAAACCTCTCACGTCCCAAAGCCCTCCTCTTACCCTCCACACCCCTCACATCCAAAAACCCTGCTCTTGCACTCAAACCCCATCCACTTCCTGTCTAAGCCCCTCCTCTTCCCCTCTAAACCTCTCATATCCCAATCCCCTCCCCTTACCTTCTGATCTCCTCCTCTTGCTCTCTGATTTCCTCGTCTTCCCCTCAACCCCCTCACATCCCAAAGCCCTTCTCTTACCCTTCACACCCCTCACTTCCAAAAACCCGCCTCTTCTCCTCTAACCCCACCCACTTCCTGTCCAAACCCCTGCCCTTCCTGTCTGACCCCCCCTCCAGCTCCTCCTCTCTAACCCCTTCCTTTTATATCGCCAGTGTCTTATAAAATCCATATCGTACCCTGTACCCCACTCCCTTCCTCCTCCTTCTCCCTCTGCTTCCCTTACCCACCTGACGTAACACTGAGATAATGTATGCGAAAAGGCAGAGCAATCAGAAGCAGCGGGTGCTTCTTCCGCCCAATCCCCAAGCAGGAGGCGTCAGTCATTACATGAGGGGCGAGTGGGGACCTTGTGTTGCAGCTTAGAGGTGGTCCTTGCCTGCTTATCTCAGTTAAGTGCATGGTTCTCACCAGGCGTGTGTGAGACAGACGGACTGAGGCAGGCCTGACAGAGGGCCTGTGGAAGAGGCCGTATCTGCTCCCCCTGGCCTTCTCCCGTCCCCCGCAGCCTCTCGGCCTCCCCCCGGCACTCCATCTTCCACCTCCGGCCCCCCGCTCTCCCGGGACGGATCTCAAAGCTTTTACTGTTGCCATGCTACTCCAAGAGAATAGTAATGATGATGACGCCCACATGGTTGTCATGCCGATCCCCAGTCGGCGCTGTAGGGTTGTTATAGTTACGGGTACGGTGTCGGTTACAGTGCTGATTTCTTTTTTTAACGATCTCTCGCTGGCTTTGGTTTACTGGCCTTTTTTATTGTATTGCACATCTGAACCAGGTTCAGAACCTCAGTGGTTGCCTTTGGAGGAAGAGGAGGGGTGACCGCAGCTCATGCTTTGAGGGTGTATGTACATGTGTGTGTTTGTGTGTGTGTGTGTGTGTGTGTGTGTTGGGGGTGTGTCCCCCATGGTTGTGGCAGTATTGGGAAACACAGACAAAGCACAGCGTTCTCCAACTCTCTCATATTAGACAGCAAGGAACCAATTCAACAAGCTGATGCTGAACATTTTGTTGTTGTTTTTCATGGGGGGCTCAGTAGTCATTTTTCCCTCTCTTCTGAGTCCCGCCTCCTTCTCTTTTAAGCCTTGTGCTGCCCCTAGTGGTGGATTGGCGGAATGTCGCACTCTTGCAGACCCCCACAGCGTGTTGCTGGCAGGTGACACACCCCGCCGTCGCGGGTCTGACGCACTCGTCCTGTCTCTCCCAGGTGCGTGCTGACGCTCCAGGCCAGCCAGGAGGTGACGCAGCGGCGCTGTCTCCTGAAGGACAGCATCGCCAGGTACCCCCTGCCCGAAGGTGAGCAACCCCCTTTCCGATTCTGCTAGCATAGCAGCTTCATTCGCTGTCATTCCCAGACAGGCCTGTAGGGGGCTAACACCACTTTTCAGGGAAGATAAGTGAAGTCGCGTTTTAACGGACACCAGGCACCTGTCTGGTCCAACATCATATCTGCCAATCACTTTTGTGGCGAAGCAAACCAACATGAAAAGCAAACTATCACTGAGATGAATTGCCAAGTAATGGCTATAACTACTGTATATGAATGATATTGGAAGTTAAAGTTTGTGGAGTTCCCATAATGCGTCTCTCTCTTCTTTTTCCTCCCCACCCCCTCCCGTGCCCCCTCCCTCCCCAGACCCAGACTGGATGAAGCGGCTGTTGCAGGGTCCCTGCATCTTCTGCGACTGCCCGCTCTTCTAGCGGGTCGGCTCGGCAGTTTGCTGCAGGTTCCCGCCATCCTCGCCTGCCTTCAGCTGTGATTAATGACACTTGAATGTAATTGCACTACCCTCCCCTCTCATGAAGCGGAGTCTGAGTCCCCCTCAGCAGCAATGCTGCAGGTGAGCGCCAAGGTGCCTCGAAAACGCAAGCGGATCCGGCTTCAAAGTCTGTCTCATTCTCAGAAGCGCACAGGGGACGCTGTTCCATACCCCCCCCCAAAACCCCCAAAGCACTTACACAGCACTTTACGAAAGAATGCAAACAATAGTTTGAAGAGTTTTTTTTTTGTCTTTCCCTCTTCCCTGTTAAGGCCAGGGACAAGATGCACCTTCCTATCTCAAATTGCCTCATGGTTGGAGTAAACGTGTTTGAAGGTTGATGTGAAACTGAGGACAGAAAAAAATGAAAACGACAACAACAGTGTCTTTCAGTCACTCACCGCATATTCTGAGAGATGGGCACTTCGGACAGATGAGAGAGAGAGAAATAGGGAGAGGGAGAGAGAGAGAGAGAGAGCAAGAGAGAGAAGTGTGTTTAAGACTGACTGCGTCCCCCCGTGGGCCTAGTTTCTAATGAGATTCTGCCATAATGAGGGACAGCTCGACTCCTGGCGGCAGACGCGCCGCTAATTCTAATGAAAGGGATGGGGACGGGGGGTTAGGAGTGCACATTGTTAAATGTGATTAACCCTTGTTTGATAACAGGGGCTGGGGGAGATCCGCGCCCGCTGCGTACCCCCTCATAACCACCCGCCCCCCCCCCACCCTCCCGCCTCCCGAAGGGGTCCCGGCTTGACATGGAGGGTAGCGGCTCCTGATCAAAGATGCGGTGGGGGCTCCGGGGGCCGGGGCCAATGGTGTCCGCTCTGATCAGCTGCAGGTCTCCCGGTGCTGGTGTGAGGGCGGTGGCCTCCCTTGCCCAGCCTGCGGAAGACGGGATCTCGCCCGGGGGTTTGAAGATGCGAGGTGTGCACAACCCCCGGCTGGGCTTGATTAGGAAGGCGCGATCGGCAGCACAGCAAATTATTATCATTTCTCTTAAAAGAGGAAATAAAAATTCCCTTGAGTTTCGGTAACGTGGATATTTATCACGCTCCTCTGTTTGGATGCCCTCTGGGACTGGTAGGAAGAGGCCCTCTGTGCTGTGGTGGGTGGTGTGAAGCCCTGGCTTCTGCCAACACAAGCAGCAAAGTGTCCTGATGTCCACTGCCTGTGCAGCTGCTGGCCACCTCTGAGCTTTGAATCCTGTACAGGCTGCACGTTTGGGTGATTTATATGCTTTTCGTGTGGTGATCCGGAGCATTACGACATAGCTAAAAACATACCTTTCTGATCGTTCATGCCAGTAAATGCTTCTGTGACCCTGATAGGTAGACGGCTCAAAAGTTTCAGAAAGTCACTGAGGCTTAACTAGGTCTGCTGCTGTTTAAATTTGCTACTGTTTGTCAAATGGCAGTTTCTCTGTCTCTCTCTCTCCCTCTCTGCAAGTCCTAAGTATTGATGTCTGATCCATGAACGAGAGCGGCTCTGTTGTGTTGGTTGCCGGGGTTAATTGGTATGAAGGAGTTCTGTGAAGTTGTCCTTTCTCTATGCACTTAGTATTAATACATTGTAAGCCAAAGTTATTGAATTATTCATCTCAGTGTTGACACTTCCATTTGTTATGTGTCCTTTTGGTTGCTGTATTTTTACTGCATAGTATCTAAAAGTTATTGTTTGTAAAGCAGACATGTTTTCATGAGGTAATGGCAGCTGGCTTTGCACAACAAATTGTGAACAATGTAGTGGTACAGAATTAAGCAGGTGTGAGAGCATTGCTTCTTCTGTAATATGCCGTTTCTGTAGTCGTGGCACCTTGGGTTACAGTATTTATTTCCTCTGTGCTTATCCAGGGTCTGCACTTTTGCATGTGGCTGTTAGGTCTTAATGAACATGGGCCTTTCTGCTGGAGCTGTCAAGGTGAGGCACCTTACATTGGGGTCAAATCTCAGTGTCCCACCTCAGGGAAACTCGAAACCCTCGGGTGACGTGTGCGGCCCTTAAGCACTGCTCACGAAGGCCGTCCTCCTCTCACGCTGCGTTACCATTCTCCTGCGACGCCATGACATCATTAACCCGAGAGCAGGGTCAGGAAGACGAGGAGGCGTGCGTTAGGCCCGAAAGCTGTAGGTTATTTTACATACTGTGAATAGTGCTGTTTTTTTTTTTGTCACGAATATATTTTCGTTTTTTTCTAATTATTCACGCTGGTAAAGTCTGTTGAGACTCCAATAGGTAAATGGCTCAAATGTTTCAGAGTGTCACTGAGGCTTAACCCAGTCTGTCACAGTTTAAATTTGCTATTGTGTGTCAAATGGCAGTTTGAATGTCACTGTTTTTGTTTTGTTCAGGCCCTACTTATTCCACAAATCTGTTATTTGTAATCAAGAAATTGTATTTGTACTTTTATTTTTTGTCTCTGGTTTTTATAAATAAATGTTCTTGTTGAAGCTTTGTTTATGCAAACTGATTTTTCCCCCACATAGTACAGACCCAGTCATTGAATTGTTAATAGTGTGAAAGTCCATACCAAAACACTAAATCATCTATTCATTCTACTTAAACTTGTTAGCAGAATCAAAATTCAGATTAAGGCAGTTAAGTCTTCTATTCAACGGACTAAAATATATTCCATGTATTCCTGGAAAGTTACATGGTTAAGAACTGAGAATACATTCTTCTTGTTTGAATTTGGGGATTACAGTATCTATTTAAAATAAAATAAAGCCATGGATAAATACACTTTTGGAGGGCAAGTGTGAAACGTGAATAAAATCAGGGCTCTGTGGATAAATAAGATAAATAAGAGTAAAAAGAAGGAGGAGCTCTGCTGTATATAATTAACTTGTTAATTTTCCTTCCCTCGCTCTGTGGCCGAAACAGAACTCCCTGCTGTCAGCTGTCGGCCATCAACGCCGTTTCACTCTTAAATATTAACCACGCAATTCCCCAGCGCTGCTAAAAACCTAGAGTTGTCCGATAAATAAATTAGAGCAAATCTCAGAATGAAACAGACCGGGGAGGGGGGGGAAGGGGGAGGTTACAGAGACCCTGAAAATAAAGAGAGCGCAGGGAACGTTTGGGCTTACGGGAGACCCCAGTGTTGCTTCATTCTGACGCGTAACCCCCATCAACACCCCCTCACCCCACCCCCCCCGGAATGAATATAATTTCTCCCCAGTGTTACAGAATTCAAAGGAGATGCGTATCCTTTAACTTGCTGCTGGTAATTAAGTGGGTCTTGGGGGCTGTCATTTGAGTGTGTCAGAGGGGAGTTTTTAAACCAGGCTGTTAACATGGTCCTTTAACCGTCACTCCTGCCCCCCTCCCTCAGCCACCGCTCGCGGTGGGAAGAGGGGGTCAGTGAACCGGGACCGGGGGGCGAGACTGCGCGGAGTGCGAGACGGCGGTAATCAGAGCGCCGCTTGCTCCGGTGCGTGCGTGTGACCCGCGGGGCGGAACTAATGTGGGCCGCGCGCACCGGGGCCCGGCAGGTCGCATTTTACTGCTACATTAATTAAAGTTATAATTAACGAGGAGCCCGTCCTGCCCATCACCGCCGGACGGGAGGCACTGGGCGAGGGGGCGAGGGGGTGGGGGTGAGGGGGCAGAGCAGGGTGGTCAGGGGCTGTCATGATTTTTTTCCTTGTCACTGTTGGAACGTTCTGTTGTTTTGTGGTGGTGGTGTGGGGGCTTCCGGAACTGAGATGGCTGACTGATGGGATTGTGCCCAAAACCTTCTACCTAATGGAGAACTTGGGAATTGCAGGAAACTACCAGCTTTTGGGTGGGGCCCCCAGACAATAAAAAAAGGTCAATCAATCAATATCAATATTGGGTGCTTATTGTAGGTTCTTTGCTCTAGAGTTCTGACAACATGAGGATGTCCAGTTGTGACTTCAGCCAATTTCGCCAATTTTAGGCAGTGTTTTCTATTTTGTGTAGCATGGGAGGGGGTGGGATGGGTGGTTCTCGGGGGGGGGGGTATTACCTTGTACAGTGGATCTCAGAATCAGAATGGCTGCCAGAGAAAACGGTGACAGAGGTGAAGCTCCAGGATCCGACCCCCCACCCCCCCCCCTTTGGCTGATACAGCTGGCATACAGACAATATGACTGCCCTATCTGTGGTGTAGACCACTGGGAGTGACCCCTTGGAAAAACATTGACAGATCTTGCAACAACCATGCGCTTTATGAGGTTTTCCGCTGAAAAATGTTCCTGTGGACAAGCCATGTCAGGGCAGCAGTGTAGCATAGCGGTAGGGAGCTGGGCCTGTAACCGAAAGGTTACTGGTTCAGTTCCATCACTGGGACACTGCTGCTGTACCCTTGGGAAAGGTACTCAACTGAGAGTTGCTTCAGTAGATATCTAGCTGTATAAATGGATAACATGTAAAAACTGTAACCTATGTAAGTCTCTCGGGATAAGAGCGTCTGCTAAATGACAGTAATATCATTTTATACACAGGTGAACAATATCCACAGCCTGGTTTTTGTCTGTAGTTGCACCAGCACAGAGAAGTGTGATGGTGCTCAGCTTTTTACAGGTGCAGCGGACTTCAGAAGGAGAAGGAGGACAAGAGGCTTCTTCTGGAGGTTATACTGTGCCGTTGTACCAGCCTCTCAGTCTGGAATGAAAGTGCATGAGACAGTGCATGCCTGAACATCTTAGTATTTGATTTTGGAGCAGACTTTCTGGTGAGGTACACTATATTCCGAAAGCTACTCTCCTTTGCTTTAATGTTGAGGACTGGCAGTCCGCCAACAGGCTTCATCCTGTCCGGGCCGAGAAACATTGATGATAAAATCAATCACTTGATAAAGCAATACTTTGACCTCTGCGGGAACTTTTTGCTGCTGATGCTGTCCAGTGTGGCTCTGCTTCGTTCTGCCTGCAGGATGTAGCTCCCTGTTCCTGTGTGTCCACATGAGTTTAACGCCCCCCAAACCACCCCTGACACCTCCACCCCTCCGTCAACCAAAGTTGTTCTTACCTGCTGTCACAATCTCTGAAGTACAGGTTTGCATGTACACATATAGATAGTGTATCCTTGTCGTTTGTGTGTGTATATGTGTGTGTGTGTGTGTGTGTTTGTGTGTGTGTGCTTGTGTGTGTTTTTGTGTGTGTGATTATTTCAGGAGTAAGGGTATGCAGAATTTGTAATGAATATTTGTCTTTAAAAAAAGAGAAATTCTGGTAATATTTACTGTGCAAAGCTATTAGGATGAATATGTATGTCCCTCAGTATGAAATATTCATAAACAAAGTGGGGGAAAAAAAGACTGGTAGTTGGAATGGGGAGGGGTATGTGTGTATGTGTGTGTGTGTGTGTGTGTGTGTGTGTGTGTGTGTGTGTGTGTTGGGAGCAGTGACTTGAATATTGAGCCAGTGCTACCAACGAAACCCGCGGATCGAATTTCTGACATTTATTAGCAAGTGCAGCAGCAGCAGCGTTTTCCTCATTTAAACCGTCCCTGCCTCTCGGACCTAGGTGATCTGAGTGGCCCCATTCATCCGATCACCCACCCCGCTCACACCCCACCCCCGCCCCCCCCCCCCACCTCCCGGTTCCTCGCTTCCCACTCCTTCCATCTACCCAAATTAAGAAATTAATGAGGGATAGATTCTTTACAGGCGGCCCCGGCAATGTTTACCACTGATGAAATTATAATGCAGGCCTCGTTGCATTATTTATAAGCCAATTAGAGGAAGTGTTGCTTGATTTGATGAGGAGCGGACACACAAAATACATTTAACTAATAGAGAGCAAGAGAGTAGCGGACGAGAGCAAGGTATAGAGAGAGGGAGAGAGGGGGAGAGAGAGACGGAGGGAAAGAGAGAGAGGATGACGGCAACTCTCTAGGATTACGTGGCTAATTGCCTTGCTTTATCTGCCTGTCACAGATATCCATGCATATTTCATTGTTCCCAAAGACTTTGATTGTCTGCGCTCGTGTCAGGGCTGTAACAAGTAGGAGCCTGGCCAAAGTGGAGTGTAGTTAAAGACCGGCAGCAGGCGAGGTGGGGGGTGGGGAGGCCTGGGGGGGGGTACGGGGGTGGGGGTATGGAGGTGGGGGGGTTGCGGACACAGGCCGTGTCACCGCTCATTTTGCCAGTGTCCGGGATAGCACCCACTCACGAGACATATGTCAGGCCCGACAATTGGTCTGGTGACAGCGGTGCCCTAAATTGAGATAATACATGCAGAGTTGTGGAGCAGTCAGAAGCATGGGCGACTGCCTCTCTCAGTCAGCTCCCAGTGGGCATTGCTGAGTACATAAGGCACAAGCGGGTAACAAGCAGTGCTCCTCCCTCCAGTGCACGCATACTTATCTCAGTTAAGCACATGGTGTTCACCATATGAATGTATAGGTCAAAGCAGGGCGCTGAAGTTGGGGCAAACATTGATTTTGACACAGTGAGATGAACTTTGACCTTAGGCTGCCCACTGATGGAATGGTGGACTAAGATGCAGTTTTAAACCCTCATGGTTTCAGTACCAGTGACTGCTCTGACAGTTTTGGGGAGCTCATTCCACCACACTGACATATCCCCAAACAAATGTGAAGTTCTTTGCTCTGAAACTGTGTGATTCTTTTGATTAGCAAAACTTAACATGCTGTAGACCTTTTTGTTTAAGTAGACATCATTAAACTGCTGAAGATTTGAGATTATTAAAATGCCACACCCTTTGTTTTTTTTTTGGAATCCCCCACCCTGCCTGGCCAAGATTCTTCCAATGTGCTAGCTTACTGCGCAAAGCCAAGGAGTTCTCTTCATTTACAGTTATCATTGTCAGGGGTATTAGTATTTATTTGCTGATGATTTATAGAGTGTGTGGAGAGGAAAAGATCTCAGACTCTCCTTGTCCTTAGATCCTCCGCTTCAGGGTTTCCTCACTAACAGGTGAGTTTGAGAGAAAGTGTGTGTAAAGCCCTTCTCCAGATTATTTTAAAGTTCAGTCCACCTCATGCACTAGCATGTCCTGTCTCATGCTCTCAGTGAAAAGGGATTCATAACATTGAATCCAAGATTTAACAAATATAGTCTATTTATACTGATATATGTTTTATGGTTTTGATATATTTGGAAGATATATCACTTACATTTTCTGTGTTTTGAGGTATATGTTTATGAGTGCATAAGGTGAATCTTATAAGGTTAAGAATGCAATGAAAACTAGGAAACTGGGAACCGAAAACTAAACACGTCTAATGTCTGTGCTCTCCAGCTTTAGCAGGCTAAGGGGTCGCTTATGATGTAACACCACTGGGTGAGTGAGGCGGAGGATTATGCAGTGGTGTCCGAACACAGAGCAGATAAGACTCAGGAAGTGATTGATGGGCTTTCGAAAGGCGATCGGACACTTATGGAATCGAGGAAACTGGAACGAGGTCATCCACGATTATCTGATGGAGGGGCGGTTTATCTCAAGAGTCATTTTTCCTTTTTTTCTTTTTTTTCCTCTTGGATCAAGTGGCAGTGCCTTTTACATAACAAAAGAGCTGGTCACCTGAAGCTACGTTTGGGCTTCTCCTCCTGTCACTGTAACCGGCCTTACCTCCCGAAAACTTTTAAGCTGTGCAGCCCACGGAGTTTGTCTCTGTTTAATTTTTCTTTCACACCTTTTTATATCATGGTATTTAATGTATTATTCCTCTTTTGCATTAGCTAACACGAGCATCTGTGCGTCAGGAGAGATAAGAGCTCTGCAGTCAGGTTTAAAATTGATAACACCTGTTGGATTCCATTGATGCTTAACAGTTGTCCAAAGAGCCATTCTTACAGTTAAATACAGACTGACGGAACGCGTTAATTCCACAGCTGGGCGATTAACCGGTCGTTAATTGATAAGAGACTGAATCCTGCTGGTAATTACTACTGTGTGAAATTGTCTATGTAAACCGCCCTCGCCCAGAACTCACCGCACTTCCCCCCTGACAAAGGCTCCTTTTCCTCAGGTGCTGTAGATATCAGGTTATGGAGAGCCATTGTCAGCGGCGTGCGAGGCGCCCCCTATTGAAAGCCGATGAGCTGGCGTCCCGGCGTATCCGCTGGCCTTACTTATTTAAAGGTTTTAAAACCGGAGTAACCGGATAGCCGTTAATTAATAAAGCTGTCAGGTAAATGGGCTGCCACCTGACCGTCCCCATCCCCAGCCCCATCAGTAATATTATCTCCCCATTGTTTCACGCCAGTCCCCGCCATGGGCCTCTGGCTCAATTAAGGTAATGCTATGCAAATGAGGCTTCCAGCCATTCGCTCCCTCGCGCGCCGGGGGCTGTTAATGGAATAATTGGGCCTTTTTACCATAGGCCAATTAAGACTGTGTTAGCTGAGACGCGTCTGATTGTTGTTAATAACCGAGGCCGGCGAGGGTCGGTGCTGAACGCCCCCCCCCACCTCATCCCACCACTCACCCACCTGCCCTGAGGTGTCTGTTTGAATCGTCTGTTAAAAAATGGGTTTGGTTCGGTTTAATAAGTTGCGCCCCCTCTTCACCTGTAACCTAGGTGGGGGGGTTTGAGCGCAGGTTAAACTGCGGGGCAAATGAGGTGTTTGAAATCGCAGGCCACCTGGAGAGAACTGCATCACAGCAAAGGGAGGGATTCAATCCTTTAGCTATGGCGGGTACACCTCTGTCTGCGGAATTTAAACAAAACATCGAACCACCTGCCATTATGACGTCACAAAGCCAACACGTTTAGCTGTGTTTGTCTCAGGTCTGCCTTCCTGCACTCTGAAACACAATGCAACTGCTAAATGTGCTGGCTTTGTCTTGCTAAATGCAGGTGGGTAAACAATTGAGGTTTGAATCTCCAGTTTGAATACTGGAGATGCAGAGAACCAGTTATTGAGGGAGGATTTACACACATTTAGTGGAGAGAGCAGCTTGTCCCCTCCTTGAGCTCATGCTGAGAAACAATTCCATCATTATAAAGATAAAAATAAAACAACAGAAATGGTAATAAACATACAGCAAAGACAAAAAGCTCACAAAAAAGAATGATAAGTGGAAGTAAAAATAATAATAACCTAAGGACAATTACATCTCAGCAGAAATTTGGATTATAACTGATATTTGGATCAACAAACACTTCAGACAGAAGGTTGAGTGAGTCCAGTTGTTCATTTGATTCACAGTCCATTTTACAAGGGTGGTGTAAAACACCCATGATTCTACAGCCACTGGAAGCTGTAAGCTCACACAGCCAGTTTAAGCCGAAAGTTTCTAGATTTTGAAAAACCGAGGCGCTGTCTGAGCCTCGCTCAAACGGAGTCAAATCACTCCATGCCTCCATGACTCCAAAGGCAGCGGAAGACACTTACACCCGTTTTGTCCTTGTTGTGGTAATTTGTAGGAGTACAAGACAGCCGCCACTTTGAGAACTGAAGCGTTAGCTTCCTCTGAAACAGTTCCTCTGTTCTTATTTTCCCACTGACAGTAAAACGTAAAAGGTACCCCATGCATCTATTCCTTGCTCTCCCCAAAAACACCTACTAGTCCCTGGCAGTGAATCACTCCCATACCTCAGGCAATAATCTTTTTCTTTAACCTTTTTTTTTTTTTTTTTTTTAAAGACCTGGGATTCAAAGTGCAGTTTTGGAAGAATATGACATGATAAAAACCCAGCTTTGAGAGGTGAAAATAAATAAATAAATAAATAAAGAGGGAAAAGGAAAATTCCCCCTGGTTGTTTGCCAGGAGTGCCAGCGGCGTAGGCCCGGTGAGGTCCCCTTGGCCGTGATTAAGGTGGAGGAGCAGAGACCCCAGACAGCGATCGAACTCGCACGCTCTCGGTCTGAACGCTCCCACTCTCGCCGTGACCGTGTCCAGCTGCCGCTATTGATTTTTCCCTCAATTATGAAATGGAAGCCTTGCTGAAGATTTGAGCGAGGAAAAAATCACACTCCGGAGCCGAGCGCATCTCTCAGAATCAAGCGTTTCCCCCCTCAAGATGTAATTGGATTTCTATTGACAGTTTGACAACACCCTCTGGAGGGGAGTGTAAATGTTTCTCTGTGTGTCCTGCCTCTCTGGGTGTGTTTGTTATGGCCTGAGCGCCGTGGCTCCAAATATATAATTCAGCATTATCCAAATGCAGGATAACCTAATCTAATCTTCTGTTTGTCGATTTGAAAGAAGGAAGCCTGGAGTAGATGAACAAACAGCGGCGTATCCGTCGGAACTCAGCCACCCAGGACTCTTATTTGAGGAGCCTGACTACTTAAGACCCTGACTTTGAGAAATTCCAGTCTCCAGGCTTGAGATAAACCACCTCTCCCAGGGGTTCCCAAATACTATTGAGGAGCATTTATATAAATTTATATGTGTATGTTTTTTGAACTTTTTTTTCGTTTGTGATTTTTTTACATCTCCACATCTGCATGTGGTTTCGATGTGAGCGGTGTTCTGTTTTTGATAGATGGGGCATAGGGCCCCCTGCAGCATTGATTTGGGAAGAGGTGGGCCTGCATGGGCATCCTGCCATAGGAACACCTGCACCTGAGGAGGGGTCAAAGGTGAGCTGGGGTGCGTGCACCATCCCGGGTGGCTCTCTGCGCGGGGGGCAGGGGTCACTGCAGGACTAACGAGGCCGGGGTTTGTGAAGGTGGCATGAGGCAGGCAGTTCTGGAGACACACCCAGGCGGAAACCCCAGCTGTGGTCAGATAAGATTGAGCTCCGTTCAGCACACGATACACGGCCTCTGTGATAAACAATGTGTGCCACAAGATTTATCAAAACATAAATGATGCTATTGACAGTTTACCTGCCTGCTGAAACTCTGCTGGTGTGTTTGGCTGTGTCTCTGTTGGTGGGGTGACTCCAGCACTAATGTACCTAATGAAACGCCATTGCTTCAGGTTTACATTTCAGCTGGGATTCGGATTACTTAATTGATGTCCTCCCCAGGACAGGAAGATCGAAATCGCATGTCACTCTAGACTTTGGAAGCTGGCGGCTTATCTACGGCACCGGGGCGAGAGGGCCCGCTCTGGCCCGCTCTGGCCCTGCCCGGGGGACCCGCGGTACCCCTGACGGTGCCCCCAGAGGGCTGAGCAGCGCGGTGGAAAAGGGGAGCGGGTCCCCGCTCGGGTGAGGGGGACGCTGGGGGCCGTCCCGGCGCCGACCGCTCTGCACCACCTCCGAGCCCAGTGCGCGCGCGCGACCTCACACAACCCCTGCCCGCATCCACCCTCAGGCCCCGCCCACAGCCGCTGAACGGCATTTATCTGAGAGTGCCATCAGATCCCTCGAGGGCGGGCGCGGTTTCTGCGGTAATCGGAGTCAGAGATCTGAGGAGGCCTCGGGTATTTGGGGTAACTGTAGGCTGGCGGAGCGGGGGCCCCGGTGATGAGCCGACAGCTCGGACAGTTAATCCCGGGATGCTGGTCTCCGTTTCCCCCCCCCCTCGGTCCCCCCTCCCGCGCCCGGGGGCCGTATGAATATTCCACCGCACGGCTGACAAACTTGCGGTAAATGCAGAGGGGAGGACCGTGCCGCGCTGCTTTAGCTGGAGTGATGAGGCCTAATCCCTTGCTTGACTCTGCTCCTGTTTAAACAGCTCCTGGCTGAGCCACCTGGTAATGGAGTAATTAACCTCTGACCCCTCCGCTGCCCGCTGCCGCACACCTCCTGCCTGCCCCGCCCTCCCGGGCTCAGAGCTCCCTCTCTGCTCTGACCATCAGGCAGGGAGAGGCGGGGAGGGAGAGAGAGGGAAGAAGAGAGAGGGAGAGGGGGAAGAGAGAGGGAGTGAGAGAGGGAGAGAGAGGGAGAGGGGGAAGAGAGGGAGGAAGAAAGAGAGGGGGAGAGGGAGAGAGAGGGAAGAAGAGAGAGAGAGGGAGAGGAGGAAGAGAGAGGGAGTGAGAGAGAGAGAGGGAGAGGGGGAGGAGAGGGAGGAAGAAAGAGAGGGGGAGAGTGACAGAGAGGCAAAGAGAGGCTGAGGGAGGGAGGTTGATGGAGAAAGACGAGGAAGAGAGAGAGAGAGAAGAGAAGGAGGGAGAGAGGGAGAGAGAAGGGGAGAGAGGGAAGGTCAGAAAGGGAGGGGAGTTAGATGGGTGGGTAGGAAGGAGAGAGATAGAGAAGTTGGGAGGAGAGGGAGGGAGGTAGATGGGGAAAGAAAAAGTGAGAAAGATGAGTGAATCGAGGGAGAAAGAGACAGATTGGGAGAGAAGGGGAAGAGGGGGAGGGAAAGAGTAGAGGGGAGGAGAAGGAGGGAGATAGATGGGGAAAGAAAAGGGGAGAGAGGGAGAGAAGGGAGGGAGAGGTAAAGAAAGACTTCGGGAGAGAAAGTCAAAGGTAGATGGAGAGAGGGGAGTGAAGGGAAAGAAAAGGAGGGAAGGGGGAAGAACAGCAAAGAGGAGAAAGGGAGAAGCAGAAGCAGAAGACAAAGAAAAAAAGACAGAGAGGGAGAAAGAAGGACAGAGGAAGACAGAGAGACTAGGAAGGCTCTGGATCTTGGAAACACTGTTGTATGTCTGTCCTACAGGCCCAGATTTCAGCCTTGACTCACACACAGACACACGCTAAAAACTCTCTTGATGATGGAAATGAAGGCAAACCACAATCAAAAACACATAACAGGTATAACAGCCGCTGTAGAGCCAAGATGACTCCTCAGACAAACGGCACGCTCCCAGAATGAATGAAATAGCAGAGGCTGATAGCTGGCTTCAACACATCCACAATCCATCTCTCTCTTCTCTTTGGTTTAGACACGCGGAGTCCCAGGGGGGAACACGTGATCTCCCCGAAAGCGTTCCTCTCCCGGCTCTCCGCCGTAATCGTGTTATTCTTGCAGTGTTTGTTTTCCCCCCTTATATTTGTTTCTGTGAGAGTGTTCCTGGGTGACATTTGTTTGCACACCTCCCTCCCTCGCTGTGCTCCCCGCGGACTCTGATTCCACATTTACCCAGAATACAGTTCCAGCCGTCCTGGGACCAGCAGACCAACCCTATAACGTTATGTTACAGGATGAGAGGCACCGGGTCAGACAGTACCAATCTGGCCGTGCTTGTCGATTGGACAGCATCATGCATACGGGTATTGATGTCAGAGTGAGGCTTCACCAGCACCAAAATGGGTGGGGCTAACATGTGCTGTCAATCAACTACCAACTTCTTTGAACCAATCAAAAGACGATCTTCTCCACAGCAAAATGCTCTGACTGGTTTAGTGTGTCACTGAAAACACATGATGGCTCCACCCACCTTAGGGTTCATGAAGCCCTGCTTTCTCGTCATTACAAAAAGCTTATATGAACACAAAGCTTATTGCTTGAACATTTCCAAACACCATGAACACTTTATGCACAGTGAGGAACAGCTTGGAATTTTTAAGATGCGTGCCTGGGACAGAGTTGGATTCTCTGGCCTTGTTTGCCTGTTCCACTTCAGTGGACCATGGGGGATCTCAGGTGTACCCCTTCATGAATGGTACAGTCCAGCCAATGGATCTGTCCAATCAGAATCCAGAACACTGTTCTGTCAGGTACTTGAGGCACGGAGCCAAAAAACTTCTGACTTCAGTTACTATGAAATTAAATTCACATTTTACATTACATTACATTATTGACATTTAGCAGATGTTCTTATCCAGAGTGACTTACATCAATTTATGTAAATGCTCTGACTTTTCTTCAAAAGAGAAATGTAGAATGCTAATCTGTAACCCAAAAAGTTTCACTTTTTACCAGCTCAACATGAATGGTGCAAATCATTTAATAATTTGACAAATGAAGAACTGACAGTGCCAAATTTAGACTGGGGAAGAGTCAAAACAGCCATCCTAAAGCACAAAGGCAAACTATTCTTTTCATCAGCTTTTGGGGAAAAAAACACAACATTTTTTGTCAGTTTCCCAAAGTTTATATTTGTTTGTTTTTGTACATGTTAGTTAAGAAAAAGAGTCAGGTACAATCAAGAAACCTGTACAGTATCCACAGGGATTGTGTGAAAGATTTTTTTTGTTTTTAGAGCATGAATATTTTTGTGTTCTCAAGTTTAATAATCAGTCCCGTCACAGGACAGCAGATGAAAACATTCACTGCATGGGGTCGGCGAATTGTTTGTGTCGTTCGGAAGGCGAGGGAACGATTTCCTTACAAATATAGCTTAAAGATGGGCTGCTTCTGCTGCAGGGTTTAAAGGGAGGAAGAGGCAGGGGTGACTGCAAAGGTTCTGTTTCACAAACCTCAAAGCTGCCACAAACACCTCTCTCTACAGCCTCGCAGATCCTGCTGTTTTTTGGCTGTCAGAACCCAACTGGCGCCCCCCTCATCAGGCGCCCTAGCATGCAGACGGGGATAAATATACCAGCACTAGGGTTGCCGGCATCTTCAGCGCCATCTGCTGGCCGAGAACGCAGGGAGAAGGTCTCCCCCACCCCGCCCCACCCCCGGTGCTGTTCAGCTGGATGGAGATTAAAAAAAAACCAACAATCAATTACACACACAGGAATGCATGCAGGTACACACATGCACACGCTTGCACAAATACAAACATGAATATTAAAAAGGAGACGTCCAAAAAGGATAAAAGGAAATATTAAAGATGCTTAATTTAAGTAAAATACACTTTCAAATGACACCCGCTGATGTGAGGAAACCCGTGAAAATGGTGGGAAACGACAGCGCCGCACCCCGAGGTCTTGGCACCCCCGTGAGCCGGGTCGGTTCACCTTGCGGGTCTCGCGGAATCAGGGGAAAAAAAAAGGTGGGGAGAATTGAATTTCAAAGTGCATCAGCTTGTACAAACAGAGAAAAGATGTGTTTCTTTTTTATTTTTAGTCAGGATACATTTTGACACCGGGCGCAACATCTGGAGGAGACAGACGGGCGAAAATAAAAAGACCAGAGGGGGATAAATTAGAGCTGACAAGCCGACACACAGGTAGACACACGCCACAACAGCTGCCTCAGATCTCACACACGTATTGGGCTTGTCTGGGTGCCTGATTGTGCTCTTTACCCATGAAAAAGTACAGGAGAGCACTGCAAACGGAGGGTTTCAGATACTAATGTTATAAACGGGGGGAAATGAATGGAGGAAAAGGCTTGTAAGTGCAGTTAGTGGTTATAAACGTTTGGAGAGAAGGTCAGTGTAAATGTAAAGATCCTAGTGCGATACAAGAGGGTTGTTCACTGGACAGGATGAGGGTTATCTCAGAAAAACACACCCCACATATTCCCCAGGACGCTTCATTCAATCACTAGTAGGAAACATTCTGAGATCCGAAATTGCGTACAGGTTCAGATTCAAGTCCTCCTTTTTTTTTTGAAAGACTGGTCCTTCACACTGACGCGTATTATATTCAGAATATAAAAAAGTAGCCGCTATCCAGCCTTACTGGCAACATTAAGGGCTCTTTTTTATGCTGATGGTAGCATCACAAATATGGAGGGTGAAACCGCTGCTCTTTGCAGAGGTAACATGTGGGGCGGGGGGGGAAGGGGTGGGGGGGGGGCAAGGAGGACGGAGAGAGACAAAAAAATAATAATAAAGGGGGTGAAGGAAAAAATGAATTTATTTTTTTTCCTAGCAGAAAAGTGAGCAGCACCCAGGGGGTCCCTGTAGCTGGTGAAAAATTAAAGTCGACGGATTCAAACTGTCCAATTTCCACATCAAACGAGCTCAGTCTCCCTACTCCTGAAGAAGCTGCTTCAAACGCCACGTACTGCAGCCTCTGAAAAGGTTCCTCAACACCCCCACCCTCACACCACCCCCACACCCACCCCCACCCTCATTTTTTTTTATAACACTAGTGGTATTTTTTATTTCCTTGATAATCCCAGTCTCTAATTCCCCTAAGCACTGTACTGGTTACACTAGCCACTGTCTCTCCCCTGTCTAATTATACCCCTGTGAGTCTATTAATCAACTTGTACATTATTTAAGACAGAGAGCTTCTCTAACTCACACTGACACCAAGAGGGGAAAAAGGAGAAGGAGGGGGGGAAAGGTGGGGGAGAGAAAGAGAGAGGGGGGAGTCACAGAGAGAGATAGAGAGAGAGACGGAGGAGAGGGAGAGAGGCAGGCAGAGAAAAAGAAAGAATGAGTGATTCGGGGGTCTACAAACAGTGCTGGCGGCTCCCTCTGGACCCCGCGTGCTCCAGCGCCCCCAGACGAGACAGACCTCTCCAGCGTTTACTTTTGTTTGGGGCTTCCTGTTCCCTTCGTATTTATGCATAAGTTTTTCCACACAAGTATGAATTCATGAATACATGCCGCAATAACAGAGAGAGAGAGAGGGAGAGAGAGAGAGAATAAGCTCTTGTGTGAGAGAATAGAAACTCTTATTACAGGAAGACTATTTAAGCATTTCAGCGATTGACACCAGAGTACACTAATATCCCCAGGGCAGGATTCATTACAATTTCGTAAGCTACCTCGTTTGCTTCTGGACCCAGACAGCTCATCAGCAGAGAAGGGGGCCGCACCACTTAACGACTCAAATCGCCCCCGCCTGGCGTATTAAATGAGGGCACAAAGAAACACTCTGTGAAGACAGTTTGTCTTTATTCTGGAAAGCCAGGTGAGATCTGCTGATTCTGGTATGTTGCTGGGTCTACTTGCAGCATCGCAATGACTCAGGTGGAGAGGTCAGAGAAAAAATCAATGAGTTGGGCCTCCTGTGAGTCTCTCACCTCAGTCACTGCTCAAAATGACCTGACAGTGTGTTGATTGGGACTTTTGGGCAGCAGCATAGTTGAGTGTTAAGGAACGGGGCTTGTAACCTAAAGGTTGCCAGTTTGACTCCCCAGAGGAGCACTGCTGTTGTACCTTTGGGCAAGGCGCATAACCCAAATTGCCTTTCTTCCACTTCATAAATGGATAGCTTGTAAAAACTGTAGGCTGTGTAAACCACTCTGCATAAAAGCTACTGTAATGTAGAGGCCTTGTCTTTGTGTGTCAGCGAGTGCAATCTTCACAGTATGCTGGCAATGTAGACTCTGTGTGCCATGTATTATCCCAACACATCTGTGGTCATGTGTGCATTCCATCCCCGGTCCACGTTAGTGCATGTGTGTGTGTGCGTTCCTCAAACGCTTTCTCGGTGTGTGTGTGTGTGTGTGTGTGCATGTGTGTGTGTGTGCGTTCCTCAGACGCTTTCTCGGTGTGTGTGTGTGTGTGTGTGCATGTGTGTGTGTGTGTGCGTTCCTCAGACGCTTTCTCGGTGTGTGTGTGTGCATGTGTGTGTGCATGCATGCGGACCCTTTCTCAGTGTGTGTGTGCTTTCCTCTGACCCTTTCTCGGTGTGTGTGTGTGTGTGTGTGTGTGTGCGCTCGTGTTCCCCGTGTCTCCGGGAGCCCACCTCTCATTAGGGTTTGATCTGGGCGCACGTCGGCGGCGCAAACCTCGGCCCCCGTGGTGCGGAGCGGCGGGTCTCGGCGCGTGGAGTGGCGGGTCTCGGCGGGATGTTTATTAAATTAATAAAAAGTTGCTCAAGGCAAGTGGCGCGGTGCGAGGCCCGGGACGCGCGGTGATTGGCACTCTCCGCCGCGCTGCGGTCTCCCGGGTGCCTCCGCGTTTGCTTTAACTAACTGGCCCTGACTGAGGAGCGCGGCTGACGTGCCACCTCCCCCCACTCCCCCTCTCCCTCCCCCTCCCTCTCTCCCTCTCTCTTTCTCTCCCTCTCTTTTTTCTGCGAGAGGCAGGGCTCAGATCTCTGTAGGCAGACCTGCCAGCGAGCTGAGAACGGCGGACACTGACAGAGACCGGAGGATAACAGCAAGGAGACAAGAGCAGAGAGAGAAATGAGACAGGAAGGGGAGACGAGGCAGACAGGAAAGAGATAGGGTGGAAACAGGAAGGGGAGAGGGGGCAGACAGGAAGGGGGGGGGTCAGACAGGAAGGGGAGAGGGGAGATGGGAAAGAGAGACAAGGGAAACAGGAAGGGGAGAGGGGGAAACAGGAAAGAAAGCAAAGCTGGACAGAAAGGTGGGGAGAAGAAGGAGACAGGAAGGAAGGAATACTGAAACAGGAAGGGGGAAACTGAAACATGAAGGAGAGAGGAGAGAGACAGGAGGAGGAGTGGACAGAGACAGGAAGGGGGAAGCTGCGAGACAGGAGGGGGGGGAGACAGGAGGGGACTGAGGAGCCGGGCTGACCTGCCACTTCTCTCTCCCTGTTTTTTTTTGTGCGAAAGGCAGAGCTCAGATCTCGACAGGCGGACCTGCCAGGAATCTGAGGTCCGCAGACACTGACAGAAGCAGGGAGATGAGAGCAAAGAGACAGTGGAGGGAGGGGGGGGGACAAGAGGGGAGAGGAGGGTGACAGGAGGGGAAGGAGAGCCAGACAGTGATGTGTCATACAAGATAATATGAGTTTGTCACGGGGATTCAAAAGATGTGGAATCTTACTCAGATGAGGACTCCATGACACGGAGTTTCACATTTATTCCCTCCATAGTCTTTGCGTGTACTCACACGGAAAGCGCTGATGCCATGACGATACAAGTTAGTATGTCGGCACATCAAGTGATATGATATTGCTGTTTAAAACAAACAAACAAACCAAAACAAAATAAGAAGCAAATAAGAAGCGAGCCTGGCTGTCGGCTCGTCGAATCAATGCGCAGGCCCCATGAGTCATTTGCATATAAACTGAGATGAAGAGTCGCCGTTGTCGTGGGCGCGTTAGATGGAAAAGGGAGGATGGGAGAAACGTCGATTTTCATGTGCAAATTCCAACCATGCCAAAGCTGCGTGCTGGTATTTCATCAGCACCGAGGGGGGGGGAGGGGCGCGGCTCGGGTTTGGCTGGACCCCCTCCTTCCCCGCGGACTTTTCGAGACTCCCAGCCCCTGTGAAGCCGCTCACTTCAGTCGGTGCCGTTAAAAGCGCCAAGCCTTCTCTGAAAATGGGAGGCGGCGCCGAAAAGAAGCCAGTCCCTGGGGCTATGAGGCCACAGCTACCATCATCAACACAAGTGTTTTTTTCCTGCATTAATGGCTGTTAAAATGCAAGACTTGCATTTAACTGGCTTTGAAGTGACACAGAAGTAAAGAGTGTATTAAAAAAAGCACAGGATGGTGTGATACTGCTCAGCATGTGTATCAATAGAATTAGGAACACTCATGTCTATGAGATATGAAATGAGTAAAAAATGAGTCAGGAAAATGATCATGCTTTTAAAGGCACTCAGAACCATGAAGACACATTTGAAAAACTGCTGGCCAGACACACTGACCCAGGGCAGCTTACTGCACTCACATAATGCCATAATACAATAATACTAATAATGTGATTTGCAAAATATGTAGGTCTTCCCTGTGTACTCCACTCCACTGACCCTCATAACTGCAGCTGCTGTAGCACATTGCACCATGGGCTTCAGGTCTTTTTCCTGAAGAGGCTCAACAGGCCAGCTAATTCTGCCGGATAATGATATAATGAGCCAGCCTAGGTCCAGCTCTACAGTGGGAATGGGGTATAATGATTCAGTCTGGTTCCAGCTCTGTGGTGGGAAAGGGGTATAATGAACTGGCTTGGTTCCAGCTCTACAGTGGGAAAAGGGTATAATTAGCCAGGCTGGTTTCAACCCTAAATGGAGAGGTGGTCTAAGTAAGAAGTACCCAAATGCTCCTGGGGGTGCTGTCTCGGTCACTCCTACCTGAGAGAAGTGCTTAAATTGGCCAAATTGGATAGATAACCACAGTAAGTATTTGAATCAAGTGCTTAAATGCAGTGGTGTAAAAGAAACCTCCTGGACTTCAGCCATTACGGAGTGGGTCTGGAATCTATTTTCTTTAAGCCTGTGTTTCTCGAACCCGGTAGGGCAGTATGCTGACGTTCACTGCGGCTGAGGTCTCAGTGAAATACTGTGGGTTTTACTGGGCTGTTAACTGAATACTGATCTGGGTTAACATCAGCTGTTGGTTGATTGTTACAGATACGGGTGGTCAAAAAAGCCTTTGCTCTAACAGAAGGATCCATGTAAAAATTGTAAAAGCGGACATTGTTTCCATTTGAGGCATTTATATAATTAGCATTACAGAGAGGTATACAGTTTTATTAAGAGTAATTAGTTGCTCAGTGTGGCATATAATAAATGCACTTTTGTACGTCGCTTCGGAAAAGCGTCTGCTAAATGAATAAATGTGAATAAATAATTGGACAACTCAAAGCTTAATTGAGACAGCTGGACCACATTTTTTTCACAGGACAAATTTTTAATATTTTGACAAAACTTTATATTTGCATAAACACACCACTACCACCCCAAAAATAATTTTTGATGAAAAATAATTTACGGCAGATTAAATATAGGAATATCAAACGTCAGATCCAGATCAGTATTATCATATCAATTAAAAATTTTATACAGAAAGCAACAGCTCACATGGGCAGTTCGCCAGACCAGGGTTTGTGAAATTGGTTTAAGCGCACTGATTAAAGCATACGTGCGACTGGAGCACTCAATCGCACCTTCAAAAAGTAGGGAGGGGGTCACAACCTCCTGCCTGTCACAAATTAGCCCTCGTCAGCTCTGCAGCTGCATAGGGGAACACCGTGTCCTGCGCTGGGTATTCAGCGTTTCGCGTCCTCGGAAATGCGAATCCCTCACCAAACAAACGGGGAGGGGAGCTAATCTGAAAAATAAAAGAAGCAATCGATGAATCACGAAAGGCCCCCATTTGGTTCCAGGGGAGCGCTTGTTTGTAGCGTGACCCTCTCAGTGAAGTCAACAGCTGTTTGCAGTCGGGTTTCGAAACGGCACGCCGTTCTTCAATGTGATGGGGCTCGCCTTACAATGCATAGTCATTAGCCGCAGCCTAATTAGAACTAATGACTCGCTCGTTAGGATCTCTGCTGCTAATTAATCGCGGTGTTGAACCGCAAGCAAACACTGCGAGGAGGTAAGTAGGAAAAAAATGTAAATGCAGAAATTGGATGTTTAAATCGGACACAGCTCGTAACTTCCTTATCAAACAGCATTTTTAATTCGCAATAATCAATATTCAAGTCATCGGCTTTAACGCAGTTTATATTTCAATCATGAATCATGAATACTTAATGCTTAAAAAGATTCCCCACCCAATATTTTTAATCCCCGAGTTTAAGGCAATCAAGCAAATCAGAGGTGATTAAAAATAAATCGAGCGTTTACTGCCTGACTACCAAACCCGACATTCGTAAATTGCACCCAAAACACGTCCGGTACGCACGGAGATGTGCTCTCCTTCCTCGCGCACGGTGTGCTCAGCGCAGTCTGGGGCTGCTCGTCATGCAGCGCCCGTCCTGCGGCCTACGTGTCCCTCACATCAAAAAGACTCCCTGTAACATCACAGAGCATCGGAAAACGCGAAGAATACCGAACAGTTTCCTCCCTCACCTCTCACCTCTGCAAATATCGGGACTGTGGACTCTGTAATTAAAGACAGTTGTCTGAAGGCAGACAGGAAAGCGGATGGTGAGAGAAAGGAGGAAAAAAAAATCAAAACGAGTTTGCTCCGGACAGATTGAAATGAGGTTACATGCCACGCGGTCGACCGAGAGGATCCAGGTCACGCGAGGAAAGTGAAACGATCGCTCTGCGTTAGCGCATACTCACCGGCGCAAAAAAGACGAAAAATGGTAACATTATAGCAAAGATGGCATAGTGATGCCAGATGCCTAAAGACTCCCAATTCCATGTCCAACACCCGCTCCCCCCACAGCACCCCCCGCCTGCTCTTCCGTCTCATAACAAACGGGAAGTGAGAAGCGCTAATGACAGAATTATTTTGTCAAGCAGAGCGGTGTAATTCTGAGACAGGTTGTGTTCTGATGGCTCTAATGGGCTTGGCGATGGCAGCTAAACCTGGTTGCGGGCCACTCGGGATCCTCTTTGCCTGTGGCTCTGCCTTGGGCAGGCCTCCCCTCACAGTCAGGTGGGCTGACAGCGGTGGGAATGAGGACCTCCCACTGGAGCTGCTGCAACTCACGCCTCCCGCCAGCAGGGGGCGCTGCGCTTTGGAGAGTCGCATGATCAATAAGGGCATGCTGGGACAGGTGATGTCCGGTTAGGTGCTGAGGACTCTTGAAGAGTGGCTACTCCTGCCTTTAATCTGTCTTCCACTCCTTGAGGGGTAATCAGACAGAGGTCGGAAAAGTCCAGGTGTAGAAAATAGAAGTACTCCCAGTGTTTGTTCCAGTCACTTGGATTTTCTAACTCTTCAGCCAGAAGGGGAACTAATTAGTGAATTCAGCTGGTTCAGTGCATGGATGGAACAAACACACTCAAGTACTTTTACCTCTGAGGACTGGAGTTTTCCACCTCTGTTATAAACTGCTAAAGTGTGCAGACCAGTATTTAATGACACATAAGTAAGAACACAAATCTGCCCGATATCTCAGGATACTAAATTGGTGAAAGCACTAGGATATTTTGCAGGGTAGGAAAAAAATCTTTTTTTTTTTGGCTATGTGACGATATGTTAATTTTGGACATTGTGCTTCTGTATCAAAAAGTCCTTTAGCAGGTGTTTGAATGTTATCAGTATCACCGTTTGATGGAATGACAGTCTCCATCACCCACTCCCTGTGTCAAAGACAGACATAGGGTTTGATTACTAGTTACAGAATGCTACACAATGAGAGGACACAATGTACAGATGGTTCCTGGCTTTAATGAACAAATCAAATGATGCTGTTTTACATAAAAAAACACTATGATTGGTTCAGATCTTTGATGTTTATTTTGATAGGTCCAAATATTTTGGGGTTTGTAACTCCACCCATGAAAGATGATGATGGAAGCTGGTTTAGAGTGGGCCATATGGTAAATGACATATTACATGCTGCAGTGAAGTGAACCCAGACCCACTGCATTGCATTACATTATTGGCATTTAGCAGATGCTCTTACCCAGAGCGACTTGCATAGGCTACAATTTTTGTACGTGTTTCCCATTTATACAGCTGGATATTTACTGAGGCAATTCTGGGTTAAGTACCTTGCCCAAGGGTAGAGCAGCAATACCCCAGCAGGCCATCGAACCAGCAACCTTTCTATTGTGAGTCCTGCTCCTTACCAATATGCTACACTGCCACCCCAAAATAACCATGATTCAGAGCCCAGAACAACTACAGAGGCTATAATCTGTCTAAACAGATCATTTCCCTGAAATTCTGATGGATTCACTTTACTACAGATATCTGATTTTTTCCACTAGTTCTGAAAAAGTGACCAATTATCTTTCCTCCGTGTTAAATTGACAAATTTATATAATTGATCAATGATACTAGAACTACACAAAGTCAAAACATATTTTACTGACAAGTAGTTGTATGCATTCAGGTACAAAATTACAGTAATAACATTGCAGCAAGTTTTCTTGTACAAAACCAAATGTTTTAAGGATAATTTTCAATTCAGTGGTGCACACTGGGTGTCGGTTTAAGTCTGATGTGATGGCGGGAATTTAAGTAATGGACTGGAAATTCCTTTTAAATTTGGGTTTATTAACTTTTTTATGCATACAAGGTTTGATAGTAGTAGTTCATCAAAAATGTAGCATGTGTTTACGCTTACACTACAAGATTAAAGTTAAATATTTTTCACAGGCAACATGGGAAAAAAACTTTGAAGTTTCAACTTCCTATTAATAAATTAATGGCAAAGATTAAGTGTGGACATTTAAAGACATGAATAAGAAATGAATGTGTGTTCATTTATTTCCTGCATGGTGTTTTTAAACTGATTTAAGTGTCTCTGTGTGCCCTAGTCTGTGAGTGTCTGTTAGTAAAATGCCCAAATGTGATACTGAACATGTTCTTATGTGGATGAGCAGGGGATCTTTTGTGGTCTTGATTTCAATTAATGTCAATAAAGTATTTAGATTTTGAACATGTTTATTGGGTAGGAGAGAATCTGTGTTGGTAGGTTTGGTTTGGTAACCACTGTGGCCTAAGCTGAGACAATGCATGCTCAAAGTTTTGACCAATCAAAAGCCTGGGTGGGTGATGCATCCACTCAATCCACACAAAGGGGGCATTTCTCAAAGTGTTCGATTACATTGTTTATTCAGTGACATGGGTCCAACCTTTATGAATGTTGCATTGAAAATGGCATTTCATGAAATGTTGATGCCATATTCACTATCTGGGCCATGTCTGGAGAGCTCCCTTCAGCTGTGACTGACATCCACAAAGGGTGGTACACACCTGCCGGACAGGTAATATAGCCAATAACACAATAACACATGAGGGCTTTGAACCCACACACTTGCGCCTTTACTTGCCTTGGTGCAAGTGTTGTGCTAAGCTATTCATTAGCAGTATACAGAAAGAGCTGTTTTATTTGGAGGGGGGTTGAAAAAGCTATATATATACCGTAGCTTGATATGTATAATATACACATCTCAGAATAACACCAGATTTTTAATGACATGTTGACTTCTTTTTTGTCTATTTTAATGAAGCCAATTAAAAAAGAAATGAAAATAAATTTTGTACTATGAAGAAAAAAACACTTTCAACCGCAACAGCAAAAACCCAGCAGCAACAGAGGTGAATACATTCCACACAGACAACCTCACAGCAAAGACAGTTAAGACGCATAATTGATTCATTAATTATAAATACCGCTGATGCAGTGTAAAAAGAAAATACATGAATACCTATTTTTATTCATTTCAAGACCTCTCCGTGTTGTCAGCTGAAAGATAACCTGTTTCTTTAAATGCGTAATATATTAACTCATAGATAATTTATTAAGACTTTGCCCTTATGTACAGAACTACAGGGAAAACTGCACAAAAGAAAGGGATGTTTGCAATGGGTACGAAAAGCACAGTGTGAAGTACCATGCAGAGAGGCAAGGCGAGGGTTAAATTAACAAAACCTTGAAAATGGGTCTAATTCTCCAGCTCCAACCCCCCCCCCCACACCCCCTCCATTCTCACTCTTAGCCATAAAAAGAACACAAGAAGAAAGGAAATAGCATGCATATCATTCATTAGCTGCAAATAAAAGAAATTCTCTCTAATAGTCCCCCCAAAATCCCACAGCTTCCTGTGCAATGGAGATGGGAAAACAACAAAAAAAAGAAAAGAAAAGAAAATGGGGAAAGAAGCCATCTCCCTCAAGTGCTTGTTAGGGCCAAATTATTATTGCGATGAATAATCTTAAAAATAAATAAATAAGTAAATAAATAAATAAAGCAAACATTTATAGATCTAAGTATTATCAGAGGAGCGTCGGGTTTGTTGCAGAGTTTCCGGGGCCCGTTTGAAATCCTCCTTTGTTTTTCCCTTTGATCTCTAACTGCTAACCTATCCTCGGCTTTACCTGGTCTCTCACACATGTACTGCATCTTACTTGCTTTTTTTTTCCCTCTTAAACTTTTGTTTGCCTCTGTGCCGCCCACAGACTGGGTGTGTTTGGGTGCAAAACAGATGGGGGGGGTGACCTGTTCCAAGTGACAGCTGGTGCCGCTCGTGGAGCTCCAACCCCTGCACTGGGGGCGTTCTCTATAAAAGTGGTCAGTTAGCCCACCTCAAAGCAGGAAGTGTTCACCAGAACGTTCCCAGCATGCACCACTTCAGTGACCCTTACCCTGTCAAAGGTGATGTTTAAACGCTCGGCGTATCCAAACGAACGCCTCCCCATGGACCCACTCGAGGCTCCCTTTCAAAAACACACTCAGCGGCAGCGGTTTGGATACGGGGGATGCTGTGCGGCGTCTTGCGTGATGCTCATTCAGTGGGCTGAAGACACGTGCGCTGTTTGTGCTCCCTCTGTGGGACAGAGTCCTGCACTTTGTGTCAGTTCCCTACCTTTGGCCAGGCGGCTTTGGGTCGCTGCTGTGTATTCACCTCCTTGGGGGTTGCCAAGCTCTTACAGGTCACTATCTGTAGCAGCGAGAGGTGCCCTGCTCCTCCAATCAGCATCAGCTCTCCTGTCGCACGCTGCGAGACAAAAGGCACGGAGAATAGCCATTTAAAGGCGCCAGACCTCACCAGGTGACCCTTAACACAGTGCCACTCTGTAGTATCTATGTAGTATGCTTTGGAAGTTAGGGAAACCCGTTCATGTATCAGAATTATCAGAGGGAGTAATCAGCTGGGGATGGAATGTGTGCTGCTATCTTCAGCGTGGTGGTGAATGTGCAGTAACACGGGATGGCGGCCATGTTGAGGTCTGCCTGGTCTGTAAAAAAAAAGATAGAATAGACCCTAAATGAAAGAGAGAGAGAGAGAGAGAGAGAGAGAGAGAGAGATACAGGGAGAGAGAGAGACAGTGTAGGTGAGAAGCCGGAGAGTAAACAGAGTCTGGGTTCACGGCCAGCTCCTCACACCTCTCCAGCTCGCTCCGCCGGGACCCCCCCAGCCGACCTGCGTTTGGGGGGACGTCCCAGCCCACAGCCCGGGCCGTGATTGAAATTCTAATGAGCGCAGCCTCCCTGGCTCTCTCCCCTCCGCAGCATGCCCCCCCCCCATCGCCCCCCAGAGTCCCACAACGGCTCGCTCTCAATTCCGTTTCATCACACATCAAACAGGCCGCGGCGCTCGGCTCGGGCAGGACCGCGGGACAAGAAACATCTGCACCGGGGGGGGGGGGTGGGGGCGTCGGCTCGCACCGGGGACCGGCCCGGAGCAGCTGTCACCCGCAGCTGAACAGCAGGCCGTGGGAGGCCACGGGGAGCGGGTCCCCGAAAACCAGAGAGGGACCCTCCCCAGCCTGCGACATCGCCAGAACCCCGCCCCCCCCCCGCCGCAGAGAACCCCTGCCCACAGCTCCCGGTGACCCCCTCTTTTGAATGTACAATTAGGTAATTAGTCACCCCGTCGCTAATCAGCTAATCATTGTCTGCGTGTTTTATCTGTTAAAAAGGGATGTCCTTCTGGGGCGCTCCCCGAGGGGGGTGAGGGGGGGGGTGCCGGCACAGCGGGGACCGCGCCGTGACATTACGGCCTTTTAAAGAGGCGCTGAGAGAGACTCTCGCACCCCGACGCGCACAAAGGGTGCTGTAATTGAAATGTGCAGACTCAGCACTGCAGGCAGGGTGTCAGAGGGCCTGGCGTCCATTAACGCATCAAACCTGCGCAAACCGTGTCAAAACCCGGCGTGCAGAAATTTCACTTACATTTACATTTCTTTAAATGAAGGTGATGACCTACAATTTCTCTTAAGACCCAGAGATGGCTGTGTCTGTCGTGTGTGAGGAGATAATGAAACGGCAGTCAGTGGATCATTTGGAAACTGGGTGAAGGCGCAGAGATCCGGAGCTGATGGGGTTTCTGTCATTCCGCAGAGACCGCAGCACGGCAGCGAGTGACAGGTCTTGAAACCTCCTCGGGAAACGAACACGGTGCTTTTCCCACGCGCTTCAGCTAAACGCTGCCACACACAGGGGAATCAGTGGCCTATCTGAGCTGAAATAACCGGGCCTACCTGCCTCTTAGCTTCGCACGGGTTTTTCTCAAAATCGCAACTGGTGAAAGGGATAATCGCTAAAATTGCTTTCCCTGACCTGCCTCCAGGGAAGGATGTCTGTTGTACTGCAGGAAACAGCTAAATTTATCTCCTAACATCCCCCTCACACGCACAGACACCCCGCCCCACCAAAATGGAGTAAAAATTCCAAGCTAACTCTGGCTGTGGCAGTGGCTCATTGTTAATTATAAAATCACATCCTGCTCAGAGCGTGACAGAACTTTGCCTCCTCATTTTTGTCTCCCATTGTGTTTATTTTGTTTTTTTCTCTCTGTTTTTTCTCTGCAGAACGTGGCTTTCCACCTGGGACTGGGGACTGCCGGCGTGTTCTCATTAGGGAGTCACATTTCTTAAGTCAGTACGCTGAGCCGAGCAGCATCCAAACAGCTACTTTTCTTCCAAAGCACAAACAACTATTAATTTATGGGGGAAAGAGCAGGAAGGGGTGGGTCTGCCATTTTCCTACCCATAAAGGCATGGGGGAGAAACCTCATCATTGCCAAGGTACCATCTATAGAAATGTGCAGGAAATAATTGTTTGGGTCAGTGCTCAACAAGTGCAGCATCCTCAGAGGGAAGGGCACAGTAGAGACGCTTTGTGTTATGACCTGTGTTACACCCTGTGTTATGCCATGTCTTGTGCCCTGCATTATTCCCTGTGTTACACCCTGTTACTCCCTGTGTTATGCCCTGTGTTCTATGCTGTGTTACACCCAGGGTTAAACCCCATGTTACTCCCTGTATTACACACTGTGTTATGCCCTATGTTACAGTACATCCTGTGTTACGCCTTGTGTTACGCCCTGTGTAACAGTATGTCCTATGTTACAGTGCATACGTGCTATGTTACCCCCTGTGTGTGCACAGTTGTTGCTTAGTTCATCTTGCTGGTTAATACAGTATGTAAGCTCTGCAAGCCACTCTGGACAAAACCCAACTGCCATGCAGTTAAGTGGCATAATGTAATGCACTCATACTTTCTCCCGTAAGGAAGGTTCAAACATGAACAGTGCGGTACTTGTTACAGCCTCGTCACTGAAACAGAAGCGTGGAAAAAAGCCAAAGGGAGCCGTAGCCATTCTGAGTGAGATCCGTGTGATTAGGATGCGAGGGGTGCTGTCACGGCAGTCCTCTCCAACACCGCGGCACGGCTAACACAGCCTTCCCCGCAGCCTCATACAGGAGTATCCAAATGCATTTTTCATCAGCTGCAATTATTTAGAACGGTTTGATTTTTTTCCCCTCCTTCTTCTTTTTCTAATTCCGAAAAAAAGGCGGTATCAGATGAAGGGGGGGGTCTGCCTGGAGATGGCTCCTGCCTGACTGCACTGCATTGTGGGCACTGTCAATTGAGCATGAATAAATGAGGGATTGCGGTCTTTCTTATCAAGGCCAGCCAGTAATAATGTATCAATATTTATAAGCGGGTAGCATTCAGATTCACGGCGCCTTCTCCTGCTCGCTCTGCCAGTGTCCTGCTCCCATGGCTGCAGCACCTTTAACTGTCTGTCGCCAGGCAGGTCGGCCAGCCGCAGGTGAGGCGAGTCTCCAATTTCGTGTCACTGTTAAGAACACCTTTTTCTTTTTTTTACCCCCAATAAGGATGATGTGAGCGGACTTGGTCATGTGATCATAGATGGAACTAGTTCTCCTCATCTGTTCAGAATCAGCTGACACAACAATGACATAACCACTATTTTCATACTTCAGTAGGTATGTATTTCCGTGCAGTCAAAGTGTGAAGGTTGCATTTGATGTGGTTATAGCGGTACTTTTATTTGGCTTGGAGTTTGATGAAGTGATATCACCTGCCCACAGGCCGAGTTTGTTGACCCCCCAGCACAGACATCATAAACGGAAAAGAAAGGGAGGAGGTGGGGTGGAGGAGGGATTCTGTCAACAGTTGACATGGAAAAGAAGTGGTAAGTGGGATTTTTATCTTGATTTGGTTAATTGTGTAGAGATTTATCCTCCTGAATCCTCGTTTGGAACCTCAATAACAGCTTAAGCAAATGACTTCTACCGTTATTTCTGGGTGTGCTGGCAGACATATCATTATTATTGTTATTACATTTGTTGCAATGTGTTGGTGGCTGAGATCCTTTGGCATGCAGACCATGTCTGTCAAACCTGCATGTTGATGAAAGAAAGTATATGTGTTATTGTGATAAAGTGCATTTTTATAGTTTTAGTTAGTCATGTAAAAGAGGGTATAATTGTGAGTTTTTCACCATTGTCTCAAAAATGACTTCTAGGAATTGTGGAATTTTCTGTTCCTACAATAAAAAAACATTTGAACTTTTCTTTTCTTTAAAAAATATCTGTACAAGGAAAAAAATGAAAAAAAAGAATATTTCACCAGAATGTGAATTTCATAAAGCTGTTCCAGCTACGGAACTCGCTGTGCTTTTAAAGAAATGATTGTGTGTCCTGCTGCTTACCATTGTTCTGTCTGTCTACCATTCTTCTGTGCTGCCTGGTAATAAATCTTGCTGTTTCATTACAACTTTCTGATCGTTGTAAAGCTTCATCCTGCTCTGTACTGCCATAGATTATCAGTCTAAACTTTTAGCAGTAGGCAGGCCTGCCACCTCAAACGAGACTGACAGGGAAGAGTTAAAACAGTTTATAAACCGGTCAACCTTGCAGGAATGATCCTGATTGAACATTTTTATCCCATTAGGAAACAGGTAGAGGCAGAACAGACGCGGATAGGCAGCCACGTGATTCCCGCACCGCGGCGATGTGTCAATCTCTCACTCCCCGGAATTCATGTGCGCCATTAGCCGCCGCTCGCGTGCGCGCGTGCAGAAGTACGAGCCTCGCCTCGCACCGATAGACCTCCGCCCTAAACGGAAGCAGATGGAGCGGCTTTGTCTCGTGCGCGAACGCTCCCTGAAGCTATGGCGCATACAGCTAGCCACAATTCCTGGCTGAATTCCCCCGCATTTATGCAGATTAACAGGAAATAAATAAATAAATCGATAAATACCACCAGACATTCGCCTGAAGGGATAAACATCCATTACCAGATTAAAAGAAAAATAATAATCATGAACCAGTCATCTTAAAAAGTCAAAGTTAAAGGATGCCATGGGGGGAATAAAAGTTTAGTCGCTTCAATTATTCAGCCCAAGAAAAGCAATTTGCGGAATTTATAATACAAAAAAGAGATGTTTGCAGTTTTAATGATAGCTACATTTGGGCTCTCGCTTCCACAGGGACGCTGTCACTTCAGATGGAAGACAGCTGCCAATGTACTATAATGAATCCGGTGCGTCACCGATGGCTGGCCCTGGGTGACGTGATCACCGTTAGTGGCGCAGGCCTGAGGTTGGGGGTCTAGAGTTTGAACCAGTGTGGATCAGTCGTGATCAATGGTACATGGAGAGCCATCAAAGCGCCATCGTGTTTCTTCACAAGGGGGGCCCAGTTTGGGGGTGCACTGCGCGCTCCTCCTGTGTTTACTCATGCGCGTGGTGTCTCTTTTAGAACGCGCGAGAAGGCGATAAATTACACAAAAAACATGCCACGCGCGTGTCTCATAACAGAAATCGTTTTTGTTTTGAAATCCGAACCAGTTTATTTCAAAGGGTATCGCAGTCCCCGAGCGCACTTCACGCGAGTCTCACACTCGCTGTAATTGCAGGCGATGTGGAGACCGGGCTGCGGAACAGAGCATCAAGCACCGCGCCGCAGCGCGCTGATCACACTGAGAGAAGCGACGATGCCGGGAGTCGGCAAGTTCTTCACTTGACCTCATTCGAAAACGATTCACGCTAATTCGCGCTTATCAATGCCTTTCAGGAATGAAATAAGCGCGGCGTTGCGTCAATTCCCACGCTGCCTCTAGCCACAACGTATTTTGAAAAATCAAAATCAATTACTGCTCCAGAACTACTTTCACCAGCGCTGCAGGAGCAATATTTAAACGTCTCACAGCATAAGTAGCTATCAAAGGGCCTGCGAACCACGCGCGCTTACAGGGTCCAATATGTCCTGTAAACTCCTTCAGTAAATCCTGTCTGTATTCTCATTTATTTATTAAAGATCCATATAATATAATACCCTACGTAGTTAATTTAAGACGATTACTTTAAAACTACGCTAAAAAGTGACCTACGTTTGGTCAACTACTCTTCCCCTGATACGTAGCTCATTGCGGCCTTAGGTAGGTGTCCATAGGCCGCATATATGCAAGTTATAGCTACCGAACAGAAAGCTAAAGCTGGAGATCAGACTGCAAGAAAATGGGTCACATTCAGAGGCAAACACACACACACATAGGTGAACACAGTGAGTAACAGTACAGGATAAGGGCACACACTCCATAGCAGCTAATGTTAAGATGCAATCAATAATCCTACAAACACAGGAAATATGCTATTCACAGAGGTTCATCGTGCCTGATATGAATCTTGTACTGGAGGGACAGGAGCTGCCGTTGCACAGGGAATGCCACAAAACCATACACATTTTATAAAAATTATTATTGAAACCTTCCGCTATCCGATGCAGAGTCAGTGAGACGGCATCAGCCTTCAGGTTTCACTGCAGCCTCTCTGGTGGAATTGCTGTTTCAGTGCACTTAAGCCCCGGGTTATTCCGGTTTGTGACGATCAATGTTTGAACCTCTGTGAATTCATGCTGAACTCACAGACGCATTGACTTAATGGCAAAGAGCCTGTAGTGCCAGATGCTTACAAGCTACAATAATTCTTCTTCCACGCTCGTATGAGCTGCGACCACAGGTGCCCGCTTTCTTACCACAGGGATTAATTTGCAGCTCTGGATTTCACAATTTTTCAAACATCAAAAAACCGCCCGACCTTGTTGCGAAGCCTCCCAAACTACCCTAACAGCGTTCCCGGCCTAATCCCCCTGCATCCGGCGGATCTGCGGAAGATTGGGGCCTTTGGCTGCAGAAACGGTCAGAGACTGCACGACCAGAGGCCTGAGCCAGGCCGAAATGCCTCAGCTTAAAAGAGTTAAACGCCCCGATGTCCTCCTCGATCCCCGAAAAGAGCGCTGCGCCTCTGCCTCTCCCCCCCGGGGCCCGGCAGGGCTTCGCCCTCGCACAGCCCCAACACGCCGTATTGATTTTTATAACTATCTGTTTACTCCTCTCGCACGTTCCGCCGGCTGCCGGAGAGGGCTGTTTGCCCCAAGGCAAGCAGCGGGGCCTGGCTTGTTCCGGGCTTTGATCATCGTTCAGCCGGCGGATTAACATATGCACGCTCTCTTCCTCTCTCCGCCGCCTCGCCTGCTAATAAATCTATAGCCCCCCGCTCCCCTCCCGACGTGCGCGGCACGCAACCAATCAATCACCCCGGGCCCCGCTCCTGTCTCGCCAGGCCCCTCCGCACCGCCCCGCGCCGAACCGCACCCCTGACGCCAGCTGCAGGGGCACTAACGCTCCCCCTCCTTAAACCTTAAACAGGATCATAGTTCTGGGCTCATTTAAAAAAATATATATGTGTGTCTCTCATTACTGTGGCCGTGCACACACACACACACACACACACACACACACACACACACACACACACACACAGAGGTACTGTAAGGAGAATCAACAAACAATGTACGCAACTGAAGTCACGCTGCTGGACATTAAAGCTTAAACAGAGGTGCAGTGTTATCTGATCTGTGCATGCAATACTATGTTTCTGCCACGCGGTGCCTTTATGGGTTTCCACACAAATCTGGTGCACCTCTAAATTTGATCGGTTCAGTGAGGTATAATTCAGAGGCTGGGTGCTGGGTGGCGTGAAGGCTGGTACGTCTCGTTTCTGCTCACGCCCGAATAACCGCCTCACAGGGCGCTGAGCCCCTACCGGGTGTGTCCGCGGTGGCGCGGGACTTAGCGTAAGCGCTGGAGCTCACTGGACAATCTGGGACCACTCCGACTGGCCACAGTGCTCAAACCCCGGGGATCGCCCTAATCCGCGCGGGCCTGCTGCTGTTGATTTGAACGGTTTCTGCCGGAGGCCGTGGGCTCAGGGCTGAGACACCTCAAATACTGCCCACAAGCTCAGTCACTGCTGTCCTGGGACACCCCCCCAGCAGGGTGACGCAGTACTGCCCCCCAAACTCAGACTGACCGCTACAGTTGCAGCAGTTTAATTATGATCTCAGAATGAATGAGAGAACGAGTGAGAGAATTTTGGTCCAAAGTGGGGCTCTATAACTGTGGCAACCACACAGTACAACTCCTCTAAGGAACACGATTGGCTAGCAGAGCTAAAGACCCAGGTTCCTTTCTGAGGGAGCCAATCGCGCTCCTGTCCTGACTCTGAGCAGGTGATGTCACCTCCAGTGGCTCCACACTGGAGAGGAGTTTTTCTCCCTCTCTGCCTCAGCGATGAGCCGCTCGATACCGGGGGGTGCGAGGGGGACGAGGGGCTGCTTCCGGCCCGGCAGAGGTGAAGAGCGCACGGCAAACACTGACGCGCGCGGCACAAACATCAAACAGGCCCGCCAGACCCCTGCGGCCCCCATCCCGCTCCGTGGCTTTTTTTAGGCTGATGCGGGCAGCCAGGCAGGACAGATATCGATCACGGTGTTCACAAAATACTCTCCCTTGATTTGAGGCGTGATTACAGCCGGCCGAGTCGATGCCAAGGTGTGTGTGTGTGTGTGTGTGTGTATATGTGTGTGTTTTTTCTCTTCCTCTAATCATCCGCATCTGCAGGCCACACATGCCAGGTCTGACATAAAGGGCCGAAGCCGCTGAGAGGCTTGTGAGGGAAGAAAAGAAGCCGAGGAAGCCTCTGTCCGTCACCCACAGGTGCTGCTGGATGAACTGGATCAGAAGCCCGGCGGGGATCTTTCCGGGATGACATGCAGAGCGGGGCAAATAAAGTGAAGAGAAACCGTTATATGCGAGCGTCAATGTTCAGCTTCGCAATCCCCCCCCAAAAAATACAGCTATCACTCCTCCCCCTCCCCCCTTCTTTACAGAAACAGCTGAAGTGACTGCACAGAAAAAGGCTGAGGAGCCAAAGGCTGGCCTCCCTCTGCTTATGCGGGGATGTAAATGGTATTTTATTCATGGCGGATGAGGGGCGTGTTTTGACAGGGACTCCCGTGGGGTGAGCGCGGCGCGGATCTTGGCGCTGACCCGGCCCAGCAGGGGGCGAGGCGGGCCGGGGCGGGAGTGTGGGGGCTCCATGCTGGCTCCGGGGCCTGCTGGTGTCTGCAGACCCGCTTTGAAGTGTCACCTTCAGGGAAGAGCTGGTGGCCCTGGAAGGAGTGGCACTGCACGCATATACACACACTCACACACACACTCACACACACACTCACACACACTGACACACACACACACACACACACACACACACACACACACACACACACGTGCATACTCGCCACTCACACACACATGCATGTATATACGTGCAGATGCATGGCTGTACAAACAGATGCAGACAGATACACGCATAGAGTAGAGTGAGAGTGTGTGTTTGTTTAATGGTACATGTATTATGTACATGTATTATGTACACACATGCATGCATGCACCCACAGGAGGCACATACTGATGCATGCGCACTCACAGACACACACACACACACACACACACACACACACACACAGATATATGGATTTATACACCCACATTTCTCCTCTGAGGTCCTGCACCTGATTCATTCATTTAATCAGTACACTGTAACGCAACACCTGCGCAACTTAAAATGCGTGTTCCTGTCTCGTAAATATGTCAAGGTTTCACGACTGATCCAGTTTCAGTGAAGGAAACATATCCTAAAGCACTGATCTCACATCACACTAACACTCACCAGAGCATGAAGGAAAAAACAGGCCTAGCATCAACTGAAAAGCGGTGTTTACAAAAAAAAAAACAGCAAGAACAAAATTCATCAGCTGTGTGCATTTTGAGGGAAAATGACACTTTGCTTTTAGGTTTTTAAAGAAACATCACCGGTTCCCCCTGTGCTTGGCACATCTGCATCACAGGGCCCGTGTCTGTCACCTGGCAGTCGGCATTCAGAAAGACGGGAAGAAAGAGGAGGGTGTCATCGTTTGAAAAGGATCAGAAAGAGGAACGTGAAGTGAGAGGAAAAGGAGGAAAGAGGAAGAAGAAGGAAAAAAAACAGAGAAAAACGCCGGCTCCCACATCCACTCGTGTCCCAGATCACAAACAGCTTTAACGCTCCTGATTAACTCTGACATCAGCAGCCTTTTATCTTTCTGCGCATCTCACTTTTTAATCAGATTAACCCAAATGGGCATCCTTTAATGGACCCTTTTTTAGGAAATCTTAAAGAAGATGATAATTAAAATAATTAAACCGCTGGGATTGGGTTCTGCATGCTCTCTCTTCTCTCCTCTCCCTCTCTCGCCTCCTTTTATTCTCTCTTTTTTTAAGTTTCGGGTCTGCTCGCTAACAGATTCAAAAGAACAGGAAGCAACACCACCCTCCTTTAATTACATTAACTTTGCTCTCAGAGGTCCAACTAAACAAGCCTTTCTTCCCCCTCCATCAGCCAATGTGCAGTCTGATTTTCAAGTGCGTGTGAACTGTCTAGATTTGATATTGGGGGAGGGCAAATGTATAAACAGGCTTTATTGGGAATATTTACTCAGTCTATTTTAGAATATTTTACATACAGCCAAGCATAAGAAATCCTCTTAATAATTATTTATTCATGGACTTTTAAGCTTTTAATGAGGACAAATTAAGTCATTTTCCAGAGTGTCAGGATGAAGTATGCTTACCAAATATTTCTTGTTTTGATTTTTCTTTCCAGCATATGTCCATGTGGAATAAGCACAAGCATTTAAATGTAACCAGGCTCTTTTTGACAGTAAACTAGAGCGATTCTGAGTGAATGAAACCTTGAACAGGAAGCTCCTTCTGGAATACCTTCTGAGCTAATGTGATGGGACAGCTGCCTTCTCGCATGCTGTATTCGGGCCAAACTCAGTAACACCACACCACAGCCCTAGATTATCATAATGCACAATGCTTTCATTTCCAAAAAAATATTAATGATAAAAAAATTGTTCGGTATCTCACCGGTCACACAATATCTAAGTTCTCAATTTATAATTGTACACATGCTGTATGTAGAGGTCTCAGAAAATCATTTCAGGTGCGGCTAAAAGATTGTGTGGCGGACAACAACCAATTCAAGAGACTGTCAATGCCGTACGTCAGATATCTCACGCTTGAAATATTCGGGTGTATGTCCCGGCTTTTCAGTCATATTTTGAGTTTTATGCCTGTGTTACCCAGAACCATTGAGCAGTAGGTAATCAGATAATAAGAGTGACAGTTTTGTGAGTTAATGCTATCAGTGAACTTTCTCACACGGATGTACGTAAACACACAGTCTGCATGAAATTTATTTACTGATACACCATCCATCTGTTCACCAGTGATCAGTTACTGCTATCGACCGGAGACACGATCTAAAATTTCACTGTTACCCTCAGATATAAATACACGCGCTCCAGCACGAACGCCCGCTGTACGACGGGCACGCCGCGCACCCACACGCGGATCCACAGAACACCTTGCCTTCCATTGTTTCTTTGGTTCCTGAATGGCAGTCTGCTCCTTAAACAGCCAAAACCCCTGTCACGACTTTCCACTGGCTTTCAGTTTCTCTAGCGCAACTCTTCTCCATGTTCTGGCAATTTCACAAAACTGTTTCAAGCCGGCAAAGAGGAGAGAATTCCTTTGCTGAGAATTCTTAGTCTTATACTTAAAATTTCATAATGTCTTTGACAAAAACCGAGGAGCGATTTCACATTTGCACTGACATCTAATTTCTCGAGTACACTCCAAAATCACAAATTGCCACCGATTCCCAGCGCACCCAATTATATTGCATCAATTCTCCGACCCCTCGGAATGCTGGTGAATTAATCATAGGCTGGAGGATCGGCCATGAAGCGCACACAGCGCGCGTACGTTTGATAAACTAATCATGTTTGCTCAATTACAGTCACAACGGTCCCTTTCCCAACAGCTCGGGGAAACTGCAGCGTGACCCGGGGAATTGTTTCGGACAAATGCCCGGCTGGTGTTACGTGTTGGCCCGTTTCACCGTGCCGTCGGCTCGTTTCTAAATCCAGCGAGATACAAACACCGGGCGCTCCGGCGTATTGCGCGAGGGGTCACTGCGAAGGCGAGCTGTGTTTTGGATGGTCAAAACACACACAACGCGGTGTGTTCTATTTGTGTTGTAAGATTTAATTGAGTCAGAGCAACCCAAGGCACGCGGCACGGAGTTGTAGCTGGGTAACCGAGCTTGCAGCCATAAGGTTGATATTTAAATCCAATTTGGGGGTTCTGCTGTCGTCCCCTTGTGAAGGGCACTTAACCTGAATCTGTTCCGTAAATATCAAGCTGTATGGCTGGAAAAGTCTGCATTTTGTACAAAAATTAAATGCGTCTGCTTAACAAATAGTACATTCACAACATCTGCGTTACAGTGAGGACGGGTACAAGCGACTGCCTCGCTGAGCTTGTATATTATTCATGCTGCTGCACTGAAATAATTGTGAAACATAACCAACCGATAGTGTTATGTATTATGTATTGACACTGTATCGTGTCTCTATCCGGAGACGCATCTCGCAAAGCCGCGCTCCCTGTACAGTGCTTTTCCTCTTATCTGAGAATAAGATGGCAGCAAATACGTGCTCCTCATTAAGTACGTCTGGATAACATGTACTAATATCTGCTAATGCTAGTTTCTCCCTCTCATCCACACCATGGCCCGATGTAATAGGTACAGTGCGGCGTCGGCAGTTAGACGTCCTTACCTGTTGAATTAATCGCCAAAACAAATTGAGTGTATTTGAAACAACAGTGCCCTCTAGTGTACAATGTCTGCTACAATTTATACTCACCGAATGGAGTTTGAACACTGACGTTTTTCAGTACTGCAAACGCCAACGTGCGTCAGGGAGTGGTAAAATAGCCTACACTTTTATAGTTTATTTGTTAATGTTAAGGAAACTATGGTATGAACAGCTCCAAACGTTTAATGGCTAAAGGAAATTGACCTGTAATGAGCCGTCGGTCGTCTTCGATTTGACCTTGGAGCAGACGCGCGTGATAACGGTCATAGACGAGGCGCACCGAGTGACTCTTTTTGGTCCTGTGCATTTCTTTCTGGTTACACGACTCCTCTCTGTCTCTTTCCCTAGTTCTGTGGCTGTCTCCCCGGTATGACTAATGCTATTTCTGTGTCTGTGTTCTGTCCGTTCACGTGTCATCTCTGTGTGTCCCCTCGCATCTGCTTCGCAGGCGCTCGTCTGTCACACCTACGGAGCCCTGAGAACTCCGTCAGCTGTCTGCTCTCATCCAGATTTGATCCATCGACTTTTACTTCAGCGTCGGATGTTTGGTCAACTGTCTAAGCTTTTTTTTTAACCAATGAAATGTAGCTGGACGGGTTGTTATTTGGAAGGAGACACGGATAGCTAGCTACCTGTCGGCCACAGAAGCGTTAGCGTCATTGTTACCGTTACTTTGCCTCCCTTACAAATTAGGCAGCTCGCAACAGTTTGCACTGCCATCACGACCAGTTTAAAAATCCTTAAAGAGGCTGTGAAGTAAACCTGGAGTAGCACTTTACAGTTTGCGACATACTGGTATGAGGCCACAGTTACCTGTGTAACAGGGAGGACATGGAGGGACTGGTTTGCGGCTTCCCGCGGACACGTGGTCAGAGGGCCAGCAGATAAGATCGTTCGCTTTATACTGTTCACCGTCAAACTGGGGTTCGGAAACTTCAGCTGCGTCGGGAGTCCAGCGCAGAGCGTTCGACACCACGCAGCCGGACCCTCGCAGCTGTTCCGCGTGCCGAAAACTGGCATTTTCTTCCACAGGTACCACCGCCGCGACAAACCAACAGACAAAATCTCCTCAAAACGAAGCTCGGTGAGGGGGCGGGACATGGCCGTAACCCAAAGACCCCTCCGAGCTTTTAACAAAGCGGACTCTGCGCTTCATAAGACGCCGGGGCGTCATCAGCTCTGACACACCGGTATAGCAAAGCCCTATAACTGACAAATGGCACGTGAAAACACTGGTAAAATGATTAAAAAAAAAAAAGACTGTTTACAATTAAAACGCCAATGTCACATCGCAAAAAAGCCTGTAAAAAGACATACATTATTGTCTTCATACTTTACAGATTCACAGTAAGGTCTTGCCGGGAAGCGTCAAGCCTCTTCCTGGGGGCCACAGTGCATATAAAGAGACGCAGGCTGAGAAAAGACGGCAAAGGAACTCACGGCTCTGTAGTGCAAAACATTGAACATGATTTTTATTTTTTTTTATCGTTCACAGTTAAACACAAGCAACCGCTTTTAAGAACTTCCTTTTTTCGACTGTCCGTTTTCAGAACTTCCTGCTCCAAAGAAGGAGTCTCCCCTTCAAATCTTCCCGTTCAGTTTGCTCTGATTGTACCATAGAGTAGAGTATCTCGGCTCTCCTTAGTTCCTATTATTGGCATTTAAAGTGGGATTGTTGTACATGCTTTATGATAGCAAGGCAGACGGAATAACAGCAGAGACTTTCAGCGGACAACAGGATTTGTATCATCTGAAGAAAAAAAATCTTTCAGTCCAGCAACTATGAACTTTTTTTTTTACCAAATCTATCAAATATGAATACCTTAACTAATAAAACGTTTTGTTGAAACAGAAAAGAAAGAGAAAAAAATGGATGCCGTTCTGACTTCAGTGCCGCACACGCGTGTTCCTGGAGTTCAGTGGGGGACTTGACCAATATTTATGTGAGAGGAGGTGACTGTGGATACAACTTTTTCACCCTCAAAATTTTTTCTTTTTTGGCAACAAATCAACTTCCCTGATAAGTTTGTGCAAAGCTCTGAAACGGGCAGACTCCAAAGGTATCGTATGGGCTTTCCAGATGAAAGGGCTAGAGGTACCGGTACTGAATACTTTGTGGGTGTGTTTGTGCAAGTGTGTGTGTAAGTGAGTGTGTATGTATGTGTGTATATCTGTGTGTTAGTGTGTGTACCTCTGTGTGTATGTCTGTGAGTGCGTGTGTGTGACAGTATGTAAGATGGTGTGAGTGTGTGTGTGTGACAGTATGTAAGATGGTGTGTATATCTGTGTGTGTGAGAGAGTACGTGTGAATGTGTATGTGAGTGTGAGAGAGAGTGATTGCCACTTATTCGAGAGGCTTATGTCCACGTGTGGACAGAGACCTGCACTGCACCTGCCCTTCCTGCCTGCTGTTTCCCCTCAAAGCCGTAATAAGACTAACATCAAGCCAGAAATTAGTCACGAGTTACTGAAATCAAATATGGACATAAAGGGTGAGGAATTCAGCACCTCCAGTGCAAATCTCACAGTCCCCTCGGTGCTCAGTGACAGATTATCACATAATCAAAGGAAAGACCTGATTTTAGCTGGCACAGAGGTATCCATGCACCTTCTAGAGAATGTCTTATCAAAGGGTTGAGGTGGAATTAACGCAATGAAAAACCTTCAGCTTTCATGGCCATTCAGTGGGGCTATATGCAGAAGGCAAGGATATGTAACATCAGCTCTCTGGGTATTGTAGTTCGAAACTGCAAAAAACTACAAGGACCACCACTGCATATCCCTGGCCTGGCCATCGAGAAGATGGAGTTAAGCTGCAGTAACCCTCAATAAAAATGATAAGAAACATTGCTGTTACGTTCGCACACGGTAGACATTCCCCTCCGATTGGTCTAAACTCCAAAACTGCAAAAATAATAAATACTTTAAAAATATCTCGCCATATAAAAGAGCACCTCTGTTTCCTGGAGCTTTACTGTCACACAGCACACAGCTGTGAGGATATGCATGATCTCAGTCACTGCCCCCACTTCCTGGTTTATCACGCACTGCATGCTGGGCCTGCTGACCAGTCCGAAACGGCTGGGACACAGCGCCACCTGGTGCCTAAGACCAGTAAGATGTTCTCCCCTAACAACACACTGTCAGCCTCTCATACCACTGGAAACCAAAAAGAAACAGTAATGGAGCTCTAAACTTAGTGTTTTATAATCTTGCAACTAATGCCTTGGGTTTTGGCCTTTCTGTTTGGTATTTCTTTGTCCCATTCTGAGATCAGCAGAATTTCAACAGAGCAAATTAAATGTTAGCATTAACCTGCGCGAAAATCATCTCTCACTGTAAAAACAGTAGCGAAACTCCTGGTCTTCTGTGTTGTGAAACGGCTCGTTACCTCCCCTGCTGGTGATACTGTGCAACTGCAGCCCTGTTGGACCACACCCAGCCTCTAGGGAGCAGTCTGAAAGAAACGAACTAACCAGAGGAAAATGGTCGGGGGAGGGGAGACAGCTCTTTCTCCTTTACTTTTCTCTAGTTTTGCCCGGGGTAAATGAATGGAGGCTCAAATCCTGTTGTCCAATCAAGGAATGGGAATAATAACACTGAACTGAAAAAGTCTGGTCTTCCTCTTCCTCCTCTCCTCTTCCTGCCCTCACTGCAGCTCTCTCTCTCTGGCTCTGTGTCTCTTTTTAACTGTGCTCCTGATGTGTTTCATTGTAGTCCATGATGCGTAGCTGTTGCTGCCTCTGCTGGGCGTGTCCCACGCCGCCGCCGCCTGTCCCGGCCCCGCCCGCTCCGCCGGCCGCGTGCCGGTTGTTGGCCCTCTGCTGCGCGTCGGGCTGGGCCTCCTTGGCGGGCGTGGTGCGGGCGGGGCCCCTGGCGGGGGCAGGGCCGGCGTTGGCGGCGGGCTCCATGCACAGCTCGGTCTTCAGGCCCTGGGAGAGGCCGGCCAGCCGGGGCGGGTCCTCCTCGCACTGGCTCTCGCTCTTGTTGCGGAACAGCTCGCGGGCCTGCATGCCCAGGAAGCTCTTGGCGCTGGGGTAGGAGCCCACGGTGAGCGGGACGTCGGCGGGCCCCGGGGCCCCCGCGGGCGAGGAGGGGTGACGGGGCGCTGGGGGCTCCAGCAGGGGAGGGGGGAGCTCCCGGCTGCCGTTGATGGAGTTTGACATCGGGGGGGCCTGCGGTTTCCCGGGTGATAAAGTGCTACTGTTGCTCGTCTGAGAGTCGGACAGACCTCCGTCCACCACTCCGTCCTGGACGCCTGCCGTCACCTGCCCATCCAGTGCTGAGCTGCTGCCACCTTCTGGCCTGGAGGGCAAATACAGCCACTCAGCTGGGTTCCCACTTACAACAGACTTAACATTTTCCTGTTCATTTATGTGATGTTTTTCAATGAAGACTTTTGAGGGTTTTTTATTGCTGCAATATTCATATACCTTTGAAACTGTGTTACAGTGAAGATGCAATGACAGTAAGGAAATAAATTCTGTGACACACAGGCACAATCAAAATATACTGTGCCTGTGTGAATGTAAACTTACAAATATCAGTCAGCAATGACTTTTGGAACTAGGCTTAATGTACAAGCCACTTGCCAAGGCAATTTGTTAGTAATTTCAGGCATTTCTAACTTGACCTTAAATTGTAGAGTTAGTGAGGCTGTACAGAGCTGTGTATAGATCTATATTTCTGCAAGAAAGAGGAGCATTTACACTGCTGCGCTCTATGCCAACAACAAGTCCTTTTCATTCACCCCCATTCAAAGGCTGCAAAAATTCACTGTATGAGAGTCATAAGCAAACAAGCACATGGCAGAACGCAAGTGTGCGACCACAATGAGGTATTATTAATACACCTTCATCAGGACAGCTCAATATTCACTCTGTTCTTCACAAAACCTGCTCTCACAGGTAAGTAGAGAGAGGGAGCGGGCGTCTCCTCACCTGGTGTCCGGGGGCTCACAGGGCTCGGTGGCGCCCGGTGGCACGGAGAGCCCCGGCAGCAGGACACTTGGTCTCCAGTCGGCTGTACAGGTGGAGCAGCTCGGTCTGCAGCGCCTGCGTCACCTGCCTCTGCGCCTGGTACCTGCTCTCCGAGGCCTGCAGCTCCGCCCTGGAGAGGGGAGACAGGACAGGTATGTACACACCTGCATACACAGACGCACACATGCAGCACACACACACACACACACGCACACAGAAATACACACCTACACACAGGCCTACACACACACAAGCACACACGGGTACACACACACACACACACGGAGGCCTACACAGACAGACAGTAAGTAAACATGCAGTGTGTTTCTTTATCTAAAGCAGCCCTGTGAGTACTGTGGTGCAGGGTGTCCATGCTGACTGAGTGTTTTTCCCTGTGTAAGCTACAGCAGGCGCTGGCGGCCCTACTTGGCCTGGCCCTTGACGTCCTCCAGGAAGAGCTTCTGCTCCACGATGAGGTGCTCCTTCTTGCTGAGCTGGGTCTCCAGCTCCGCCACTCGCTGCTGCGCCGCCTCCAGCCGCTGGCCCTGCTGCACCAGGCTCTGCCGCATCCTCTCCAGATCCTTCCCCGCCGACATGTGCAGCATCTGCAGCTTCTGCTCGCGGGGGGCAGGGAGGGGCGGGGAGGAAGAGGGGGAGTGGGGAGGAAGAGGAGACAGGGAGAAATAGAGAGAAAAGAGTAGGAAATATGGGGAGAGGACAGGGAAGGAGAGAAAGGGAAAAAGGAGGAGGGATGGGGAGAATGATGGCAGGGAGAGGGGGAAGAAAAAGACAGGGAAGAGGGGGAAGAGAAAAGAGAAAGAGGAGGGAGTGGGGAGGAAGAGGGAGAAAGAAGAAAGCAGGAAATACAGAGAGGAGAGAGGGGAGGAGCAAAAAACAGAAGGTGAAAAGGGGGAGGGGGGAGGGAGGGAAAAGAAAAGGGAGGATGAGAGAAAGAGAGGGTCAGTGTAAGCCAGAGGGAGAGAAAGAGGCCGTGATACAACACATTGGAGAATAATGCCTCACTGACATAATCCAAACCAAGTGATTTCGTTTAGCACAACTGAGAATCCAAAGCTCAGGTTCAACAGTTCAAGCAACAGAGTGGGCCTGAATGCAGGAAAAAAACACAACATTTCCTTCTAAAGAACCTCATTACAGGCTGCCCCTAACGATCACATCACACATTCACACACACGCATGCACAGACATACATCCGTGCACACATACATGCGCACACACTCTCACACATTTCTCTCTCTCTAACACACACACACACACACACACACACACACACACACACACACACACACACACACACACACACACACACACACACACACACACACACAGTCCCCCCCTCAGGGTCAGTGCTGTCACAGTCTCCTCCCCCTGTGTCAGTGCTGTCTCAGGGTCTCTCCCCCCGTGTCAGTGCTGTCTCAGGGTCTCTCCCCCCGGGTCAGTGCTGTCTCAGGGTCTCTCCCCGGGTCAAGTGCTGTTTCAGGGTCTTTCCCCCCGGGTCAGTGCTGTTTCAGGGTCTCTCCCCCTGTGTCAGTGCTGTCTCAGGGTCTCTCCCCCTGTGTCAGTGCTGTTTCAGGGTCTCTCCCCCCGGGTCAGTGCTGTTTCAGGGTCTCTCCCCCCGGGTCAAGTGCTGTTTCAGGGTCTCTCCCCCCGGGTCAGTGCTGTCACAGGGTCTCCTCCTCCCTGTGGGTCAGTGCTGTTTCAGGGTCTCTCCCCGGGTCAGTGCTGTCACAGGGTCTCCTCCTCCCTGTGGGTCAGTGCTGTCACAGGGTCTCTCCTCCCTGTGGGTCAGTGCTGTCACAGGGTCTCCCTCTTCCCGGGTCAGTGCTGTCTCAGGGTCTCCCTCCCCCCGGGTCAGTGCTGTCTCAGGGTCTCTCCCCCTGTGTCAGTGCTGTCTCAGGGTCTCCCTCCCCCCGGGTCAGCGCTGTCTCAGGGTCTCACCTGGTTGGAGTCGGAGCCGGAGTGCTGCAGCTCCTCCACACACAGCGTGTTTACCTCCCCCAGGAGCAGCAGCTGCTTGCTGAGAAATGCCATCTGCTGCTGGGCGCTCTCACTGCTGGTCAGCTGGAACCGCAGGAGAAAAAGAGGGAGAGGGAGAGAGAGAGAGAGAGAGAGAGAGAGAGAGAGAGAGAGAGAGAGGGAGAGGGAGAGAGAGAGAGAGAGAAAGAGAGGAGAGAGGAGAGGGAGAGGGAGGGAGAGAGAGAGAGAGAAAGAGAGAGAAACAGAGAGACAAACACAGAAAGAGAGAGAGAGGAAAGAGAGGGAGGGAGTTCTCAGAGAGAAGGGGAGACTGCTGTCATCTGGAGCAGAAGAGAGAAATATTCTATTTTCTGAACAAAAAGGGCTCAGCTTTCAAAATCCTGTTTGTGCCAATGTGCCGTAGTGGTGTGGTCAAAGACAGAACATCAGTGGCTAGCACAGTGATGTGGGCAGCACTGGAACCACCTGTTACCAACTGAAAACGTCTTATAGAGGTGGGCAGAGTGCAGACCTGAACATCTGGTCAGTAGATAGAGCACCTATGCACAGAAAACAGAGCTCTCCCTCTGATCCACCCCATCAATGACCGCCGTCCCCGGGTCTGCGGCCTCCAAGGTTCTGCTCACCTTGACGGACAGCTGGTTGAGCTGGTGTCCCATGTGGCACACCTTGTTATTGGCCTTCTGTAGCTCCGCCTCCAGCTCCCCAATCCTCTTCTGGCACTCCTGAAGTTTGCTCTGAGCAGAGGGGAAAAATGGGAGTCCCATTACATTACATTACATTACTGCAATTTAGTGGACACTCTTATCCAAAGTGACTTACATAGGTAACAATTTCCACATGTTATCCATTTATAGAGCTGGATCTTTACAGAGGCAATTCTGGTTTAAGTACCTGCCCCAAGCGTACAGCAGCAGTGCCCCAGCAGGGAACTGCAGTAGCATGGGTAACTGTTACAAATCAATGGGAGTTCGCGTCTGTAGTTACAGGCTTTCAAGTTCTTGCATACTAGGCCTGGACTTCAATTCCCATCAGCGCTCACGTCACAGGAAATGGAGAAAACGCACACACCGTCAGACCAGAAGATGGGAGATATTTGTTGTCAGCTGTGGCTGAGGTCAAAGGTTTTCCCCATTTGGACAGGGGCTGCATTTGAAGACTGCTGCACAAAACTCTGTGCATATTCACTGCCCTTTATGACGTGTGGCTCAGCTAACAGGGTGACCACAGGAAACAGGCTGAATCACCCTTGTCTGCGAATCAGAATCAGGAGTCTGCTCAGCGTGAGGCACCCAACACAACCAGGGCAGGCGCTTGCTCACCATTTAATGCAGAGCTAATGCAGACACTCAACAAAGTCTGCAAGACTTCAGCTTGTGTGTGTGTGTATGTCTCTGTGTGTGTGTGCATGTGTGCGTGTGCATGTGTGCGTGTATCTGTGTGTCTGTGGTATGATGCCCACCTCCAGCTCCTGGGTCTTGGTGTAGTACTGTCTGTGCATCTATCTGTGTACGTCTGTTAGTGTGTGCGTGTGTGTGTGTGTGTGTGTGTGTGTGTGTGTGTGTGTCTGCGGTATGATGCTAACCTCCAGCTCCTGGGTCTTGGTGTAGTACTCGTCGCGGCCCTGGTGCAGCTGCCGGTTCTGGTTGTGGAGCCGGGTCACCACGGCCTCCCGGTCCTCCCAGAGCTGCCGGTACCTCTGCTGCTCCACCTGCAAGCTGTCCCTCAGAGACAGGATCTCCACATTCTGCAGGTTCAGCTGATCCTTCTGCACACGGGGGAGCAGAGAGAAGTGAGGAGGAAGGGAGGGGAACAGAGAGAAGCGGGAAGCCGGAAGATGTAAGCAGGAATGAAGAGGTGAGATGAGTACAGGAGACAGACAGAAATACAGCACGTCAGTTTCATCCTCATCAAGCACAGTCTGAGCCCAGCATGCAGTCTTCCTGCACTGCAGTAAAACAGGAGGATCTGCTGCACTTCTTCACTCATAAAACCTCCTTTCTTTATGTAGCATCAGTTGCTCTAATCCTGTGTCCGCACTGGCCTAACAATGCGCCTCATTCTACGGACAGAGATGATGTGGCTGGCAGAGGCCTGGGTACAACAAAACCACAGTGCGCAGCAGCTTTCTCAGCATTTTTTCTTGATTTCCATGACTGCCAAATGCACAATACTGAGCAACTACGGGGAAAACACAAACAAAACTTGCTCAAGTCTGTAACGCGACCTTCGGGAGAAAGCGTCATGCGGTCAGACATTTGAGCCCACGCCCGCGGGGGAGGCGGGAGGGGAGGGGAGGGGAGGGGCGGGGCGCGTTACCATGGCGTTGTTCTGCTCCTCCAGCGCGGTGGCGTTGATGATGCGCCGCAGCAGACGGCGGTTGCGGACCGCGTGCTGCTCCCTCTTGTAGCGCTCGTACAGCAGCTGACTGTGCAGCAGGAGCAGCTGACTGCGCAGAACGTCCAGCTCGTCCAAGGGGGCGGAGCCTGCTGTCGGGGAGGGAGGGGAGAGGGGCGGAGTCACGGGGGGTTATAAACTCCGGAAAGTGGCACTGCACAGCTCTTTGAGCCGGACGGTTGCCGGTTCGAATTCCTGCTGGAAGCTGCTTCAGTGAGGAATTACATCATCATAATGCGCTGATGATGTAATAATGAAAGCATGTGGGGTTCTGTGTTCTGAATGAAGCGTCCTTCCGCCACTTTATTGGATGAGCTTGATAAGAGCATCTGCTAAGCAGCTAAATATAAACACAGAGGAAGAGATGCCTGGCAAATATGGCGGGGCAAACTGACAGCACTGGGTCCCTTGGTTCACCTTTACAGGTTACATAAGCAAACCAGAGAAATCCTTAGGGAGTTTGTTTCACACAATCAGGAATACACAGACTTGTATAACTTACATAACTTGTGTAATTCTATTCAGTTCATTTTGAACTTATCCAGAGCTGCAACTCGGCAGGCTGGACATGCAAATCTTTTTATCCTTTGTATGCTGCTGGATATTGTTAAAGAAAGCTTACTCCACCGGGGGGAAAATTCACCCGATTAAAATGGATTTCAGCAGCTTCCCAATTTCTCCTGCGTTTTGGAAGATTCTCGTTCAAATTCCAAATGCTTAACAGAAAAGCAAAGCTCTTGATCCATGTTCAGGATTATAACAAGTTTATCTACTACTATAAATACAGATTGATACTCGGTAAATGTGTCTATATGCATGTAACATACATATATACACATAATATACATATGCACACACACAAATCACAATGCATATGTTAACAGGCTAAATGGGCTAAATATAGTAATTCTCAGTTCATCACATAAACTATATTGACCAGCTGCCATTGTATGTCTCCAGTGGGAATTTGCTTCTCTCCACCAAGACAGTACACAATAAAAATATATAATATAAATATAAAAAAAAAAAATCAGCAATACCTGTGATTCGCTGTATGGTATATACAAATGTGTAACCATCGTAACTATTCAACTAATCATAATAATCTTATTCTATACAGTTGAAGAAAAACAACTCTGAATTCCATGCTTTGGCTGTAGTGGCATATGATTCCTGACAGTACCAACGAATAGTTCTTAAAATACATGTGTTTCACATAAAAATCCAGTATATGTATGCAGGATATTCATGAGGCCCTTTCTCCTTGTCAGTAGTTGTGCTTTAAAGCCCTGTTGTTTACCTCCAAAGTGTGTCCAGTCAGCCGACTTGCTTGGCAAAGGTAATCTGTAAGAGAGCAAACACATGGGAAGTTCAGCTGAGGTCTGGGAGACACGTGCAACAATGGGACAGTGAGTCAGGCAGAGCAAACACTCGCTCCCCCCGCGCCGCCATCCAGATGGTTCAGTCCGGGGCCTAGTGAAAAGGAGTCCCAGCAGCTGACACACCTCCCTCCGCGTGGCCCCCACCCCACCCCCACACCCCCCCGTCTTATTCGATTACCTCCCTAAAGCGAATCACGCAGGGCGCTGCAGCGCAGCTGGAAAACACGGTGGGAAAAGGAGAGGGGGAAAAACGGAGCGATTGTCCCAGACGGAGCGCTGACACCGCCGCCTCCGTTGTTTTTACGGCCGGGCCGGCGGCGGGCGTGGGAGGGGCCCGCACAATGCCTGCGGTTGTTCCAAAAAGCTGCGAGCGATCCACACAGGCATGCCTGCGAAGAGCCCTGGCCCCCGGCCCCGGCCGGGCCTGGCCCCTGTCCCACTGCCACGCACCGAGCCTTCCCAAACTGCAGACCCAGACACGAGCGGGACTCTCACAACGAAACCCAGCAACATAACTCTCCCAGCTTATATAACGAACAACAGCGCTAATGGTAACAATGCTAATATTAATTACCGTCATGTAAACCACTCAGACTGACTGCAGTTAACAAAGAAGTGCCTGTGAAAAGCATTTCATTCCACTTCCATAAACATGCACACTGTTCACTAATCCAGCTAAACACCTCACTGGTGAGACTATAGTCTGTTGTGTTTACAGATGTTAAAAACACTGCCGCATCTGTGCCTCTGGTGGGATACGCTGCCAGAAAGGGCGTGTCAGAGGAAAGGCTTTCGCTCGTTAAGCGGGTCGTGGGTCTTTTTCGGCGGGGCCTCACCTCTTCAGCACTTTGTGGTGCAGGTCGCTCCCCTGCTGAATGAGGCGATCCAGCACCTCCAGGGGGGACATGGATGCCGCCCCCTCCCGCTCCGCCTCCAGCTCCGCCTCCCTGTCCTCCACCAATCGCAGCTCCTCCCTGGCCTTCCGCACCGCCTCGGCGGTCCTGCGGCCCACGAAGAGGGTGGCGGCCTTGGGCAGCGCCAGGTCGAACAGGCAGTCGTAGGGCAGCGCGGGGGCCTTGCAGGGGCTGGGGGAGAGGAGGCCGAACTTGCCCAGCGCCGTGCCCTCCTCCTCGGCCGCCGTGGGGCTGCGGGGGTACCGCTCCGTGGCCGGGTGGTCGATGGGCGTGAACACCCCCCCCGGCAGCCCCTCCGCTTTGTCGGGCGTGGAGGCCGCGTTGTGGGGGTCTCGGGCGGGCGACGGCTTCTCCTGGTTGCCCGTCAGGGTCTCGGTGGTGCGGTAGAAGGGTGAGTCGAACCCCCGCTGGACGGAGGGCTCCAGCTTGTCCTCGGTGATCTTCCGCAGCTCCTCTGCGAGGGCGTCTGGGGGAATCGGGGACGGGGGACCGTCAGAGGGGCGGCGCTATAACGCCTCAGAGTAAAGGAGGTGCAAAACAAAGGTAGGACATTTTTTTTGTCTATTGTTATGACCAATCTCGGCAGGCCCTTGGCTCCTTCAGATGTCCCCAAACCACCCCTGTGCCCCCCTCCTCCCCCCACCCTCACCCTCTCGCTCCGTCTCTGTCCTCTGTTGCAGCTCCAGCTCCTGCTCTTTGATGTAGACCGACAGCTCCGTCAGGGTCATGGTCACGTTCTCACAGATGATACCTGATTGGAGGAGTCAGGAGAGAGAAGGGGAGGAGAAGGCACCCCACTGGTCAGTGCTGATGCGTCACCAGAGCAACGTCACTCAAGCATCTTAATTAATGAGCCAGATGTCACATTTGGAACATGAAAGTTCCCCAGGGATATTTCACTTATGAAAATCATCACTAATTCATCCCAGTACTATTATTTTGCATTTTTACTTTAAATTACACTTAAAGTTCCCTGGGACAATTCAAGAAGTATGAAAGAAAGAAATTCCTGGAAAAACATTTGTTTGGACGTATCATCTAAACACATACCAGGCAGATGACGTTTCATAATGCTGAATTATTCAGGCTTAGCATGTCTGATCAAACACTTTCCCTGGGTTTGTTTTCCACTGTAATGTTCTCTATGTTGCTGGGAGTTTCTCTCTAACACACTCAGCTGCTGGGAGTTTCTCTCTGTAACACACTCGGCTGCTGGGAGTTTCCCTCTGTAACACACTCGGCTGCTGGGAGTTTCCCTCTGTAACACACTCGGCTGCTGGGAGTTTCTCTCTGTAACACACTCGGCTGCTGGGAGTGTCTCTCTTTAACACACTCGGCTGCTGGGAGTTTCTCTCTGTAACACACTCGGCTGCTGGGAGTTTCTCTCTGTAACACACTCGGCTGCTGGGAGTTTGTCTCTGTAACACACTCGGCTGCTGGGAGTTTCTCTCTGTAACACACTCGGCTGCTGGGAGTTTCTCTCTGTAACACACTCGGCTGCTGGGAGTTTGTCTCTGTAATGTGCTTCACTGTTGCGCACACTGCTTCATTGCTCACCTCGGTTGTTGGCCTCCACACTGCTGCCTTTCTCCAGCTCTCTGATTGGCTCCTGTCTCACCAGGCAAGGCTTGGAGGACTCTGCAGGTCTGCCATCCTGCAAAGCAAACCCCGGCATCAGTGTGCTGCAGATAAACTGAAAAACTGATAAACTACCAAGCACACTCAATGTTATACACAAACACATACACATGAACACACAGACACAGACACACACACACAAACAGAAACGATACAGATAAGGCGTGTAAAATCTCCCTAACACACACAGAGAAACACACAGCCACGCCCAGTGACGCCGGTACCTTGCGAGGGGGGCTTGCGGTGTTGGGGGGGAGGGAGATGTGCACGAACTCGTCGGAGAGGGTGGGGTGGGGGGACGAGGCCGCCGGGGTGCTGGAGGAAGGCGTCCCTTTCCCTCCCGCTGCCACGGAAACACAGAAAATAAAGTCAAGCTCAACTCCTGTAGTACCCACACACACACACTGTCTCACACTCAAACGGATACACCTACATCCACACAATCGTAAAAACACACACACACACACACACACACACAATACCCCATTCACACTCATATACACAGACACAGATACACACATACACGCAACACAAACTCCTATAGTAACCACACACACACAAGCTCCTGCAGTACCCACACGCTCACTCACACACACACACGCTCACTCACACTCACACACACACACACACACACACACACACACACACACACACACACAAGCTACAGTAACCACGCACACCATGTGCTCCTGCAGTATCCACACACATACAGGCTCAGTCAGTGACAATACTGTGAAAAAAGCGAGAGGTGCTGCCAGCACTCGATCGATCGAGGCGGAGTGGGGCGCAGGGTGTGGGGCGACCCCGGGCTCCGGCTCACCGGGTGTGCTGTGGACGCGGCCGGGAAAGTGAGAGGCACTCTGGGATAGCTCAGGGACGTTGGTGGGTGAGATGCCCCGCGAGGATGGGGGCGTGTTCATGCCGCAGACGAAGGAGGGGCTCCAGACAGGATCCTTCCCCCCGCCGGAGGAGCTGAGGTCAAAGGTCAGGGCCTGCGGGCGGGACAGAGCAGACATACAGTGAGAGAGAGAGGGAGAGGGAGGGAGGGAGGGAGGGGGGGGAGAGAGAGAAAGAGAGAGAGAGAGGAGTGAGACAGAGAGACACAGAGAAAGAAAGAGAGAGAGAGAGAGAAACAGAGAGAGAGAGAGAAAGAGAAAGACATAGAGACACAGAGAAAGAAAGAGAGAGAAAGAAAGAGAGAGAGAGAGAGAGAGAGAGAGAGAGAGAGAGAGAGAAGGGTCACGTTTACTGACAGTAACAGTCCGCACAGACTATTGGCCACTCAGTCCTGCTCCTGCATGGTGGCCTGCTCCCATCAGCCCCTCTGTCAGCCTGATCCTACCAACCGCCCTCCCCGTTTCACCCGCTCCCTTCCCGGCTCTGAGAGGGGTGGCGGCCTGGGGAGAGCCGGGCTGAGGTCACCCAGGACAGAGCTGAGCTGAGCTGGCTCTCCCGTCCCCGGCTGCCTCCCTCACGCAGGGCAGCTGCCACAGCCTGGGTATCTGCTCAAGTGTTCGGGTTGATGAAGGTCATTCACAGACAATGCAGTTTGGAGACCCCCGCAAATGGGGAAATCTGACTGGTATGCAAAGGGAGGATTTATTCCTGACACAAAAACAACCACCTTTTCCATGTAAAATGTAACACTACAATAAGCTACTGATTCATAAGTATATTTGCATTTTTCACAAAGTAACTGGGAACATGCAGGAGAAGGGCCAGTCTACTGCACTGGGCTCCCAATCTCACCAACACTAATACTGTAGTAATACTTCTGCAGTAATACTGTAGTAATACACTGTAGTGCTCCTCCTCCTCTGTTCGCTCGGATGGACATAAAAACCCGCCTGCCGTTTCCCACTGTTTTCCCACTCACTTCCTCTGACAGACAATTAAAAGCTTTTAAAAAAAAATGGAAAACAGTCACAAGTTTCAGCTAAATAAACAGACTCTGAGGAGCGTATGACCAGGACCCGGGCGGGTGGGCGACCCCGGGCGACCTCTCAGGGGCCGAGGAGGGTGGCGGGACCCCACCGGAACCTGGGGGTGAGCGAGGGAGACAAAGGGGGCGAGCGAGCGCGTCAGCCCCATCGCCAGGCAACCGCGTCAGGGTGGCGTGTTGCTCTGCTGTTTTCTGCAGGCAGCAGAGGCAGCGGCGGCGGCAGCACGCCCACCCGAGATGACTCAGCTCCTCTCCTCCTCTCTCCTCCTCTCTCCCCTCCAGCAGCACAGGCTGTGCAACACAAGGAGGCTATTCAGGCCTCTCTCACACTGGGGGTTAGGATTGGGTGATTTACTAATAAAGCACCCCCCCCCACTCCATCATGTATAAACAACCGTCTGGAAGAACACCAGTGGAGGGGTAAACAAACAGATGCATGTTTATCAGGCGCAGGGTACGGGAGCGGGGGGGGTGGGGGTGGGGTGTTGAATTGTGGACCGCGGTGCACCTCATTTTTGTTCGTTCCTCCTCCTCCTCCTTCTTTTGTAAATGCAAAGCAGTCTTTTTTTAGCTGAATGCGAGTCTGAATGGAGGCAAGCAGTTGTTTTTGCGGTGTGTGTTTGCTGGTGAGGTTAAGCGAAGTTTAGCAGTGCCAGGCTTTTGTTAAAGGGACTTCACCTGCATACTCAAACACAGGCTGCAACACTGTACGCGGCTCAATAGGTATCAGTCAGTATAACACCATCCCTTGCATTTACTCACATGCTATTGACTATACAGTCACTGTGCAAAATCTTACTCTCCTGAATCACAAAGCAAAAAAACCACTTGGGCAAGAGAAAACAAAACATGCTGCACCCGATTTGCTGTCAGATCAACACAGTATAAAATCTGTATCTGCAGTATCAATCAATGTATTTTCATTAAAAATGAAAACTGAAACTCATGTACTCCTAAGGAAGATGTTGATGTAAGCCTGAGGCTTCATGAACCCCAAAATAGAGGTTATAGGGGTTAACTTATGCGTTTTCACCCTCTCACCCCTCTCACTCATTTGTACCAATCATAATGTTTTTCTGTGTTTTGATTGGCTCATTAGCCAGTGATTGACAGCACTCCCCGTGACGGGGCGGAGGGTGCGGGGGCTTACCTGGCGTTGGGAGGTCTGGGGGCTCCGGTGGGGGGGCTGTGTCCCTGAGAGCGGGGGCAGGGGCAGGGGCAGCGGCTGGCGGGGCGTGTAGAACGGCGTGGAGGAGGAGCTTCCTGCAGGAGACCAGAAAAGAGGAGCCCAACCGCACATTACAGACACACTCCCAAGCACCACCACCATAACCACCCCCCCCTCCTGGCCAGACATGGTCCCCATAGCAACCCATCACCCTGACATCACACAGTGCGCAGGACCGGGCTGGTCTGCCGTGAGTGAAGAGTGAAAGGGATGTGTGGTACGGTTTTCAGTAAGTTTTAATGGGCCCTGAACAGATCTCATTAGCACGGCCCCCATGACCTTGTGCTGCGGTCAGACTGCGGTCAGACAGTCCGACATCGATCTGAAGCAGAAAAAAATCACAGAATTGAGATTCTAAAAAAACACGATTAACCTCATCTGCACAGTTCTCAAGGGTTCTGCAACAGCACTGTTTTCCAAGAAGACTTTTTCGTCAGCCGCAACTCAGAAAGAACAGCCTGGCTTTGCAGGAGAATAAATCATTAATCACTCGCTTCCACTTTCTGCCTGTCAATAACCTCTTAAACATCCCAAGCACCTTTACTGAACCAATTGACTGAATCACTCAGATGAGGCTCCCCAAAATGTCGGAACCGATTCGAATCACATGACATCCTGTCGGCCAATCGGGGGGCGGTTAAGCACTGACCGTAGCTGCTGTGGAAGTCGGTGTAGGGGCTGGCAGTGCAATCCAAGGGGCGGAGCTGCAGGTGGGCGGAGGAGTGGTCAGGCATGCTGGAGTAGCCCTCCTCGCAGGATGCCTCCTTCGGGTCGAGTGACACTTTGGCACATTCGATGACGATGTCGTGGATCTCAAACTTCTTCCACCTGCGGTGAGGGGAGGAGGAGACAAGCCTTCTAGTTCAGACTGCTCTCCAGGGCTTCAGGGGTTTTCGTGGGGTGGGGGTGTGGGGGTAAGAGGGTGTCGGGGCGGGGGAGGGTCAGACTTGCCTGGTGGGGTCCAGCTCGTGGTCCTTGGTTCCAGTCACTAATTCTGGGTGAATCCGCACATGTTCCAGCATTGGCTGAGGGAGAGAGACACACAAGAGTGATTTCACTCTACACACCAGACAAAGAAAACATGCAACTGAACACACGATGATGACCACCTATCTTCCTGAGATGACAACATCCTGTGTATTGATATCCTATTTCCCTCCGTTTCCAGAGCCCCTGTGAGAGGGCCGCCACGGGACGCCACCCTCACCTTGACCACCTCCTCAAAGGTGTTCATGTTCTCCTTCATGCTGTAGTGGGAGCGCAGGTAGGAGACGAAGTTGCAGGGGTACATGCCGTAGAGCCGGTGGAAGAGCGAGTACACGCTGGCGTGCAGGTGGATCAGGTACACCTCCGACACTTGACCTGGCCACACAGTTCCACACACACCTGTCAGAATTTCAGCCTCACACTTCCCCCACCACAGCCAATCAGGGTCTTCTATAAGTGACTCTTCACTAATAGGAGGGGAAAACAAACTCAATCAGATCCCCCATTTCCTGCATCGCTGACACATCCCCTCGGAGGGCTTACCAGTAAAGATGCATTCATATGGCATCCTTTAAATACAGATATCTCTCAAACAGCTTTGCAGGCAAGATGAGGAGCATAAAAACGTATGAGGCAGTCACAGACAGCGGAGGAGAGCACTGACACGTGACAGCAGCAGGGCACAGAAACGCTGCCACACCGCCCCGCCCAGGTGGGCTCACCTGGGTGTTTCAGGTTCCAGGCGGCCAGGCGGCCGAAGATGTCGAAGAACTCGTACAGGTGCTGCTTGCCAGCCTGAGGGATCATGGGTAGCAGGATGATCAACACCAGGACTCCAGTTATGAGCACCACGACGTCCGTGTCCGTCTGTCAAGAATGGGGGATCAGACAGATAGACAATGACTCACTCAAGGGAGGGGTGGCAGTTTAACATAGTGTTAAGGAGCAGTGCTCAGAAATGAGAGGCTGCTGGTTCGATTCCCCGCTGGGGCACTGCTGCTGTACCCTTGGGCAAGGTACTTAACCCAGAACTGCCTCAGTAACTATGCAACTCCGTAAACACGTAACGTGAAAACTGTAACCTATGTAAGTCGCTCTGGATAAGAGCGTCTGCTAAATGACAGTACTGCAATGAAATGTAATGCAAAGGGAGGGATTAGAGTGGAAACATAGCTCCCTGAAGTAAGTTGGGGGACCTCCGCTGCGGGTGAAGGAGGTGTTGGGTGGGGGAGCGTTGGGGGAGCGGGGGCGTACCTTGAGGCATTTGAGCAGTGAAAGGAGCAGCGGGAAGCGGGCAATCTTGTGGATCCAGGAGGGCTGCTTGCGGACGACGTGACCCAGCAGAGTAAGAGTGGGCAGCCGACAGGCCTGCTTGGCCATGCACTCGTTCAGCTTGTCCAGGAGGTGCTGTATGGGGCAGGAGAGACGCTGTTTTAACAGGGGGGCTGGATTATGGCGGTCACTTTACCACACTGTGACTGTTCACCTCACACAGTCTGACCTACCATCCATTGGTAGGTTGATAGCTCAAGACTACAGCCTGGGTTCAAGCATTCGTCATTAACCGTGACTTGCAATTAAATGCAAGTGTTACATTTCCTCTTCACAAACACAGTCAAAGACAAACAACAAATGCAACAAAACAGTTGCACTCACTTTGATATTCAAAGTTGAGGACTAGTGTTGATAGAGCTGAGGCCTATATTTCAGTATAAATTTATGTTATGCCTTTTCACAACACACCATCTGGAATTCTGGGATGTACTGAGTATGTGCTATGGCGGCTTAGTTCTAATTGTGTACAGCACCACACATGTGCTGGCGTTTAGATGTATATAATCTAGTGAGAGGGGCTTGGTTACAGGGCTTCACACACGCCCGTCTCAGAGTGCTAGTATGAATCTCAGAGACACACACAAACGAGCCAGGAGGCGGGGCCCCAGCTGTCCGTCATCTCTCAGGGCCTTTGTGAGCTCACTGTAACAGACAGCACAGCTCCTCCCCTGCCCGGCAGTGAGGCTTCATTAACACACAGTGTGTAATTGTGCATCCACACCCCCCGATGCCTCCCCCCCTCCCTGCAACAGCTCCTAAATAACAGGAAACGTCAAGCTGAGCAAATTAAACTGTCACATAACACAGCTGCTATTGTCGCTAAGGAGAACATTTAACTTTTTTCTTTTTTTTTTTTAAAGTGCAGGCAAAAAACCCATCACATCAGAACTACGGAGCGGATCCTATTTCTCTCCCCACAGGAAAGGTGGTGTGGACCAGGGTTAATCAAAAGGGCAACTGGAGGTGACAGGAGGTCTGTTAAGGAGACACTCTGCTCTCTGGGACCTCAGTGCAGCAGTTTTGGCCATCCAGGCACCCATACAGATCCACATTCCTCCCTAGGGTGTCTGACACAGGGGATATGGACTGGGGGGGGTCCCAAAGCACATGTGGAGGCGTGGCTTTGGAGAAGGGGGGATGGGGATTGGCTGCTGCTGGGTGTCACTCACCTTGTCGTGGGGCTCCCTCACGGAGGTCAGGATTTGCATGGCCTCGGTGGAGTTGGTCTCCAAGTAATAATCCACCAGACTGTTCAGCAGCACAGAGCCACGCTCTGCCCACACACGTGAAAGAGAGAGACAGACATGCGCACGCACGCACGCACGCACGCACACACACACAGACATGCACACACACGCACACACACCCACGCGCACACAAACAGTTACACAGACACACAGTCACAAAGAGGAAGATACACATGAAAAGAGAGGCACACATCCATACGCACACACATGCATGCACACACACAGGAAGACACATGAGAGACACACACGCACACAAACATGCATGCAAACACACATGCACAGAGACATACAAACAAACATGCACGCACGCACGCACACACACACACACACACACACACACACACACAAGAAGGAAGACACACAAGAAGAGACACAGACATCCATATGCACACACAGAAACACACACAGGAAGAGAAACAGCCACACACACATTACAACAAAATCCTTTTCCTCATTTCAGGTAAGTTATTAAAAACAACTTGTCAACAATTCAACCAAACACATTTCTTATGAGGGCCTTACATTGGCTTCTATGATACACTGCCACTGAGGTATCACAGACTGCAGTGCAGCTGCCACCTGAACTGAACACACACCAGATGGGTCTCCGCCAAATTCAACAAGGTAGTGGGTTGGGCTGCTTGCACAAACTCAGGTGGAAAGCGGAGGCTGAAGCCCTGGTTGGTGTCATGGTGTGCAGAGTTTAGGAGCAAACTGCTTCTGGACAGAATACTGCCCTTTACAACTGAGTCAAGGACAGAGTTAAACAGGGCTTGTGTGCAGGGCTCTTTGTACTGAAGCAAAGTTTAACTGGGTTTGTACATACGGCTCTGTCCTGAAGCAAAGTTGAACAGGGTTTACACATACGGCTCTGTGCTGAAGCAAAGGTTAACTGGGTTTGTACATACGGCTCTATGCTGAAGCAAAGTTAAACAGGGTTTGTATACAGGGCTCTTTGTGCTGTAGCAAAGTTTAACTGGGTCTGTGAACACGGCTTTTCCCTGAAGCGAAGCTGAAGTGCGTTTAAGAGATCGCTGACCTGTGCTGAGCTGCTCATTAATGAGACCCTTGATCTCATCCAGTTGGCGCAGGTCCGAGGATTCGAGGAGTGGGAGGAGATCCCCCACGTTGGGCTGCTCCCGGGCCATGGGGTCGCGGGGCGTCTGTCCCGGGCTCAAGGGCCGGGGAGGGGGAGGAGGGGGTCACTTTCGTCACTCTCACAGCTTGCTGCCCTGCCGGGGGGGGTCCCAGGGCCACCCGCCTGTACAGTCTCCAGGCACCGCTGGGGGGAGAAGGTTACAGATGTAAAACAGGTTCTGCATTCGACATACAAATGGAGAGATATTTCCCAAAACATGCATTTCAGACCTCTTGCAAGACCTGTAAGTGCCACTGCTTTCTTTATTTAAGGCGTTACTATTATGACGTGACTCCTCACCTCAAAGGGGTTACATCGCATTTTGGAATGGGGTTGCACAGACCTGCAGGAATTCACCGACATCACCCCCACTCCCATCCCACAATTTGTGAACCGCACGCTTCGAAGTTCATTTCAATGAGTGTTTTTAACTGCTTTTCACACTTCCTTACTGAGGGAAAAACAAAGCTACACAGTAAAGTTACATAAAGGAAGTAACATTCAGCCCATTACCAGGAGAATAAATCAGAGACAAAAACGTTAATAACTAATATTTACAACTTAAAAGTACACTGCAGGACACCTTCTCTGCACAGCCATACATTAACTGTGTGGACACCCACATTTTCAAAACCTTAATTTATTTAGCCCTGCTGTTTATGCATAAGCCCAGCTGATGTGCACATATATGCAGGTGAGCACATATAGCTATACAATTCCAATAGATGAAAAGCCAAAACTTGTCATTTTCAAATCAAATATCAGTAAAATATAAATGTCAGTGTGACAACTCATTAAACTGGCATAACACTTGCAAGCCTACACCAGCAATTCAAAATGTCTAGATTTTTTGTGCAGTTCTCGTTTAGTATCTATACTGAATTTAAATTGAATGCTACTAGCCAGTGGCTATTGCATGGTAAGAAAATCTCCCTTGTTCTTGTTGTCCTAAGTATGCAGTCTCTGAGATGCAGACCTAGCCACTAGGTCCTCACCACTCAAGTTCCTCCGATGGAGAAGGGAAATTACAATAAGCTAGTTATCACATGTCAGCTTGCTGGCTCTTAAAAGCATGAGATAATCAGTATTTAAATAGCCAATGTTATCTAGCTGGCTTCTAAGCCAACAGTTCCCTAGGAGAACATAAGCTACCTACTTACATATTGCAAATGAAAAATTACCATTTAAAAAACAATAGTTTAAACCTTTAAAAAGAAAATAAAAATGCACTGCATAATGCAATGGATTTTATCTGTATATAAATGAACTGTGTCATTAACAAGAGGTATCCGGGCCTATAATACACAGGCAAGCCCATCTGGTGCTCCAAGCAGCAGTCAATACAGATAAACTCGATTGACCGGCCATAAATACCTAACAGTGTTTGTGGCCCAGGCAACTCCCACCCCAAAAATATCTTTCTGAAAGAGTAATGAGAAAAACAAATCTGTAATGAGCATTACCTATAGCCTGCCTAACGATCATTTCACATGATGTATGCACGTATATCATTCAGGTTCTCCTTAGTACATCTTGCAATTTTAATGACTTTTTTTTTTTTTTTTCAAAAATTCACAATTTTATTTTAGAAAAAGCAATGAATAGAAGCCTACCCATGTATGTGACTTGATGTAGCTGTCATGATGCAATCCAAGACTAACTGACATTAACTGGCATACTGGCATTCTGGCATTACATTGCATAAAAAGGGTGCTCAATTTCTTATTATGCCACAAAGGAGAACTTAAAAACAAGTATTGCACCCAAGTCTTTAAAGTAACTACAGCTAGGCCTGAAACCCTGCAATGAAATGCTACACAAAATCCGTTTACTGCTGACTAGCACCAACCGTACAGAATGTTATGCTGTATATTTGCTTGGCAGAAATTAGAAACCATTTGTCAGAACAACTTACAAATCTCATGCATTTGTTAACCCACTGGCAAGAGCGGATATTTTAATGTAGGGCAGGAGGGAAAGTCCTGGTTTAAAGGTATGCGGTGCCTCACAGGGGATTAGAACCAATGGTAATCAGGTGCAGAGTTCCTGCCCAGACAAAAAAGAAGAGCAAACACACAAATGCACACACATGTGCAAAATAGGCATTATATTAAAGCTTCAACAGCCAATTGCTAATTTCAGAAAATACCACTTGATGGTAATAATTTAATTTGTCACATAGCTGTTAGTCACACTCTGTGCTCAAACCATTGGGATCAGAATTACGGTTATTAACAGTCAGGTCAAGTTTAGCAAGAGCCTAACCCTCAATCCAATTTTGGATAACCAGTGAACTCTTGAGTGCAATGCTTTTAAGTGTAAAAATATAATTCATCCTGCAAAAAAGGTGAAGTAAAAAAAAAAGATATTTTCCTTTATATGCAAGTTATCTGCAAAATGCTGGCATGTTCAGTTTGTCACAGTGAAAGGGCTTTAACGTAAATCTTCTCCTAAGACTGTTAAACTGGTTTTTGCAGATGCTGTAAAATTACCTGATATAATTTGTTTGCTTAGGCAACACCCTTATCCAGAGTGACTTACATCGGTATTATTTTAAATTTTGTCCTTTCACAAAACTGTTTGCTGAAGCAAGTCGAGTCAAATACTGCACCTTGCTCTAAAGTACAACGACAATTCCCCGTATGAGATTCGAACCCAAAACCGTATGTACTTCACTAACAATCTACACGTCACACTGATGCCCATGACCTCATCTAGTTCCTTCTTGGTCTAAATGGGCTCGAGTCTAGTCCATTTACAGAGAAAAGCTCTGCCTTCTCCGCTGAAGAAAAAATACGCATCAGCACGTATTTACACGAAATTTCCGAGAATCGATGGCGGTTTCACCAGCTAGGTCCATCCAAACCAGGAATCAATTTACGGGCTTAAAATCGCGTCATTGAGACGATGCGTGTGCCAAGATGAAGTTGCAGCATACGCGATTTGGACGCATACAGACTGTCGGAAAGTCTTGTAACAGAGACAAGAGTTGCACCAACAGTAAATGACCCACACCAGTTCCGGGAAGCTATTTCGTCTTCCTGCTAGAAATGCTCTAAGAAGTCTTTAAAAAGACCACATCTTTAGTTTGGTGTACACACTGGACATAGCATTTTCCTGCGCAGAAGCGGTTCTAGCTAATGTCATGCAACACGGGGTGATCCTAGAGGCCACAGAAACACACACGCAGGGGCCGTGCAAATCGCACTTCTGGGTTTGTCACAACAAACAGTAAATTACACCACATCTGCACTCAAGGCTGTCCCGGGACCTAAACCAGAGTTCAGCGAGGGACCGTAGCATGATAGCTAGTTTGCTTGCTAAGGCATTTGCCATTCAGATCTCTTCTGCAGTTGCAGGATCACTGGCCTTGCTGAAAGCACTGTGGCCTTCACAAGTGCGAGTTCAATCACCGTTTAAAGATGGTAAGAAGTGTGATCGATCTGGTCGCGGCGCAGCTTACTTGGCTAGCCACACCATTAGCTAGCTAGCTACAAATGATGCAACACCATGAAAGCGGCGAACGCTTGTCATTCATTTATCACTTGGCTGCACATGGAAAAACGCTGGCCTCTGATATCCAGGTACCTAGTTACCTGTTCTTAAACGGCAGAGAAGTTTTACCCCACAGGTAGCCAGAAACATTGTAACGAGCAAGCTAGGCTAACGTGTTGTGATTTGCTGGCTGGCAAACTAGCCAACTTAGCTGCCTAGGCGGACGACTTATCAGGTAGCAAGACAGCTTTTTCCTGTTTATGGTTTGAGAAAATATCAGGATATCTGGCTTGTTAGTTAGAGAAACTGTATTGGCTTCACCTACGGTTACAACTGAGACATTTTTATTAAACAAACGGCAGCTGGCTAGCTATCCAGCTGGCTGACTACATTCATGATACATTCAAGTCACGATTTCATGCAAGCCTCATATCAAGTAAGAAAATGAGCTAGTTAGCCTGCTATCGTTAACTGTCAAATATATGGATAATCTTAGTTAGCCAGAGAGCCACCTGGAAGCATTTTACAAATTAGCTAACATTAGCCAGTCACCTGTATGGCTAAAAAGCCATAGCTAACTATACCAGCTAGCCAGTTAACTAAGTCCAATGCATTACGAGCATATTAGCGACCTTACAGGCTTGATTTTGCTCATTTAGCAAGCTAATTAGGTCAGTTGTGACGCCTTTAATGGTTGTTTGCGCGAATCTGATTTCGCTAACGTTAACTAGCTAGCTAGACTAGGTTAGCAAAAAAAAACCCTGTTTACTGCGCTAGCTCACTGAACGACCACTGGCGTAAACAACTCGGAGAACAATGGACAGACTTCGCTTACATCCGATTAGCAAAACAGACCAAGTTAATCTCCATTAAAAATAACATTTATCTAATATGGCTAACTAAGAACGTGCGAGTTTTATTTAGTTAGCGAGCTAAAGCATTTTTTTGCCTGCTACCCGTTTGTCTGCGATAACAGAAGGAAATATAAAAACTTAAAAAGTATCATTTTTGTCAGCAGTGACAGAACGTAGCACATTCGAGTCACAGAGTGTGCATTGAGGGTGTCACTGAACGCGAAAGGGGTTATAACATTTTGTAATACATTAATTAAATGGACCTGTTTACCTATCAGAGTAGCTGCACTCCACAGGGCGCCGCCATCTTGGACACCTCACGCCCCCTCCCTCTGCAATCCCCTTCCGCTGCCGCACACGCAAAATAATCCCCAACCCCTCCACACTAACTTCTCCACCACTGATAAAACATATGGAGCGCAATTGTGCTCTCACCGTGTCTCTTTTAATTTATGATACGCGTTGTTTGTTTGAAAATCGCACGAGCAAGGCTTTCTCGGTCTCCCCATACCAGTGAAAAGTCTTAATATTGTTTTTCCCCCGGTGGAGGGATGTGTTGGGAGTGAGGAGGCTTTCGCGTGACTCAGGCTGCCCGCGCAGGCGCCGAACAGTAAATAATTTGAGGCCAAGACGTGAGAATGTGCATCGACGAACGATCTTACACAAAAATATTGCTCGATATTGAGTGAGTTTGCTGCAAATGCATAAACAGCGCCTTTTATGTCAAGAGAAGCAAGGTTCAGTATCCCTGCTGGAATCAAAGCCACAGTATCTCATTTAGCAAACAAACTATGGCTATCCCAGAGTAAGACTTTTCTCATTCACCTTTTATTCACCCAATGACATTACAGTCGAGGTATAATTATTGATCACCATTAAAAGACAGATGAGTTATATTCATTCTATTAAAACAGTATTTACTGATAACTACCTTTAACACATTTTCGCCCCACTTATCTCCTCTGTGTTGTTGGCTAAGCTCTGCCAGTGAGTCAAGTTGCATTTCAAAGACATATTTCCTGATAAGCCCGACATCGGAGGTAGCGAGCACATTTCACAGATACCCAGTTGCGCAGACAGGCAAGGTCGGATTAAATATAACTGGAATCCCACGCGCGAGGAGATAGGGCCGTTGTGAATTCCAACAGCTGCCACGCGAGCTGAGACCCCCCCCGGCCCTCGCCATGGCAGAGCTGCAAAGCAAACCCAGGAGCCCTCCCCAGAGCCATGTTGCCAGATGCCTGTGATTTTTATCCCTTAAAATATGTTTTAAAATCCCCCATATTCAACTGACTTCAATATGGGATTTTTTTTTTGAAGAATTCACCCTGGTACCTTCTTTAAATTCTCCCATATCCAATTAAATCCCATACATTTTTTTCATGTGAAACCTTCCACATGAATTTTTTCAAAACTCCCATACATTTGGCAATATCCCTCCCATTCTTGTAGTCCCAAGGAAGAGCTCCTTTGAACTCTATGGATTTTGTGAAATAGCTGATATTGCACACAGAAAAGATGCCTTTTCTCAGTAAGACCACATCTGTCAAAGAAATTTGCTTGAGTGTCACAGGGTGAGACCCTCTGGAGACTGAGTGTCTCCAGGATTTCCACCTGATCATGGCTCTCCTCAAAGCAAGGAGTATCATATACCTCCTTCTTCTATAAACCTCCTTGATTAAAGACAGCCAGTCTCTACCACTTCACAGCATAAGCTGGTCTGTTTAAGGTCAAGCTGAGGATAGCAGCTGGGAGATAAATCTTCCTGCTGCTTGAGTGTTTAGTGGCTGACCTCAGATCTAAGTGAAAGTTTTAATGTCCAAGAACATCCACTAATAATCACTTTCACACTACTCTTAAATCATGGTGCCCTTTCCAGTGATGCAGGACACATCATGTACAAATGTGAACGAATCTCTAATAAGAAAAGAATATATCTCACCCATATTTTTATCTATGTTTTCAGGAAGAAGTAAAAATGAGAGGGAAGCTTGTATCTGTTAAAACAATGATGTTCAACAAATGTTAGTATACCTGTAATGTTGGACATTGGGGTTTTCTCATTTACTGTATGCATTTTAACCCCCCAAACATTCTCTATAGTTTGCTTATGCCATAACATTTTGTAAACGAATACTGCCATCTTCTGGTCCAGAAATGTTATTGCTTCTAATGCTCGGCTATGCAGTAGTGCTGTACTTTTCACCTGAAGCAGCAGAGCTGTCAGTCTCAGGTCCTGGGACAGTGTTTCTTGTTTTTGTTTGTTTGTTTGTTTTCTCTTAATTACCTATCTGCATGAAAATAATTCTTGAGCACATAGGGCACAAGTATAATCTTAAAGTGTCATGTACAGAATCATTTGCCCTCCCCCCCCGCAGTGTCATATCTCTGCTGGTACTACCTGGCTAGAAACATTACCAGTAATGCATCCAGTTGAAGAACAAAGGGAAGTCCTGAGCATTGCACAGCTGGAAAACCTTAGCTCCAGAATTGCAGCATGTTTTCAGTTCACAGAGGAGACCACATGTCATCGCACTGAGTTCGTTAGAGCTGAATTAATCTTGCTGCTTGCCATGATGTTTAACAGTAGTCATGGGACTTAATCAGGAGCAAACAAATGCTGTGTAGTAAAAATGAAATTGCTGACAATTGATTTAAAGAATCATTTAAAATAAGGACTTGCATAGTTTAGTAATGGGGCCATAAAATGTTTCCACTGAAACAGGGGAGATCCAAGCATCACTACACAAATGTTAAAAAAAAACAGACAATGGAAAATGATCAAGTGAGTTGGATAGATATCAAGGTTGGAATAAAAAAACAGTCTGGACAAGGCTGCTCAAGAACTGAGCTATAAGATTCATGATTTAAAAGACTGTGTTCCTAAATGAATGCTTTAGATCAGCAGGTCTGAATAAGTGGTACCTGGACCCCAAGGGATATGTGAAGCCACATCAGGAGGTATATGAGGTGCATGAGAGATGAGGCTTATGGAAAATGGTCTGTATAAAATAAAAAACATACTTTTCTGGATTCTCAGTAATGGTTTCCACCTTGATCTATTCTGTCTTGTTGGTGATACACATAGTTTTCCAGTTACTACCCTAACAATAAACAGATCTTATTCCATCAGCTTCACATCAAACAGGTAAGCTGTTGTAATTATCATTCTCTAATTGTAATTGTGTAATTTTGTAGTTGTCAGTGCCTGGAAGAGTTTTTTGTTAAAGAACAAACCTGGATTAAATACAGGTGTGACTGGAGAGCAGAGCTGACTTTGCACTAGTTGACTTTGCTGTGGCTGTGTTCAGGCCAATTCTGGTTTGTGTTTTTCTTCTCAAAAGTTTCTCCTTTTGTCCATTTTTTTGTGTGGTGCTTTGGCCAACATCGTCACAGTTACCCTACCTGGGAAAAAAGTTCCTAGCGACTGCCCAAAGGACCTCAGGTGGGACATCAGTTCTTGGTGAGGGAACAGCCACCGTTGGGCTTCATATGCCTGCCCCACGGTGCTGTCCCATGTCCATCTACAGGCATAGACATCTCTCTCCATCGTTCTTTATGACGTGTCCCTCACTGCTGCCGTCCAGCAGGGGGCAATGCTGAGTCATGTGAGGTCACATTCTACACCAAGGCCCAAGCCATCTCCTCTGTCTTTATCTAGCTCTGTGTGGATGGCACACTGTTTTCAGATGGCAATCATGAAAAAAACTGTCTTGCAGTATAAAAACACATTTATATGTATAATCAAGTATTTTAAACTGGCCACAAAACCTTATTTTTTATGACAAATGTACATATGAAATGTATCTTGGAGTATTTTGCAACATGAATTGTACATTTGAAGAGAACTTTGCAGATATTACAAAATATGCCATATGTAATATGCAATATGTACTGCCATGCAGGAATTCTCTTCCTCATGTCCTGCTTCCCCTCTCACACAGTCAGCACAGATATTTCATTAGTGCCTTTGACTGTGTCCCACTGAAAGGGGCAGTCAAAAGCAGTCAAAGGCAGAGCCCTGGAAGCCAGCACTTCACAGCAGTCTCATTCCCCTGTGAGAGTCATGTGACACAGCGCTCATGTCAATATGATGCGTCAGTACAAAGTCCTGGAGTTATTCTCCATGGAAATCTGAGGAGGAAAACCCTCCCAAGTTTCTCGTCGACAGACGGACTTCCGACCAAACAGTTCTGCCCTCGCGTTTGTGGACAGTGTAATATAGTATAATATGAAATAGGCCTGTTGTATCAGATGGAAGTGAACTAAGAGGAAGAAGCATGTGAAAATATGTGTATTTTGAGTTCTGATGTGAGGCAGTCAGCTGCAGCTGTGTCTCATCTTCAACATACTGCAAATAACAGTGTAAACTCACTCTTTGCTACCTCCTGAAATCCCGGTAAGCTCTTCTATGTATGACCCATATGCAAAAAATTATTTGAAGTGTCAGAGTGAAATTAAACTCTTTCACATGTGTCTTTTGTTCTGCCAACAAAACTCATCTTGAAAAAGCTTGTGTAGTTGACATTGTTAATTCCTCTACAGCAATCAAATCAAATCCTTGCCAGTTTCCTGTTGAATGAAAGTTTGCATTAACTCTATCCTGTAAGGTGAGTCAGATTGCACACATCAAACAATGTTCACATCTCACTGCTAAGAGTGGGTTGCACTGCATGTGGGAACCACAAGATGGCACAAAGCGTGCAAAATTTTGGGCTTATTAAAAAATGATTCAAAACAAAAAAAACAAGTAAATTAATTCAGTTGCAGTAAATTTCTGTATTGCCATTTAGCAGATGCTTTTATCCAGAGCAGATACTAAGGTGCATGTAATAAAGTGGTGTGAAAAGTTAAGTTTTCAGTTTCAACTGGGCACTGTGAATTACAGTATCCAATTAGCTACAGATAATTTTTACCAGACTTTGCAAACCTTCCCAACTTTGACATTTCTGTCACTTTTCAAAATATGTTTCAGACTTTTGCCCCAATGTCATTTCTGTGCTTGACTTTTAGCATCAACAAAGACAAAGAAAAAAGATTCAAATCCTGCTGCAGAACTGTAAATAAAATACTAGACAGTGCAAACATGCCAGTGTACACAGCTACCAGTGCTGAGAATACTGGTTTGGTGTGTACAGGAGGCTGGTATTGGTTGTTACACAAATTGGTTGTCACAGTGCTTAGGGGTATGAAACTGGAGAGAACGATCACATGATGCACACACGAATTTGTGTCTTATGCTAGAAGTTGACCACCATTCAATATCAATGTCATTAAACATGAAGGTGAGTCCAATAAACAAAATAATACCCATGTCCGTTTTTAACATTTTGTAAATGCTTCTTTTGTTCAATGGAGGCAGTTAAGTAACTCAATAACATCTTTTAATGCTTTGAGAATCAAATTATTTTACAGTCTGGTTGGGCCAGGTTGTCAGACACATTAAAGGGTCAGCCGTTCTGTGTCACACATTAGCCCCAGTGGTGACATGTATTTACATAGATACTGTTTCCCTGTAGGCAAAGACATGGTGCAAAACTCAAACTCCAAAATTCAGACACGCAACACAACCAGTTTGTTACATACAGAGTAGACTGATAAGTGAAACTCCAGCACAAATCACTAAGAAAAATCAGCTGACATCAACACACACACCCACACACATGCACATATGCATACACACATAGATATCAAGATTCTTTTCTCTTACCAGGACCCCTTGTTAGTCCTTTCCCAGACACAAGGAAGATGGGATTATAATAGGCAGGATATTGAACATAAGGGAAAGATACAGAAAACATACACTCAACATGCATAGAATGTCTGATTCAGTGGTCCCATTGACAAAAATTGATAATTTCTGCTGTAAAACAAATGAAACCCATGGGAAAAGTCTATTATTTGTTACTCTGTTATGCAGTGATATTTACTATTAATGTGAATATTGTTTTAAACCTATATTACAGTACTATTTTCTGCTGTAAATTGTCTTTGAATATCTAGTCCATATCACTTATATAATTTACACAATTTAATATGATTTTTGACATACGTTCGATTTGATGATATTATTATTATTATTATTATTATTATTATTATTATTATTATTTATTATTATTATTATTATGCCAGTGAAGTAAATAATTAAAAAAACATGAATTGCGTTCCTTCATCTTCGGTGTTACATTCTGCTATATTAAGAGAACATTTTCGACCCTAAAATCATGGGATCACTGGATTTCTGTTAGTTTACCATATGTATTCATTCATAGTTATGGATACCACTGAGTATTGCGTTTTCGAAGAAGACATTATTTAATTAGCATTAACAGAAGGACGCCTTCTGCGCACATTTGGAGTTCATGCAAATAATTAACCAAATCGCCGGACTGGAGTTATCGTCCAGTGTCTGATACTTTAATGAGAAGACAGAGGTGTGACGAAAATCAGCAGTTCAAAAAGTATGAAAACCTAACACGACTGCAATTGTTAAACAGGCTAATAAATATTATATGTAAAACTGTTTTACAGTGTGGTAGATTACGAAAAAAACATCTCAAAGTTTTCTTATTTTGAAGCTCCAATCTTTGCGTAACTGTTCGTGGGAGTGAAAAAATGGCCTGTAGTTTGTACGCAAATGTTCCCTCCTGTATTGGCCTTCCTATTGGTCGAAACCACAGTCAGATTCCACCACAAAATTATCAGATTGAAAATCAGGGAGGGGAGAGAGGACGCGCAGCGCTATAAGTCAGAACAGTGACAGTAGGTAGGATTCTGAATAATTTAAGAAGGGATTTTTAAGACCGAAAAAAGCCATCACTACAGGCCATATATACAGATAATTGTCCATTTCGAGCAGGAAATTTTACCCAGATAAATCAAGCAAAACTAAAATAAACATCAAAGAGCTGGCATAGCGTCGTCCCCCGGCTCCCTTACAATTTACGGTAAGTATGAACGATAATTTCATAATGGCATCAAGCGTTTAATGCTTGCTGGACTAGAAAACGTGTTATTACATATTTGTAATTACATACGTTACGCTTTGAAGCATTTAGTTTTTATGGCAATTATTTGCTGTAATAAGTTGATCACTGATAACTTGAAAGCGGTGCCTCAAGTTTTTTGTTGCGAGTGCATAAATAATTTAAAAAATCGTCGTCAACGCAGCCCTGCATGGATGTGCGCATTTTTGTGCGCTTAATGTTTGCACCTGTTACATGTCGACGGTTTAATTTACGTAAATGTGTCTGCATACATAAATGAAGGCGGCTCAAATGCATGGACACCTATAGATTTTATGCAGGGAAATAGATTTTACACTCTTAAAAAATTACCAATGAATTGTAGCCAATTCAATTGTGCCAATTGAACTGGGAGCACAGCAAGTGTAAGTCTTATCAGGTGTAAAGGAAATTAATTCGATTGAATGGAATACAAGATGTGTTCAAATATATTTTACAGTTATTTTGCTATGTTTTAATGAATTATAGACGTGGCTATGTGATTTTAGATGCATGTTTTAGTGTTAAATAACCATTTACATCGAGTTTTCAGGACTCATTGAATTTTCATTTAAATATTTGCTGTATTTATGTATCTGTCATTTCAGCTGTCGTTTAAACATTTGGTTTTCTTAATTTTATGTACAGTGTCCCCAGTTTACAGTATGTGTAATCGATTAATTGCTCTAAGTTTGTTTGCTTTAATATTGAAAGGTTCTTGCACGATCATTTTAGCATCTTTAAAAGTACAAACATGTACAAAGTGCACGTAACAATGATAACAATAACTATAATAATTATAATAAAATTATGGTGGCGGTGCCTGTTGGAACATAGTGTCGCAGAAATGTGCGGCAAACAAAGGAAAAGGAACAATGTGAGGAACATGAATGCTCTTGATTTTCCCTAAGCAGCCGAGCAGCCATGCCTCGTTCTTTCCTGGTGAAGAGTAAGAAGTCCGCTTCTTACAGCGGTCACCGATTTGCTGACGAGGAGCAGCCCGAACTAAGAGACTCGTCGGAAGCAGCACGTACCGCAAGTAAGAGCTTGACCGTGTTACACTTGGCAAAGACATCAAGCATCAGTGTTAGACTAAGAAGAGTTTTGAAATAACACCCATCTAAAGGGCAATTCTTACTACAAAGCTATGATTAAACGTTGATTGTGAGATGCGTTTTAGAGTGATTGCTGTAGCCTCAAGTATATCAGTTAAAAGTAGGCCTACTGGGCTGGCATTTATAATGACGCAATGATGAACACCAGTTGAATCAACTCCAGCGCAAAAGGGTGCGATGTGCTCAAACACAAAATGCAGTGAGAAGATATCAGGGTTGCTTCCGAGAATTTGCGTTATCATTGACGTTTTGCTCAAAAAGATTCGCTATGAAGTTACACAACTCCATCCATCACTGGAGGCACGTCGCCGGCACCCTGCCGTCTTTGCAGGCTATCGTGAGGCCGCAGAAGTAGTCTGCATTATTACGGCCCGACCGAGCTTCGCCGCCGTGAATAAAGTTACCTGACTGTTGCTGTACACTGCACACTGGGATTACACCGGGTTAGCTTTGCTTCATGGAAATCGTACGTCTAGCGAGCGGTTAGGGGGTTTGCTGTCACGGATATGCAAACGAGTCCTATTCAAATAAAGAGCGTTCAATCCTGTAATCTTCCAGCGCACCTCAGGCAGGTGTGAGAGAACTGAGAAGCAAGATTATTTCACCTGTTTAGACCAAGTGAATTGCCATGGGGGAAAGAGGGACTCTATGGGTGTGGACAAAAATATGTTTTGTGTATTTTACCTATGATATTAAATAAAGGATTCAAAAAATATTACAGATATGCGAGCTGGGACAGCATTGACGGAAATGTTGCAAGTAACAAACTAAACCATCAGTTCGTTTCCATAACGTTTTTTCCACACGTCGGCACAAGTTGCGACGATATGATGATTGATGAAATATAAAACATGATGACTTAAATGTAAAGATTAAATTTGTTGATTTCACATTAAGCTCAAAGCACATTGATGCGAGGCTGACTCTCATTCTGTAAGCGGCACCTGTGGTTAACTCAAGTTAACTCAAGTCCAAGTCCACTCAAGAAGAAGAAACTTTATTGTTTCCGCTCTGTTATAATGAAAAAGGCACACAAACACGTTTTTTCGTTCACACACACCAATCCCATTCCGTGTGGTATGTAAATTGGTGGGTCCAAGTCCCCTGCCGGTTTTAAAGGCACGTTATATGGTCGGTTGTGAGACTGGTGATTTGGCATCGTCTCTGCTCTTCGCCTAACTTTTTGAATGCACTTTTGTAAGTCGCCCAGGATGAGAGCGTCTGCTAACTGACTAAATGAATGTTATATGCCAGTAATAGATAATTAGGTGCTGTATTCACTTTAGTATGATTTGAGCATGTTCCTCTTAAGAATAATCGTTAGGTGCCGTTTTAATGTTATATACATATTGTTATAATTTGACATTGTTTTTATTTTTAGTTTGATACCTTGTCACTGTATTTTTTTAGTTATGTGGCTGCTGTTGTGGGTCTTTCTGTTCCATTGATATATTGAGATTGATATATTGAGATATTGCAATTGGTGATATTGATATGTAAATGTAACACGTGTCAAATTAGCCTTGTACACCATCATGGATAAGAGTGTCTGCCATTTAATAAATAACAAAAAACAATAGATTGCAGTCATTAAATATATTGTCACAGGTCTTAAAGTAATTCATAGCAAAGGGGAGGGAGTTGGGGGGGGGGTTATGGCAGCCATTTTGCACCAGCAGACTCACCACACAGCAGCTGAGGCTGAGAGGGTGGGGTTCATTTAGCCAGTCAGACCAGGGGCAGATTCGAAAGCCAGACGCAGATCTTGGACAGGACACAGGGAACCGCTGTGCGCTTTTAATGACCACGGTGAGTCGGGACTTTGCTTTAACATCTAGTTTGAAAGGCAACGTAGCCTTCAGTGCAGCGTCCCCATCACTGCACTTGGGGCATTGGTTTTTTCGTTTAGTTCAGAGGGAAGACTGCCCCCTATTGGCCTGTTGATGCAGCTTTCTACAGCAACCTGGCTTTCCCAACAGGTCACCCATCTTGACCGCACTCGGCCCTGCTTAGCCTCAGTCATCAGGAAAGACAATTCCTGAGTGTGGCACTGCTATTGGCTGCTGAAAGCTTATACCAGATGTCGTGTCATTACATTGCCAGTAAAACTACGTCCTGCATTTCGATTTCAATCAACAGAAGTGTCGCCGTCAGAGCCTCAGGACCATAATGCCCTGGGGCAGTCCCAGCCAGAGACGCGCCCTGGAAACTCTGACCCCTACCCCTGCGTCAAACCCAAGCAGGATGCAGAGTGTGCTGTACCCACTCACCCAGACGCCAGCGTGAACCCCGTCCACTCTGAGGCCAGCTTTTACACCCCTGGTGAGAATTTTCACTCTGTCACGGGATCGCACGGGCGAGAAAAGTTCATATCCCAAACTATTTGTTGCAAGTGTCGTTGATTTATTTTAACAAACAACCGTATCTTTGGAGAACTTAATTCATTTTGTCATTAACTAATACAGTTGAGAATTCACCAAAGCAATTTCTTCAATTTCTTTTAAATAGTCTAACTGCCTTAGCCGGGGTTAAAACCTGAAACCTTCTGGTTACAAGTCCAGCCCCATTATGTGCTACTCGGTGCTGCTGCTTGAAATGAGTGGAGTTTGATTGGCTGGCTGACTGTCTAAGCTGTTCTGTCTTTCTGTCCAACCCCCCTCGCTCCCTGTCCATCGTCAGAGCCCCATCTCCCTGAGTTTCCCTCATACTACAAGCCCACTTTTTCCTGGGACCCCCTACGCTCCCCCTATGACTTTCGGCAGATGGGCTTCCCCCCCTCCCTCCTGCAGCACGCCACCTCCCTGTATGGGGCACACATCAAACAGAGCCCCGACCCCTCCCAGCCCCTGGACTGCAGCACCCACTACTCCCCTACCTCTGACACCTACCACTGCATCACCTGCGACAAGGTGAGTGCCACCCGCCCTCCGTTACAGCAGGGGGCTCCTGCCTTTATCCGCTGCAGGGCCAAGGTTAAAGGTTAAAGGTCAAAGGAAGACAGGGCTGTGTGATTCTACCACAGATATTCTAAATTCTGACCAGATATTCTATCTCTACCTTGCGTCCATGCTCCTTACCTCCTTGTCAAGGAAGTTTTGGTTGATAACAGTAAGTTCCAGTGCTGTATGCCTTGCTCTGCTAGCCATGAATGTCCTGATCACACCCCTTCAAGGCTATCTTGACTGTCCAGTCAAAGTGAATATGTAGAATATCTTTGGTACTACTGCAGCAGCACTGACGCAATCCAATGTGAGATGTGAGGATGATATTGCAAGCACTCTACTCCACAGCCAGGATCCCACATAACTTCATTGTTATTGTTACCTTGTTTTTTTATTTCTGTGTAATGATCCACACAATCAAGGGAAAGTTCAGTTGATGGCAACTTAACTTTGCAATGTTACTAGATTTCACCATGTTATTACCCTTTTCCCTGAGGGGTTACCTAAAGCAGAAACATAACACTGTTGTTTTTTATTTGGGGATCTGATTTTTAATGCGTCATTACACCTGCAATGAAGGACAGAAAACAGTGGATATAGTGAACATAGACACAGTAGTAAGCATTCTGTCAAATTATAACAATCATCAAAGAGATCAAATGTATGATTCGCTACATGAGATCGTAGACTTCCTCTTCCTTATTGGAATTTCTTGCCCCGCCCCCTCCCATCCTTCTCCACTCATTCCCCCTCAGACGAAGCCACACCCCCTCCCAATCCCGCTCCTAGGCAACCATCCATCCTCAGCATCCTCCCGAGTGACTGTAATAGTAATTGTTGTGTGATTTCTGTTTGGTCAGTGGTGTTTTGTGAAACGAGAGGTCCCTTTTCTGCCCCCCCAGGTGTTTTCGACCCCCCACGGGCTGGAGGTTCACGTGCGGCGTTCGCACAGTGGCACGCGCCCGTTCGGCTGCAGCGTCTGCCGCAAGACCTTCGGCCACGCCGTCAGCCTGGAGCAGCACATGAACGTCCACTCACAGGTACTGGGAGTGCCCCCGTCCCACTCCGGTCCGTGCCCCCGTCCCGCTCCGGTCCGTGCCTCGTCCCGCTCCGGTCCGTGCCTCGTCCCGCTCCGGTCCGTGCCCCGTCCCGCTCCGGTCCGTGCCTGGTCCTCAGTCTGCAGGCAGACCACATCCCCGCCTTTGCATGCGGCATTATTCTGCTGCAATATTCTGTTTCAGTCCTTATCACCTCACCACACTCTACAGATTCTGAAAATGATTAATTAATTAATCGCTATTAACTTCATTGGACTTTGTTATGTTTTTAAATAGAATTTTTGATTATTTTCTTTTTAACACCTTTAAGATTCTACTATATAAAATAAAACACACAACAAACTTGAACACATCCTCATTTAGTAACATCTAGACCACGTAAACATACAAACAGCAATGCATTTAAAATCCATTATATGAACACCTAAAACAGTCTTGTGGTTTGTACTTGCACCACAAACCCAGAGGATCTTTCACAGAATTTGGTTGATTTCACCAGGAATGTTGCAGAACCGAGGCCTGGGCATTTTATTCAGAGAACACTCAACACCCTTTACCCTGACTGGTCTCTAGGCTAAACACAGCTACCACTCAAGCCCACCACTGTGAATGCATTGATAAATAAATGACATGTCTTTGAAGGCCAGCCCTTTGAAAGTATGCTTTAAGGTGCGTCATGTAAGGACATAATTACAGTAGGCATAACACGGTCATGAAATGAATCAGAGGCTTGGTGGGGCTGGAGGATGGTGATGCTAACGTGCGACCCTCTGCCTCAGGAGAGAAGCTTCGAGTGTAAGATGTGTGGGAAGAGCTTCAAGCGCTCTTCCACGCTGTCTACCCACCTGCTCATCCACTCGGACACCCGGCCCTACCCCTGCCAGTTCTGCGGGAAGAGGTTCCACCAGAAGTCCGACATGAAGAAGCACACCTACATCCACACAGGTGAGCCTTCACAGGCAGGAAAAGAGGTGGGGGGTTTCGGGGGCACAGGGAGAAAAACCTCACATTACATTACTCTCATTTAGCAGACGCTCTGAGGCGTGCAGGCAGTATACAGGGTACAACGGCAGTGCCCCAGTGGGGAATCGAACCAGCAACCCTCTGGTTACAAGCCCTGCTCATTATGATGATACTACACTACACTGCCACACATACACAGCAAAATGTGGTTGTTTTAAACAGCTGTGGCTGTCTTTTCTAAATGGTTATTTTAGATGCCGGTGAATCTGGACTTCATTATGCTGTAAATATGCTTTGCTGGCAAAAATGTTGTTAACTGAGAGTGCTCCTAATGTTAAATGCTTAAACATGGAGGACTCCCTGAGCCAAGCTTTTCTGAAATAGTAAAATATTGTTTCAGAGGCCTGGTGAGCAGATTATGGCTGAGTCATGCCTGAAACTCAATCAGATGAAATGTGACACATGACATGTGGCCAGATCTCAGTGCTGGGGTGAATCACTGTTTGCTGACTAAGAAAGTAACTGGCTAGTTTCAGCATATGTACGATTTATTTCAAAATATACAATGCTTCAACGTTGCACTTTTAAGTTTAAATAAAAACTGTTTATCAACTTCTGTAACATTACACTGGCCATGGTGTCTCCTGGTCCAATTCAGTGGAGGAGCAGACCTGCATACCTGGTGGACATTTCATTCGGTACCGACTGTGAGAAACCGTGCCTGGTCCTTTGGTGCAGCCTACACTTGGTGGTTAGGGTGAACAATGTGGCATAGTGTTGAGGACCAGGGCTCATAACCCAAAGGTTTCTGGGTAAATTCTCAGGTGGGACAGTGCTGTCACCCCTTGGGCAGTGTCCTTTCCTCAGGAAATACCCAGCTGTATAAGTGTTGAAAATTGTAAGCTGTGCTGTGGACTAAGTAAACATAATATAATGCCTACTTGCTCTGATTATTATATATTCAGTTGTGGTCTAACTAGGCTCACTAATGCACCTGTACTGGTCCAATGTCGTACATGACGGCTTGTCTGTCCTAAATATTCCAAGAGTTCAGGAAACTGCCACCTTACTTGAGGTATCATGTCGTGTTATGAAATTTTAGGAGGTGTAATTTGAATATCTTTTATCGACCAGTCAGATGTATCCAACGGTTAAATAACGATTGGGAGAATGTAGCAGCCATTTGCTAAATATACACTTCTGTCAAGACAAAACCATATTTTCCAGGCAGACCTCATGATCATTTTGAACACATTTTGATGGATCTTGTCTGTCAGGTTGGACCCATTATAACTTTATAATATTTGCTTTCAAAGTACAGAGTTCAGGGTGAATCATCTCTAGCTGTAATATGACTCTGCCGATAAACTAAAACAAATGAAAAAAGCTTAAACTATCAGGCTTCAGATTTGCATAGCTAGTTCTCCCAGTCTACTGAAACTTTTCTGAAGGAACCCTCTGGCAAGAGTAGTAAAATTTATCTTCAATTAATGTTTTACAAATCTGAACAATAGCTTGATTCTTTCCCCCAAGTCACTGATACTGTTGAGAGCTGCATGTCTATGCTATTTCAGAATTATCATGAAGTATAAATCTACTGAGAAGCTATAATGTCATTTCACATTGCTCAGCATTTAGATAATGTAGTAAGCTATGCACTTTCAAGGGTTAAAAAATTTTGGTTATGAAAATGGAATCCAGGGAAAACATAGAAAAAATGAATGAACATCAATGGTAGAGTAATTAGTGTTGACCCATTATGCCAATGCCTTTCTCAAGTTACAACTTGTTTCTCTGTTCCTAGCAATTAAAGTATGTTTTCCTAAGGCAGACTGGTTGTATCTTCCTATGTCGCTGAGTTCTTAACAAAGCTAACAACATGGCACATTTTGCTTGTAAATGACTCAGACTGACTGTGTGTGTGTGTGTGTGTGTGTGTGTGTGTGTGCGCCCCTGCAGGAGAGAAGCCCCATAAGTGCCAGGTGTGCGGCAAGGCCTTCAGTCAGAGCTCCAACCTGATCACCCACAGCCGAAAGCACACAGGCTTCAAGCCCTTTGGCTGTGAGATCTGCTCCAAGGGCTTCCAGCGCAAGGTGGATCTGCGCAGGCACCATGAGAGCCAGCATGGCATTAAATGAGAAGGGGAAAGAGGGCAGAGCAGCCGCCACGAGAGCGGGCATGATGTTCATTCAGGAGGGGAAGAGGACAGAGTAACCACCATGAGAGCCAGCAAGGCCTTCATTCGGGAGGGGACTGCAGAGTGGAGAGAGAGAGAGAGAGAGAGAGAGAGAGAAAGAGAGAGAGAGAGAGGAAGCGCAAAAGCAAGGGAAGAGAGAAAGAAGGGTGGGAGAGAGAAAGAGAGAAGGGTACGAGAAAGTGAAGGTGGGTTGGAGAATGGGAGAAGGGTGGAAGAGCGTGAAAGAGCAGTGCAACCTATCCCAATGACTGATCCACACCTTCTGCAAATATCCTCCCTCTTTTTCTTTTCGTCTCTCTGTCACTCTCAACCACAGACACGCACACGTATACACGCACACACACGCACACACACACACACACACACACCCACCCACACGCAAACAAACACAGACACTAACATGCACACACACTCATTACAGTGCTGACATTCTCATCAAGCAAGAGGACATGTACGATAAGACTTAAGATCTGCAAAGGCAACTTTCTAAAAAGGGATCTGGCAAGTGTCTGGGTCCCCTCTCTCCTCCTGTAAAGTGTTAGCAAGCTGTTGAAATGAGCTGCGTTTCAGCACGGCCACAATGTTTCCTCCGTGCTCTTTGTGGGAGCTCCACCGGCTCCTGGCTCTTCCGCTGCTGGAGTGTGCAAAGTACTGCATAGGTTTCTGATTGTATGCTTTGGCATATTTTTATTTAAACAGTAGAAGTTTATAGAGACAAAGAAATTTGTATATGTGTCAGTAATACTATTTATGAAATCATATGTAAAAAAAATAAATGACTTTTTAAATGGATTTTATCACATAAAAATAAAGAATGACCCTTTGACTAAAACTGTGATTCTTCACTGAAACTATATATAAAAAAAAATTCAACCAGCTATTGCACACACATACGTGACGGGTGATCGAATTACACACATTTGAGAAAAAATATGCCTGTGGTTTCAGGTATGACAACCCAAACAGAGAAATGTTTTTTTTTTCCTCTGTGTTTGTTCTTTGAATGTCTGTTTCCTTGAAGAGCAGGATGCAGAAATCCTCATGCAGAAGTCAGAGTGACGAGAGCCCCATCCTTTCCCAGAGGCAGACAGAAATCTCTGGCACTAGCAGAGATAGAGTAGGAGTCGAGCTTCATTCAAATATATACCTGGAACTCCATGCAAATCACTTCTCATGCGTGTTCGCAGACACGGGACACATCAAGCAGAACAGTGGTGCCAGGCTGCCGCACAGGCCGTGCTACATACCCAGGATTTATTTTCTGGTTTTTCTTTTGGTTTATTTTTATCTTTGTTTTTTTTGGTGTTTTGTTGATGCCTTGGATATTGTGTTTGTTTGAGACTCTACATTAAAATGAACTCTTTTGCATCACAGTCAAGATGCACCAGGAAATGGCTTGACTGTAGGCTGTAGGAAGTCAAGTCTGGTTTCTGGTGAGGTGTGGAAAGTTTTCAGCAGAGCGCTTGTTTTTTTTTATCATTTTAACCCTCCTTCCTCTAATGTCAGGACACTCTGGAGCTGTTAAAGGCAAATCAGGTCATTTACACCTATATCTGTCATTTAAACGCCTGTGTAGGGGGTGGCCCTTCAACAACAAACAACATCATTCACAGAAGGGTGACCAGAACTGATTTCTCGAGGAAAGAACTGAACTGAACTGGACTGACATTTGTCAGGCCTGAGGATGCATAGCTCCCAGTCAGCCAGAGTAAACTGGGTGCTTCATTCTCCATGACCTTTTATAACCCTGTAGTTGTCATTTCCATAGTAACTGTCGCTAGAGCCCCTCCCATCTCCCTGGCTCCTCCCACCTTTTCTGCAGTTGAAGGCCTTAGGAATGTTCTTTATGGCCTGTTTCTGTAGGCCACGGGTCAACAGCTCCAGTGGACATGGGTCTGTCCACGATATGAACTATAAATTAGCTCAAGGCCCTGTTACCTATAGAAGGACATTAGATTTCTACACCTTCTACCCCCTTCACCTCTTTCAATGTGACAAAAAATAGCAGCCAGTGCAACTGCTAGCCAGCTAGCTAAAGAACTAACACCTGGTCACTTACTAGCAACTGGCTTGTTTAATGGAGATACTGTACAGTCTGGCATATGTTAATATTCCCTGTACAGTCTGTATGTATAAACTGTAGTTTCCCCTGTTTTGCCACTTTCAGACACTTGCTGTAATTAGCATGTAAACACGCAGAAAACACCTATAGCATGAATGAAATGAAACCGAATGACCTCTCGCCTTCTCCATGTCCGACTGGACATGTTTAATGCTTGCTCAAAACTCATTTCTATTTTCGGGGGATCTCAAAATTTAGTCTGTACTATGCTAGGCTACTTCCTCCTTTGTCACTTCCAAAAACACATCTACTCCCACCAAACCGAGTGTAACCACTTCCCAGCCACATCCAGCCAACTGTACCTGGAGTGACCTGGTATCCACTCCACTTCCCCTACAGCCAGCTGTAAGTGGAAACGGCCTTCTTATTGTGACTGCCATCTAACTGTAGTTGAAGGAGGCTGATGGATTGTGGTGCATCCTCACGTTCAACCTACTTAATTCTGTGTTAAAAATTTAGGAAATTCACTTTCCTGACTTAGTGGTCATTGATAAAGTGTGTCTTTGGGTTCTTGCTCACCTCCTCTGTAGGAAAGAAGAACACTTCTGTGTCTCCTTTTGAGTTGTGTCCAGAGTTGTGTTTGACTGCAAACATCCTTTGTGAATGTTTGCTTATAAAACTCTACACTTGACTTCTTCACTTTTCCAGCTTCAGCTTACTAGTGTGTTTTGTTAGTTTAAACATATAGGTATGTTCTTTTGTCAAAACCCAGCAAACCCAAATATGAAAATGAAAAAAAAAATACTGGCTTTATTGTCTTTAACATTAACATTAGCATTAAATGACTGCAATGATTCCAGCAAGTAATAAAGTTAGTTATGTCTTGGCAGCTCAGTGGTGAAGGTGTTTGCTTTGAGAGCAAGCTAAGCTCTGTGGCCCAGGTTCGATTCCAGCCATGTGATTTGCCACAACGGCTGAGGATAAGGGTGGGTAGGTCTGCCAGGGGGTGCTTTTCTCATCACTTTCAGGCCCCCGGAGACTCATCAGGCACCTGCCATTTGCTTACACTACATCAGTGGAGTAGCGCCTATCCTCCAATGGGCGCCTGCTTCACTGTGCTATAGGACCTGCAATGGGAATAACAGCCGTTGGCTTTGGGTGTATCGAAAGCTGGTCACTGTGAGGCAAGCCTGGTGTACAATCTGTGAATCCAAAAAAGGGTTTCACAATGGGGGAAATGAAAAAAAAAAACCCTGACAGTAACTGTTTGTTACTTTACTGTAGTAAGGGCCATTTTATAACAGTCACTTCTTAGGTCACAGGAGTATGTCTGGTAAGCAAGGCCACTGTGAGTTATGCCCACCTCTACTTATATTGTGTTCATTTCAAACTTATAGGGTCTCAACTGCCACTCTTTAAACACAAAGGTTTGCGTAGCTGAACACACCTCAAGGGTTCTCATAGTTCTTGCATTTTTTTTGACAAAAATACTCATCCACGTAACTTAACGGTCACAAGAGAAGAAAGGGTAAAGTGTGTTGCTACCACATTACTATGGCTAACCAATCTGGGCCAAAGTAACGCACTACACTGTGTTTAACCATGGTGAGATTTCAAAATCAAACTGAATTTACAGCACTGTTACTTTTTGTAACATACCCTATACAACAATCTGGTCAAAAACTAAACCTATTAGGAATATATGACAGTAAATACATTGTAAATATATTTGTGAGAGAGATTAAGCCCACAGAGCCAGTCTAGGCCTCACTGAAAGCTTCAGATTGTACAGCCCGGTTTTAGCATGGCTAGCGTCAGTGCCCCAGGGTGGGTGGGTGAGTGAGAGAGAGAGGATGGGCCTGAAATCAGTGTCCTTGTGCGGGGAGAAAAAAGAGAAGCCTGTCCGCCCCACATCTGTTACAGTTGGTACACAAATCTGTGGTCGCCATGCAAATGACTGTTTATATTTCCCTCACAACATGGCATGGTGTGGAACAGTTAGGTTCACATCCTGGTGCTGTGAAGCTACAGAAATCAAAACCGTGCACATCCTGTGGATCCGTCAGTCAGCGTGTCTGGAGGAACAGGAGATGCACAGGCTCGGTAAACAGGACCTGGGCTGGGAGGGGGTGGGGCTAGCCCGAGGGAGAGCGGGGGGGGCGGAGTCTCACTCAAAAGGAGCTGAAAGTGGAATCCAACTTCTGCTTTCCTGCTCAGGGACAGGTGTGTGTGTGTGTGTGTATGTGTGTATATGAGAGTGTGTCAGTGCTTGTGTGTTTGTGTGAGTATGTGTGTGTATCAGTGAATGTGTGTGTATTTGTATACATGTTGATATGCATCCACACTGTATGTGTGTAAGACTGAGTTAGTATGACTGTGTACGTGTACTTATGTAATTTTGTGTGTGTGTGTGTGTGTGTGTGTGTGTGTGTATCTACCAACAGCTCCAGCTTATATTTCCTATTCCTAACTGCCACACCTGCAGTTATCCTCAGAACTGGCCAGGTAATCAGAGCAACACGGAAATCCAACAGGTATCCTGCGTACGTTTAACCCAGTGATGCTACATGAAACCTAACCCCAGGATGATGAATACCTGTATACAGCAGAGCCATGTGGCAGCTGTTAAACAGAGATTCTGTGAGCTCATGCCCCTCCGTCTGACTTCCTCCCGACGTGTCACTGGAAGATGGTGAGCTGCACGGGCATGTTTCCATCTGTCTTATCCAGCCATGCCAAAAGATGAAGCAGCCAGGTGCACTTCAGAGTTGCTTGACTTTTCTATACGCCTGACTCCCTTTTACAACATGTTTGTAACCAGACCACACCAACTTCATTACATACAGAATTTGCGTATCTGGACCAGCTTGAATGGATTATGTTTTTCCTGTACATGTCATCCATTCATACTGCTGGTTATTCAACAACGTGCAGCACCAGTGACTCATAAGGGAACTGAACCAACAATCTCCTGGTTACTTGTCCGGTTCCTTACCACTTGCATAACCAGCTGCGCCTTGTGATTCCATTCCTGGGATGGTAGAGCATGACTAAAAAGTGGCTAGATTTCTACACTGATCAAAGATCCAAACTCAGTGTTATTTATGTAAAGACAAGGCTAAAAGACCAAAACCCCTCTCAGTGTCTTGACTTCACCAGTGAAAATTGTTGTTGTTTTGGCAAACGTGGTATAGCGGAATGAAAGATGTGGCTGCAGGTGTGGAGAGAGACTGCCAGCCAATCGGTGCCTCGCCAGTTACCTGTTTGCAGAAAATCCAAAACAAAATGCATGCTGGCCATAAACTAATCACTTAAGTTACTTCAGTTTAAAAACACTTTACTATCAGGATGGTAGGGTCAGACTGAGGTTTTCAGAAGATCTGTTGGTATGTGGTTTATTTTCCTATCTGGTGCTCCTTTGAGGAACATGGTGATGCTAAACAACTGCCGTTAGTAAGGGGATGACCCCTCCATGTTTCAATGCCAAAACGGCCCTGGGAAAAAAACATGCAAATGAGGAAATGAGAACACTCAGGGAAGAAGAAAAGGGAGGGAGGGAGGGGGAGAAAGAGAGAGAGATAAACAGAGAGGGGGCAGGCATAGAAGCAGAGAAAGAGAGAGAGGGAGAGAAAGAGAGAAGGAGGGAGAGAGAAAGAGAGAGAGGGAGATTTAGAGAGAGAGAGAGAGAGAGAGAGAGAGAGAGAGAGAGAGAGAGAGGAGAAGAGATAGAGAGGGAAAGAAACAGAGACAGAGGATGATAACACAGACGAAGCTGGGCCCCAAACACTGCAAACCACAACATGCCCTTAGAGAAAACCCACCACATCAAGGCTTGTGCCGACAAAAAAGCAATCCAAACTTCCCAGTGTGAACAAGAACTGTTTTTTTTTTTATACAAATAGAGAAGAAGGTGACAACTGTCAGAATATATGATGTTTTTCACACTGGTGCTAACTGTTGCACAGGTGAAGACTGTAACCACTGTGACCACTCCTACTGTTTCCCAGTGCAGTCTGTGCTCTCACTGTTTCCCAGTGCAGTCTGTGCTCTCACTGTTTGTGCAGTCTGTACTCTCAGTTTCCCACTGTTTCCCAGTGCAGTCTGTGCTCTCACTGTTTCCCACTGTTTCCCAGTACAGTCTGTTGGTCACGGAAACAGATAAAACTGTGGTGAGACCACACCTACAGGTAAAAAAGCACAAAATCAGTTTCATAGCCGCTGGGACACTGTGTCATTCCACAGGCCTGCCCATTTGAAGTCAGGCAGGTAAATCATGTCCCCCCACACACACACACACACACACACACACACACGGAGCTGCAGAGGAGAGGGAGATATTTGACTTGCAAATGAGCAGTATGCAAATTGCCTGCACTCTGAGCCCTGCTCTGTAGGTCTGGTGCCTTGTGCCAGCTCGAGGCCCACCCATGCAGGGAGGCCTGTGGAGACACCTCGGCACAGAGGGGAGCTCTGCAGCAAAGGGGGGCAGGAAAGGTGGACGGACTCGCCCCTTCTGAAAAAACAATTTTCTCCCCGCTCTCCTTGATGGCCGTACGCAAATGAGGCCGTTACCCGTTCCACACCTCGCCGCTTGAAACCCCACAAATCTTAATCTCACGGCTGCACAGACACACTGGAGCCGCACAGCCCGCACTGTGATTGGTCAGACTGGCGCTTCCAGCGGCTTGCTGGTGCCCGTCAGTGACTTGCAAGGAGCAGCGCGTATATAGGTCAGGAGTTCCCAAACTATTCAACCTCAGCGTAACTTTCCATGACCTGCCATCAGTGGAAAAAGGCCAGGAATCTCCCGCCTGAGCAATGCAAACCTCTGGTGACAGTATTTACGTTTGTGTATATGTAACGGGTGTGGTCTGACTGCCTTGTGTTTAGTTAGATGTTATGAGGGTCAGCGAGCGAGCGAGTTTCGAATCGAGTTTCGAATCGAGGTTCTCACCGCTCGCTGCCAACCCCTTACGGCCAGCGTCGTTGCCAATTGAGCTAAAGGCAAATTGCCGTTAGCCTGTTGGCAACGACGCTACTTAACCAGGCCTTGGGGAGTGACGTAGCCGCTGAAACTGCTCGGCTACCTGCAACCCGCTACACAAGGTTCAGGACTCACACGAGCTAATCACTTCAGCTCTGCTACATATACTGGTGTGAGGTATACTGAGGCTGGCCTTAACTACTAGCTTTGGATTAGCTAATACAAGAGAATATAGTGTTCATTATGTCAGTTATATGAGCTAAAAGGCGGTAGGCTTGGATGTTATTTATTGCAAGTTTTAACTTGGACATCTGTCACAGAGATGACTGATTTGATTACCACAACAAATGTATTCATGCATGTTTTTTCTTTGGTGTATTTCTGCCAAACATTGGTTGCAAATTGTTCACTGGTGTGGGAAACAGTTTCACAACTGGTTTCTAAATTGTCAGCAAGAAAAGAAAAATGTACACAACCCCCAGTGAGCAGAAACTGGCATTTCTTAACAAGCCAACCAATCAGCCAATCAGTGGCAAAGCTCTTTTTCTAACATTGGTCATGTAACATAACATATGTGCTGTAATTGGTTCCTCTCCCAACAATAAAGCGAACATTCAGAGAACAGCATTCCAATGTCCTACTGCTGCTACACAAAACACACACAGGGCTGAGAGATATGACTTGGGTTAGCTGCTCACCGGAGCACCCGTGATGTATTTTATGGTGAGAAAGATGTGCTGCCGTTACAGATAGCCTGAGATCGCCAGCCCCTGCTACCCGCACGGAGAAGCAGAACAGGGAGGGGAGTGACACAAGCCGGCCACACAGCCAAATACTCTCTGATTACAGGTGGTGGAGAGATAAGGCTCAATCATTATTTAAATCCAAAGGGCTGATTATTTCTTCGTGCAAAGTGGCCAACCGAAGTTATAGCTGCACTCGAGTACATGCCTGCCCTGAAGTGAAACCACAGGCAGCTCGCCGTGATATTCCCATTCTACAAGCTAAATGTTCACACATCTCTTCCAAAGCAAAAATGCACAGCAAAACTCAGCCTGCAATAAGTGCTTTCTCCATCCAAAGCAAGTTTTAGCAGTGAAATGAACAGAGACAGAACACGTTCATTTCTCCACCAACTTCAGTTTTTGCCGTTTTGACTAGCTATAAGTTACAGAAATTGTAAAATGTGCAACAACTTTTTGTGAGAGCCCCAAACTATGACAACTAGTACAACAACTGAAGCCAACAAAAAATAAATTGCAAAGTCTCTCATAGCATTAGGCATTTTATGTGAGATTTACTTTTCAGAACATACAATGACCAAAAGGACCCAGGGGCGGAGAGTAATTGCACTGTTTTTCTAAAAACACTTTATTTGCTTAGCAATCTGCGTTAGCCAGGGCGTCTTCCATGGCGCACGTTACAGCACCTTGTGCATTGTGCTACCCATTGACACGGCTGGATTTGGGCAGGGACAGCCAAAGCGCTTTGCTGAGTGTAAGAAAAGCAGAGTCCCACCCGGGATTAGAATCTGTGGGCCTCGGGGGTGTGGAGCCCGGCGCTCTGGCTGCTGCTGCACATCCTGCTGGTGCCACAGATCACGCAGCAATCCCGGCCACAGCGAAGGCGAGAGGCGACACAGAGGGAAGCAGGAGTGTGGACACAGGAAACGTGTCAGGGAGCACGTGCGGCAGTGGCCGGGCGTTGATAGCGGGTGAGTGGCAGTTACCAGACAGCGAGTAGAGGGGTGAGGGGGGAAGGGGAGAGCGTGCCCGCAGCTGAAGTGACAGGGACGGCGGCCATCTTTGGCGGTCGCCATGCGCCCATCGCTAAATATGGCATTGCCTCGCAAAACGCCGCCCTATCAGCTGACAGGCGGAGGGTTTACGGCTGAGGGACGGAGAGAGAGGGGAAGAGAGAGGCAGGAAAAGCGAGGGACAGCGGAGGGAAGGGAGCCTAAAGAGAAAGAGAGAGAGCAGCTGCAGTGAAATCTGGGGCCTTGCGGGCCGGCAGGGGCAGGCCGGAGCAGAGGGTGAGGAGGTGATAGTCTTATCAGGGGCGAGCCGGCCGTAACGGCCTGGACGCCAGCACCGCGCGGCTGGGAGGAGCAAGCAGAGGGGCGCAGAGATAGCGCCCGTCCCGAGGGTAATCAGGGAGGCGCAGGGCTCCCAAACACACGCAGGGGGAGAGCGAGATCCCACTTTCGGCCCGACAGATTGTCACTCCCAGTCCGCCACCCCGCAGCTCCACGGCCTCAAAGCACAGAGTTTCATAACAGGGAACAGGAAGTACTAACTCCTTATCGGCCTTCTCTGAAAAGCATGGCAGGCCAGGCTATTAAAAAATGTCGTCGCTCACCAAAAATAAATCCTCCACATGATGAATTTGAACTTTCTTTCTTTCTTTTTTTTTGCTTTTTTTGTCTTCACCCATCCACAGGAAACGCAATGACACAGCCCTGAGCACTGATGTCAGCTTTGAGACCAGCTGTCAGAGAGCCAACCAACATGCATCCAAGTCCACTGTCTGCAGTCACAGGGCCAGCCATAAAATGGAAATGGCAGCAGTGATAAATAAAATTAAGCTGCACATCTCTGTTTCTGCCCCCTGCCGATAACCTCCACTTCCACACAGGTGCCATATAAGCAAAACACACGCAATCTCTGATCTACCGACCGAGTAGGAGCTGCCATGGCAACGCCCCTGAATGACACTCCTGCCAGAGGTCGGCCAGCTACAGAACATCTCTGTGAAGCCGCGCTCCTCAATGGGAAAGTGCAAAACTCACAGATAAAAAAAAAAAGAACCGTTCAGCTGTTGTTTTCTTGTCACCTCATGCCACCCTTTCTAAAGTCACGTTACCAGGAGGCATTTAAGGACTTTGGAGCAGAGACATAGCATTCACTCTGTACTGCCAGTGCATTGGTGATTCTGGCACTCAAAGCACAGGGGAATAGAATGAGTTTTAAGACATTTCTCCACATCCTCCACCACGGAGCTGAAACATTTATTAAAATGGATATGTCTTATTTTCATTTGTTCTGAAGCAAATGTGGCAATTAGGTCAATAAACAGTAAACACGAAACCTAAAATGTAATGAGTATATATTTCAATACACTTTAAAACATAACACATATGTGTAATTTGGTACACCTAGGGTAAACATTTCATAGAGGCAATAATTGCTGTTCGGTCAGAACAACACAGATCTACATTCTCTTTTCTGTGTCTCTGGTTAATTCAAAACTCTATACTGTCTAAAGTGCTGCCGTTGACTCAGTTGCTCCTGGTGTTTATGCTTTACCTTTCAAATGCAGCTGTGGTATGAGAATCAGACACGCTCATGACTCAGCATAATACAGGCAACGGTAAAACCAAACAAGAATTCTAAATGAAAATGTCACAACCTTAACGGTTGATGATTAATTACAAATAATTAAGTAAACTGTATACTTTAAGGCAATTGAATAAGTGTTAGATATATTGGAGTAAGGTGGAGGGTCTGGTTATGTCTTTTCATTTTGTTCAATTTAAAGCAAAAATACTTGGGTTGGAAAAATTTTTAGGGTTGCAAACCTGTTTTTTAGTTTATAAGATTTTTAACAGGAAATTTCATGTGCAGTCCCTTCAAAGAATAGCAACTTCTCTCTTGAATACTCGAATCCAGAACCACCAAAGTGTTACTTTAATTCCCTTAAGAGAACTGCTTCCTATCCTCCAGCTCAACTTGGCACGCCAACTGACAGCATCCACACAGACAATCAGTCTACCAAAGTGGAGGGCAGCCGAGCTCAGGGGTCACTGCGTGGTCTAAATTGTTTTGATTGCTTTAGCTTTACTGCCTGTCGTAATCAGATTTGCCTGCTTTATGAAAATGCTATGTAACCTCCAACCCCCCCCCCCACAGAGATTTCCATCCTCTGGCCTGATGTAGCATGGCAGGATACCGGCCCATCCTGCTGCATCACAGATCTTGGCAGGGCCCTAAATGCAAACGGTAGCTGCAGGGTTTCCACCGTTTGGGCAGAGCGACTTCCCAGGCAAACAGCAGAGCCTCTGAACCTCTGAAGCACTCTGGATTTCTGAGGTGAGCCAGGGGAAGACAATGCTGGGAGGAGGATAGGGTGTATTTACATGGGGATTAAGGGCAGGGTTGCTGTTGTTAAAACGTGATTGTGCGGAACGTAAAGCGTTACGTGGCCTCGCCTTCTCTCTCATGCTGGGTCAGAGCCCCCACACACTCACAGACTGAGCTGTGAGGGACAGGTAGCTGTCTTAGGCCCCCTCCTCACAAACTCCATGCCCAAATACAGCACAGGAACTTCGGTGCAATTCAGCTACAGTGACCAGTAGGTGATCAGATACACTCAAACTATCAGTCCAGGAACAAAAAAGTTGAAACGTTTCAAATGTGTCTTAGATTTATGTGACACTGCGAAACAAATTACTTCTCAACAGCTCTATTTTAAATCTATGCTACATATCTATATTTTTTTTCTGGCCAACTAATGCATGCCAATGAACAGGCTTTTCAAACTGGTCATCTACTGCCCCCCTGTGGACAATCCCTGTAGACACCCACATAAAGGTTTTTAACAGTATTCGAAATACTGTAATTTGACAGCATTACATTACATCATTGGCATTTAGCAGACGCTAAATTACTACTAATTTAAATATACTATTATTGTAAAAATTCTATTAATTACCCTCTTGAGTGGATCTCATCTATCTTAACTGCAGATGATGTTACTTGAAACCCACCAATCGTGTTGTGATAAATAAAATCAATTAACTAATCCATGTAGACGAATTCTACTCTATGAAAATGCACAATAATCACATATGTAAATTGTCTGAGATATAAACATATGTATTTTTCTGACTTATTGCAGTTTGATTACCTTTTTAAGATTAGACTATCACTGGTTCATCAACATCTACCAACAGCCGCACTTCTTCGGAACCCTCTGCGCTTCACGTTTCTTTGGATGTGCGAGCCACAGTCTTGGTCTAACACTCTATCGTGTCCCTTTCCGTTTTAAAATAGCAAAAAGAAATTGCACCTACTTGGTACAATCTCTATCAAATTAACAAACTATTTTGTAATTGTGTTTTCGTGACATTTTACGTAACAACCTTTATTGAGCTGTGTATGTTGTCATACAAAATTACTTGTATGTATTCGTATCTTTACATTGGAACTGTAAGTAGGCTGGATACAATTTCCGGTCGGATTTGTTTTGCGTACGGACTCATACGAACGATTTCTCAGAAAGGGGAGACATACGAGTTATTACTGCCAAATTTTAGAATAGTGAGTATAGTAAAAACACTTCGAAGTGAAACTGGGAAATGGCAAGTTCGGGACCTTTCGTTGAAATGGAGGAGACCGCGGAAGCCGAGAGATCGGAAATCTCGGACGCTTCGGGTGCAACCCCTGGCAGTACTGCAGTTCTCAACCTGCACCATGAGTGCAAACTCGTGTGCGTGGAGTATCCAGGATTTGTCAACAATGTGGACAAGATGCTGGAGACGGTTGGGGGTGAGAAAGGGGTGTCCAAGGTGAGCCCTTTAACGAGTCAACTGTGCAGATGGACAGTTTTGCTTTGAAGTGCAAGTTAGCTAGTGAGTTGAAGGCAAAGCAAATGGAAAGTTGCATTGTTGGATAGCTAGGTGGGAAGTAACTGTCCGTCTATGTTTGCCTTGCTTGTGTTATGACATTGATGGTAACCGCTTAAGTGTCCACGGGAATCATTTTAGAGCAGGCGCTGTACAGATCCGTCAATCATGATGGCTATCTAACCTGTGAGCATTCGAAATGAGATGCTACAGAAATAAATGCATCAGCATAGCGGCCGGTACATGGAACAATGTGGGCTTTTAAAGTTTATTCAGAGATTTTGATAAAATTTGCATAATATTTCTAATGTATTGGATTTATTTGCCGCAGACCTACGCTGATCCTGCCCGGCGGCTGGAGCTGAACTACCGGCCGCGGGACCCGTACAGCCACCCGCTCTGCGGGAACCGCTTCCCCTCCACCAGCCTGCTGCTGCGCGTGCGGAGGCGGCGGCGGAAAGGAAGCGGCGCCGACGCGCGGGTCGATATGGAGATCGTGGGACATATTGGGACGACCTACAAATTCCAGGGTAAGGAGCGCCCTTCTTGTGTATGTCGCCCACGTTGCTAACATTACATTTAAAAAAACATCTCCGTGTTCTGTAGCAGTGTGTATTTGTAAGTCGCTTTGGATAAAAGCGTCTGCCAGATGAATAAATGTAAATGTAAATTTGTACAGTATGTTATATGCCATAAAGTCATATTCTTGCATTGCAGGGATGGGGGACTTTCAGTACCTTGCAGTTCACACAGAGGCAGACGGCACACAAACATCCCTGTACGACAAAATCCTTCTACGCCAACCCGAGAACAAGGAGTTTTTCGACAAAGATGTGCCCCTGTACATCCCCCCACCCATCTTCTCCCGCCTGGATAATCCCGTGGACTACTACTACCGTCCTGAGGTGCAGCACAGGTACGTCTGCAGCTGAAGAGTGTTCTAGAACACACCTGTGATGAGTAGTGGGCGTGACAGGCAGAGAGGATATCTGTTGCAGGTGATGGCCTTGTCCTCCCTTTAACCTCTCTTTCCCTCTCTTTCTCCCCTTTTCTCCCTCTCTCTCCCCCTCCCTCTCCCTCTCTCTCTTTCTCTCCCTCTCCCTCTCTCTCCCTCCCCTCTCCCCCTCCCTCTCCCTCCCTCCCTCTCCCTCTCTCTCTCTCTCTCTCTCCCTCCCTCTCCCTCTCTCTCCCCCTCCCCCTCCCTCTCCCCTCCCTCTCCTCTCTCTCTCTCCCCCTCCCTCTCTCCCTCCCTCTCTCTCTCCCTCTCCCTCTCCCTCTCTCCCTCTCTCTCTCCATCTCCCTCTCTCTCTCCCTCCCTCTCCCTCTCTCTCTCTCTCTCTCTCTCTCTCTCTCTCTCTCCTCTCTCTCTCCCTCTCTCTCTCTCTCCCTCTCTCCCTCTCTCTCTCTCTCTCTCTCTCCCCACCCGTTCAGAGAAGGCTATTCCTCTCCGATGGTGTCCAGTGAGAACCTGATTGGGCTGAGCCGTGCCCGCCGCTCCCACAACGCCATCTTCGTTAATTTTGACGAAAAGGAGGTGCCCCAGGAGCCCCTGGAGGCAGCAGTGCGGAACTGGAAGCGTGTGTGTGTGCACCCGAGCGAGACCAAGGCCGAGGAGGAACTGAGACAGGTGCGTTCGTGCCCCAGGTAGCCCCAGGTAGCTCTGTCTCCCTGGAGTGGTGGTCAGGCACTGTTCTTTGGTTAATTCTCGTTATGTTAAGAGGCTTGCTCTGAGTGCAGAATTCATCACAGAATGTTGAGGTTAACTACAGGTGTGGTCAGTGGCTCTGGATATTGAAATCCTATGGCTGCTGTGGGTGTCCATTGAATGACATCATCCCACATCAGCAGATTTTGTTTGCATATAGGGTTCATGCCACAGACCCTTCCAGTTTCACACTTGCACAGACTTTCATGAATGTCATTTTTGTCTAATAATTCTCTCTGTTTTTCCAATCTCATCACTGGTTGTATTTTCCATTGTTTCTCGATGGCTCATTGCCACTGTTAACACCCAAAATGGCCAAAATGACATGCCTCTGATAATTCTCAAAACATGACAGTTTCCCAAGACCTGTTCCATCACATGACTTCTGAACTACGCATTTCCAGGAAAAGTTATTCAGTGATTTCAGTTGCAACACTGAGCCGTTTTTTCCGATGACACAAGGGGGGGGAAGGGGGAGCAGAAACAGAGAAGTCCTTGCATGCACTCTTATCTTATCCCAAACACACCTGCTGACTGAATCAATGTCCAGCCCAGGCTGTGTTGGAATATGGCTTGCACCCCAGTTCTGGGTTACCTGTACAACCACTTCCTCCTCTGAACAGATGTTTGAGAGGAGACCCGTCTGGTCCCGCAACGCCGTCAAGGCCAACCTGGACATCCACCCAGACAAGCTGAAGCTGCTTCTGCCGTACATGGCGTACTACATGGTGAGACAAAGAGAGGGAGGGAGGGAGGGCGTGGCAGTTGCCATGGCGATGGCCAATCAGTGAACTCCAATCTAAAAACAAAGAAAGATGCTTACTCTAATACCATTTTGTTAGGACAGAAAAGGCCCGATGTCAGATTGTTTGTCCCGTTAAAAATAAGATGAGGGAATAAGATGAGTGGGTAGTATTACATGCTGAGGCATTGGAGAGCTGTGCCGGGTGGAAGCTACTGCTCTGTGACTTCTTCTGTTGAAGAAATTCTGTTACCAAGTCCCTGGCACTGTGTCACCTGGCAGCAGCCAGAAATGAGTACATTGGGAGCTGACCTTCCTTTTCATGTGTAAACGTTCCATAAATGTTGAGAAAACGTCACGTTTTTCAAACACCTGTTGTAGTCCACAGCCCTCTGTCTAAGTTCACAAGGAAGTGTTCCGCTATAATATAAAGGGAGCTGAAACAGGGATGTTCTGATGCTTTGGAAGGCCCAGATCAGTAATCAGCGTGTTAGACGTGCGTTAGGGTGAAGGCTGTCAATGAACAGGAGTGAATGGGTGATTTTGGGGGTGAAGGCGCTCAATGAACAGGAGTTATTTGGCTCTGTGCTCCAGCTGACGGGACCCTGGAGGAGCTTGTGGGTGAGGTTCGGCTACGACCCCAGGAAGAGGCCGGAGGCCAAGGCCTACCAGGTTTTGGACTTCCGGATCCGCTGCGGGATGAAGCACGGTACGGTGGGGGGTCAGGACGGGCTGTGCTTAAAAAGGGTGGAATCCCGTGTCCCACACATTTGTACTCACCAAATCTGTGCATTTGTCCCATGTCCCAAGTTTGTACCTTGCCTGGCCATCCATTGAAACCTGGTCATGCAGCCCTTCTACTACTGTTGACTCCTTATGGTTTTTCGCTTTCGTTGTACTCTACTTCACCTGTAAGTCTTTTTGGATAAAAGCATCTGCCAAATGAATAAATGTAAAATGCAAAAAGTCCCATGCAGGGACTTGGCAGCCACCAAACGTTTCTGGTCACAGATCCAGGAGTCACTGCTCTTATGCTTTATCCATTTCATCTGATTCACTTTTTGGCCACTCTAAGTGCTGCCTGACTGTTACTCTTTCTCTTGCCTCTTCAGGTTACACTCCCAATGAACTGCCTGTGAAAGCCAAGCGAAGCACTTACAACTACAGCTTACCCACCACTGTCAACAAGGCGGGTCAGTAGCAGGGTGTGTGTGTAGGGGGGGCGGGCAGAAGGAGTCCTGAATGACCACAGAGTGCTGAATACAATGCTCTCGCTGGTGTGAAGCCGACGCGCGGGGTCAGTAATGGTGTGTGTGTGTGTGTCTGTGTGTGTGTGTGTGTGTCTGTGTGTGTGTGTGTGTGTGTGTCTGTGTCTGTGTGTGTGTATGTGTCTCTCGCAGTGCCCCAGGCCGCAAGCGTGCGGGAGATCACCCAGGAGGCTGGGACATCGGGGCGAAAGCCTGCCCCTCCCAGGTACAAGCTGAAAGTACGTGCCTCTCTACTTCCTCCCCTTCTGTTACCCTGTTTCGCATCACCGTGAAAAGACAGAATGTAGAGAAGAAAATAAGATGTTGAATATTAACCATAAAATGAAAGGATTTTTTTGGTTGCTGTATCTCAGTTTGAGAGTATCAATAGTACAGAACAGCGTTCACTGTTTAGATTTGGAAGTTTTTTATTTCTCTGATGCAAAGTCCTGGCCTCCACTCAGCTGTACATGTCTGTGTTTCCCTGGGCTTTCCGCGTACAGGAGTCTTCCTACATATTCCGTGAGGGAACGCTGCCTCCGTACAGACAGATGTTTTATCAGCTCTGTGACTTGGATGTGGAGAGGTAAGATCTCGCATTATGACACCATACTTCATCTGTGACTAGCAAACATTTCATTACATTATTGTCCTTAGCAGATGCTCTCATCCAGAGTGACTTACATAGGTTACAATTTTACATAATGATTCATTTATACAGCTGGATATTTACTGAGGCAGTTTTGGGTTGAGAACCTTACCCAAGGGTGCAGCAGCGCTGCCTCCATGGGGAATCAAACTGGCAACCTTTCGGTTATGTGGCCAGCTTATTACACCTCATTACCACTACACCACACTGTCGCAAACAAAGTGTTTGCGCGCTAGAGCGAGGGTTTTGAATCTCAATAGCAGTATCTGCCTTTATTAAAACAAAGGCTGAGAGTCCGTTCTGTGGGTAGGGTCTGTTCTCGCCCTGAATAACTGCTTCCCTGGAAGCTTCACAGGAGTTCCAGAACACTCAGCAGGAATGTACAACAGGACGTTTCACCTCCTGTGAAGGTGTTGCGTGTGGATGTAGACGTGGTTAGGTGTGCCGTAACATTGTCTTACGTTGCAGTATTAAGAAGATAATCCACCGGAACGACGGCTCGGAGGAGGAGTGTAATGAGCGGGACGGCTGGTGTCTGGCCAGGACTGCGGATGAGCTGAGGGACATCATGTGCAGCATGATAAAGCAAACGATCCGCTCCTCGAGACCAGGTGACCGCTGCTGACTGCCGCTGACCGCTGCTGCCCGCCTCTGACTGCTGCTGACCGTCACTGACCGCTGCTGACTGCCGCTGACTGCCGCTGACCGCCGCTGACCGCTGCTGACCGCCGCTGACCGCTGCTGCCCGCCTCTGACTGCTGCTGACCACCGCTGACCGCTGCTGACTGTCACTGACCGCTGCTGACCGCCGCTGACCACCACTGACTGCTGCTGACCGCCTCTGACCGTCACTGACCACCACTGACTGCTGCTGACCGCCTCTGACCGTCACTGACCACCACTGACCGCTGCTGCCTGCCTCTGACCGCCGCTGACTGCCTCTGACCGTCACTGACTGCTGCTGACTGCCTCTGACCGTCACTGACTGCTGCTGACCGCCTCTGACCGCCGCTGACCGCTGCTGACTGTCGCTGACCGCTGCTGACTGTCACTGACCGCTGCTCACCACTGCTGACTGCCTCTGACTGTCAGTGACCGCTGCTGCCCGCCTCTGACCACTGCTGACTGCCTCTGACCGTCACTGACTGCTGCTGACCACCTCTGACTGTCACAATGAGTGTGTGTGTGTGTGTGTGTGTGTGTGTGTGTGTGTGTGAGTGTGAGTGTGAGTGTGAGTGTGGGTGTGGGTGTGCGTGTGTGTGTGTGTGTTCATGCGTGTCTCTGTTCTGCAGCTCTGTTTCCCACCAAGCCCAAGCGTGCAGCGATTCGTGGCCGCGCTGCCCTGGACCAGGAGAGCGAAGAGGAGGAGGAGGAAGAGGAGGAGGAAGATGAAGAAGAGTTTCAGCCATCTGAAGGGAGCGACAACGAGATGGAGACAGAGATCCTGGACTACATGTGAATCATTTTCAACAAAACCGAATTCACCATCTCACCGTTCATTTCACCATCTCTGTCAATCACTGTTTCAGCTGATGGGCAGTTTTCTGTTTTTGAAAAATGTTTTCTAAATGTTTCCTTTTTTCTTTAAATGTAATAATTCTTTTCTACTTTTTCCATTTCTGCTGTGGTAGAAAATCAGTAAATGTAAAGTAAATAAAACTTGAAATGTTGATTGTTGTGCGTGTTTCCACTGAATTACAGTTCCACCATGTCACGTACCATCAGGGAAGTACCAGGCAGACAGTGAATGAAGCAGCTTGAACTTTGCTGAAGCCAAGCTGACGATGGTCATATTAACCAGGTTAGGTTCAGCTGGGATTCTTCAGGGATTTTATTATATTTATAGCAATTCATAAACAAATTGTGGACAAATCAATCAAATTTATATATAGTGTTGGCCAGTAGCTGTGCAGATATGAGGAGTCTATCTGCATCGATTATGCACATATAAGACTTTGGTAAAATTGGTAAATGGACCATGTGCACCATCTAAAATAAAAGTCAAACAGCCCTGGTTTATGGGTTGAGGGTATGAATCGTTTTTGTGCCATTAAGCAGCTTAGGTCACGGTTGCTCAACTTGGTCAAGAGGGCTGGTCCATCTTTACAATCCTGTGCAATCCCATGCCAATCAAAGGACTGGATTTGCAGGCAGTGGCATTTTGGCTGTGGGTTGCCTAAACTGTCTACTGTTTTAGTGTTTGGTTAAGACAACTCACCACAGAGTCAATGAAGCATTTTGTGTGTGTGTGTGCATATGAGTTTGTGAGTGAGTGTGTGTGTGTGCGTGTGTGTATGAGTGAGTGAATATGAGTGTGTGTGTGTGTGTGTGTGTGTGTGTGTGTATGTGCATCTCTCCAGCAATGGAAGGCCACGTTATGCACTGTGGTTCCAGCTCAAACATGAATCAAGGTTAAGCAGCTCTGGTTAAAATTGTACAGTGATAATGTTTCGGCATTGACTGATCTGGCCAGGCTCAGGTATAAATAGGCAGGTGAAGTGTGCCCCTCTCTGACAGCTCACGTCTGCTATGGCCATGCTGGAGATTGTGCTGGCAGTTGCCCTGTGTCTGGGGACTGCATCTGCAGCTACCGTAAGTCTTTATTAATAATACATTACAAAATTCGTACAGGTGAAGGAAGAGAAGGAGAGCATGTTTACAGGCGTATCTGCTATCTGTCACCATTGATTTGCCTTCGTAAATTGAATCTTGGGTTTTTCGGTGAGGAAAATAACACCCCCAGGGAGAAAGTTTTGCTTTGGTGGAAGTAACGTGTTTACAAATGTGTCTTCTGACCACAACAGGTTTGGTGTCTGCTTAGGATGTACAATTTAACATTTTCCCTTTGATTCATTTTGAAATACATTTTTTTGCTTTCAAAAATACCCCACAAAAATTCAGATATTAAATTGGTTTTAAATACAACATTTTTCCTTTTATTCACTTTTGAATAGATTTTGCTTGTTTTCGAAAAACAAAATTAAAGTTAATTCAGATGTTAAATATTATTCATGAAATTACGTAAACTTTTTGAGAGAACAGTCTTGGATGAACCTTATTGATACTGATTTGTTGATGTGAGTAAATTTCAGCAAAATGTGCTTTAAAATGAATTTGCTTTAAAAAAAGTGTAAAGGCCAGTGATGGTATGATGCCGATGTCATGAGTAACAGTCAGACTAACTAACTAAAACAGATTATGGTCAACACCTTTTCAGGGCACTCATAGGTGCACAGAGACACACCCACCTGCTCAAACTCACACAAACACACAGTGAAGGACCTTGAGTGTTTTTTTCTGTAAGGAACATCATGTCTTGGAATATTGCGTGTGAATGCCGCAGATGTTACCTCAGAGCACTGCATACTGAGGTCAAACATGCAGCTCTTACGCAACGCAGACGCTCAGCTAAAGCCTGACCTTCTGGCTCACTTCCTCAGCAAGAAAACAAAACCCAGGGAAAATGTACAGGTGGACACACCAAACATTTCCAAATCTGCCCTGCAAACCCCATTGACTTGGAGTATGCTTGGTGTGTCAATCTCAACACTTTGAAATCCATTGTCAAATTTATATTCAATTTTTACAATTGTTCTGGTTACAATTTTTTAATAGTTGCAAACAAGATTATATGTTGAACCTCTAAGTAAGCTTTACATTAAGTAACCCACTTATTTTAAAAGTGCAGTAGGAATTTTTTTCAAATATATTTTCTGCATAAGCTGATGTTTGTGTGGGTGTATGTGTGTATGTCTTTGTGTGTGGACATATGCGCGTGTGTGTGTGCGTATTTGTATGCGTATATCTGTGTGTGTGTGCGTGTGTGTGTGTGTGTCTGTGTGTATGTATGTGTACTTATGTGTGTGTGTGTGCGTGTGCGTGTATGTGTGTGTGTGTACGTGTGTGTGTGTGCATGTGGTATGTGTGTGTGTGTGGTATGTGTGTGTGTGTGTGTGTGTGGGTGTGTGTGTGTGTGTGTGTGTGTGTGTGTGCCTGTAGCTGGGAGTGGTGCACACAGAGGGAGGCATGGTGGAGGGGACAAACCACCGTTTGGGACTGTCCCGCTACATGGACGTGTTCAAGGGGGTCCCCTTCGCGGCTCAGCCGGGACGTTTCGAGAAGCCCCAGCCCCACCCTGGCTGGGAAGGTCAGTGCAGCTGCCACACTGAGCTGAGTGCAGTCAAACACATTCCCCATTCCCCAAAGGGGCTCCGCTAGGGTCTATGGCAAAATATGGTGCTGAATGTGAAATAATTGAAAATAAATGCCAAAATGCATGCCATGTATATATTTCTGTCTGTGCAGTTAAATGGAAACATTTTAGAATATGTATAATTTTGTAGATTCTGACAATCTACACATCTAGACATACACATCTATGAAAATTACAAGTAAAATAATTTATGATATATGCAGTAGGCTCTGACGTTTTTATTTTTAATCTTTAATTGTTATATTTTAGCAGAGGTCTTTGACAGAGGCCTTATCTGTTCCTCTCTGCAGGAGTGCTGAAGGCCACACAGTTTCGGAAGAGGTGTCTGCAGGTGACTCTCACCCAGACTGATACCAGAGGCAGCGAGGACTGTCTCTACCTGAACATCTGGGTCCCTCAGGGCCGATCTGGTACTCTCTCTATAGCAACTACTCTGAATATCTACCTGTTCCATCTACAATACCTATTGCTTCTATATACTGTACCTTCTCCCTCTATATAATGCATCTACACCATCTACAGCACCTACTCCACTTATTTATCTTTCTGTCTGTCTGTCTGTCTGTATATAAATCTATCACCATACTATGTGGTGTGAAATGTCAGGTCAGTTACCATTTTCAGCAGTTGGTCGATTGTGTCATGTAGTGATGTTAGATGGGACATGTACAGTCATATTCACACAGCTATGTACCTACATATTTGCATGCATATATGTGAACAATTAACACATACTAAACATATGAACAGATGCAGGTGCTGGTTAAATGTTCAATCTTCACAGCATACTTTCAGTAGCCAGAGCAATTCAGCCCAGCCCCCCTGCTCTTGAGTGACAGTCTCATGCCCCGCCCCCTCTCCGCAGTGTCCACCAATCTGCCCGTCATGGTCTACATCTTTGGCGGCGGTTTCCTGGTCGGGGGGTCCATGGGCGCCAACTTCCTGGACAACTACCTGTACAGCGGCGAGGAGATTGCGGACAGGGGCGACGTCATCGTGGTGACGGTCGGCTACCGCGTGGGAACCCTGGGCTTCCTCAGCAGCGGCGACTCCAGCGGGCCAGGTGAGCGGGGGCGTTGCCGTGGCGATGACCCGAGGCCAGCATCCCACCCTGCTGTCCCACTACACTTTCCCATCCAGCCGCGCAAATCTGTGAGAGTCATTTCAGCCACGATCCGAGCTCACATGTCTGTGGCTGTGAACGGATGATAGCTACATGAGACAGTGTGGTTAAAGGTGCCTGCTAAGCACATAGCTAATGTAACGTAAACATTAGCTGTGCTGGCTGAGGGGGAGTCCTCCCTTTGGGTGCCCCCTACTGGGGCCTAGCAGAGACCACGCTCCTACAGCCTGCAGGGTGGGGGAATGTTCCGGAAAGCGCTGGCTCACAGGGCTGTGTTCTCTCATTGCAGGGAACTACGGGCTGTGGGACCAGCACGCTGGCATCGCCTGGGTGCACAGGAACATCAAGGCCTTCGGAGGGGATCCCAACAACATCACGGTGTTCGGGGAGTCGGCTGGAGCCGCCAGCGTTAACTTCCAGGTGGGCCGGCATTTCGGGCCTTCACGTTACGGTCAGGTGTCAGTACCCTGCCCCAGTGCATCCTGGTCATTCAGGTGGGCACAAGAATTTTCCAGGGACTGCTGCAGAGTCTCTCTATTGAAAGCTGGAAGTTTTATTGAATTTCCTTGGCAGAGACACTGCATTTTAGATATTGTCAGTTTATACAACTGGATATTTACTGGCACAGCTCAGGCTAAGTGCCTTGCTCTAGGGAAGAACAGCCAGTCTTGGAACTGAATGATATAAACCCAGCTCCACAAACTGTGTGTGTGTGTGTGTGTGTGTGTGTCTCCCTGTACAGATTCTCTCTCCGAAGAACAAAGGGCTGATTCGCAGAGCTATCTCTCAGAGCGGGGTGGCCCTCAGTCCCTGGGCTGTCAACAGGAACCCCCGCGCCCTGGCGGAAGAGGTGCGCTTTTAGGAAGGCTGTGTGTGTCACCTGTAAAATTACCTCACATTTAAATGCAATATAAACTGTTTTTATATACAGAAATTTGTTATTTTTTTCACCCAGGTTGTTGATTCACCAAAAGCAGCACTCGGAGTGAACTGTGAATCAGAGTTATGGATAGGGTTAGGTTAAGGGCAAATGTTGATAGACTCCTGGTCAATTGAGTCTGCGTGTCTGTCTCTTTTTGTGTGTGTGTGTGCATGCGTGTGTGTGTGTGTGTGTGTGTCTCAGATTGCCGTAAAGGTGGGCTGTCCCACAGATGAGACGATGATGCCCTGCCTGAAGATCACTGACCCTGTGGCTCTCACCCTGGCTGGGTCCCTCAACCTGCACGGCTCTCCCACCAGTAAGCAGCAGCAAGCGGAGCACCAAAACCCGCAGGCCGAGGCCTGGATTCAATCAGCCTTTCACATCAGATCAGACCCACATTCAAACACAAGTGTTACTTTTATTCAGTGTGGCAGGATCAGTGATCACCATGAATCACCATGAATGACCATGAATCACCATGAATGAATGAAGAGAACTGTTTTTGCATAGAAAAAAGTATCGCTTGCATTTCAGTGAGTCAAACTTCAGCTGTTGCATGTCAAGCTCCCATAAAAAAAAAAACCCAATTTCACTCAATTGTTGATTTGTGTAAAAACCGAAACTATTTCCGTCAACCATGAATCACCTCAGCTCAGTAAATGAAGTTATCTCCCTGAACATGACTCATCTGTTGCATTCCTCACCCCCCCCAGACCCGCTCGTCTTCAACCTGCTCCTCGCCCCTGTCATCGACGGCGACTTCCTGCCCGACCATCCCGGCAACCTGTTCCACAACGCCGCGGACATCGACTACATCGCTGGGGTCAACAACATGGACGGCCACATCTTCACCGGTCTCGACGTTCCCTCCATCAACCAGCCCCTGCAGCCCACCCCGAAGTGAGTCTGCCGCCGAGCATGCTGGGAAATCCTCACCAGCACGAAAACAGTAAAGAGGCAGAAACGGCCACGTCAATATATGGGAAAATATACACGGCCCACACACCAAGGAATACATATTCAGATATGTCAATATGTCAATATGTCAAACATCTTAATACAATACAACACAATATACCAAACCCAAATAGAATGCAATGTGTCAATCATGTATAAATTTCATGTATATACAAATTTTAATTGAATTTATTGAATGCGTTTTTTATTGAATGTATTTCTGCTACATGAAATAATACCTGAAAAATTTTACATATTTGAAAGTTGCAATCATTTTTTTTCTCTCAGATACATGCAGTAAATTTTGATCTCTCTCAAAACAGCTTTTTGTTTTAAAAATTTCTCCTTTGAGATTTTGACGTGCCGTTTTTAGGGAGGGTAGAGACGCAGGATGAGAGCAGGCTGTTCAGCTTGCTGAATGGCCTCACCCTGCGTCTCTGCCTCCTCTCTGTAACAGATCGGTGGTGCAGGACCTGCTGACTGCCCTGACCCGGGAGAAGGGGGAGCATGGGGCCGCCAGCGCCTACGCTGAGTACACCAACGGCTGGGGGCCCGACCCCAGCAAGGCCACCATCAAGCAGACCGTCGTGGAGATCGAGACCGACTACATCTTCCTGGTGCCCACACAGGCCGCCCTGTACCTGCATGCTAACAACTCCAGGTGAACCTTACCTGTTTCTGTATCGAGTAGAGCACGGGGGGGGGGTAACTGAAAGGTGATTAGCAGTTTTCCTTCTTTTGAGCTGTTCCTCCAGAATAGCTTTCTAGAACACACCTGTGATGAGTAGCGGATGTGACAGGCAGAGAGGATATCGTACATATTGTAGGTGATGGCCTTGTTCCCCCTTTTACCTCTCTCCTCTCTCTCTCTCTCTCTCTCTCTCTCTCCCTCTCTCCCTCTCTCGCACGCCCCACCCAGGACCGCACGCACCTACTCCTACGTCTTCTCCGTGCCCTCACGTATCCCAGGATTCCCCAGCTGGATGGGGGCCGACCACGCTGAGGACCTGCAGTACGTTTTTGGGAAGCCCTTCACCACGCCCCTGGCCTACTTTCCCCGGCACCGCGACGTCTCCGGCTACATGATCGCCTACTGGACCAACTTCGCAAGAACTGGGTAACCCCACCCCGACTGCCACTCTGTCCCATGCCAGATCTTCACTAGAAAGAGGAATGATCTACACTGAGATTTCCTCTTGCGTCTTCCTTCTTCTGCATAGTTCTACAGAATGATATTTTCAGGAGACACAGAAATGAAAAAAAAAATTTGTCTCATAACGAAAAAGTGTGAAAAGGCAAATAGCAATCATGACAATAAATGTAATGCTTTTTTTCTAACAAATACTAACAATATAATATTTAGAACATTTTGACATACAGTAAAAATCTGCTTATCTTTAAATTTTACTTTTACCAAACATTTAGCATGTATGACCCCCCCTTCTGTGCCCTCCACAGTGACCCCAACAAAGGTGAGTCAAAGGTCCCCGCCCCCTGGCCTGCCTTCACCAGCTCAGGGCACCAGTACCTGGAGATCAACACCAAGATCAACCACGACTCCATCAAGCACAAGCTGAGGTCTCGTTTCGTGCACTACTGGGCCGTCACCTACGCCAGGCTGCCCTCTCTCGCCAGTGCAGCGGAGTAGCCGGTCTGGAAATTCCGGAGCCCCTCCAGGGAACGTTCCATTCCTCTACTGTCACATCATGCTCCAGAACCCAGTCAGACGCTGCCATGTGAGGCCTAGCAATGCCTTTGCTTTGAGAGCACCAGCGCTGATTGTGCAAAGGTGATGGAGGTTAACCACATGAGCAGATGCATGGATGCAATAAACCAAATGAGCATGAACTTGTTCCAGTCCTGCTGTTTTTATTATTATTGAGTATCGTCATTCTGCATTTGGTGATTAAATACTGAATTGTTTATGGAGAGTAAATACATCTGCTATATACTGCATGCCAATTACACACTAGGCATGATAAACTGGAGCATTTGGGTTCTGGACAAAACCACAATTAAATTCTGACAAAATCCAATATTTACATTTACATTTACATTTATTCATTTGGCAGATGCTTTTATTCAAAGCGACGTACAAAAGTGCAAATAGTGGGCAAACAACAGGCACAAGAGCAAGATGTGTACAGGTCATACAATGCAAATAGTTCTGAAGCTGAGTGCAAGGTCAGTGTCGCGAGCCAACTAATCTGAACTAGGATTACATATCAAATACAATCACAGGGACAATAAAGTACCGCTATACTACCTAGGTAAGAGAGCAACAAGTACAAGACCGGAGTCAGATTTACAACGTCAAAGTTACAAGGTCAAAGTGGCAGAGGTATCAGTCCAGGTAGAGTCTGAAGAGGTGTGTCTTCAGCGCACGTCTGAAGGGTTGGGGTAAAGGAGTTGTTCTCAGGGGGGTGGGGAGTTCATTCCACCACTGGGGGGCGATGATGGAAAAGCGTTATTTACAGTTGATGACATTATTTTATTGTTGTAAAAGCCTTGCAGAGTCACTTATACATTACATTATTACATGATTGTCATTCAGCCAATACTTACATAGACTTACAACTTACAATTTTATCCCTTTATACAGCTGGATATATACAACAGCAATGCTCCGGTGGGGAATTAAACCAGAAACCTATTAGCCCTGCTCCACTTATAAATGCATAAAAAGCTGTGGACTCTCACAGCTCAATCTCCTGGTAGAAAAAGGCAGCCCACATAAGAGTAGCCTGTACTAAACTGTATTTCTTTAAGGCCAATCATTTATTTATATATATATATATCTTCAGCATGCATCATTTTCTCAAGGCAGGGCATTAAGTCCACTTACCCTCAGATTGACCAAGAAAGGCAGCAATATCTTTACCTGACAGCAGGTGGCGCTACAATGATGAAATGAAATAGATATTTTGAGAGATTTTATAGGAAGATCTCAAAAGAGGATTTCTCCTTTATAATTGGCTGTTTTGGATCCCTCGTTGGCTGCTTGGATTTCAAAGATGATTTCAAAGTTGCAAAGATGGTTGGATATATTAATGAAAGTGGACAACAATTTTAGTTTAACAAGAAGTCACACGAGAGCCTGACAACTTTTCACTCGTCTATAAAAACGTATTCAATCTCACTTGCTCTTTACAAGCTTCCCATGAACCTGAGGGCTGTTTAATATTCAGATACATGAATATGTGCTGTATCTACAGCACCTTATTAATGTATGACGACACCTTATTAATGTATGGTTAACTCAGTAGCAAAAGTCTCTCAGTGCTAAAAAGTGTCATTTTATGTCAAGGAAAGGTGCATTCCTTTAGCTTCCATACAGTTAGTAGGCTGAATAAGTTTCACCATAATCATTACTGTGTGTGTGTGTGTGTGTGTGTGTGTGTGTGTGTGTGTGTGTGTGTGTGTGTGTGTCTATGTGTGTATGTGTTCCTCCCATGTGTTATTACAAGGGGATTCCTGTAACTCCTGCAAAAAAGCTGGAATTGAGCCACACTTTGGCTTTACGTCAAAGACTTCTTTAAGGTTCTGCATTAGACTTGACCCTTGCACTTTGACTCCTGCTCCTGCAGTTGAAAGTATCACTGAGGTGCATTCAGTCCTTTGCATTCAGTTGTTAGACAAATGGGAGTTAAGCTCTGATAATGAAACAACAGCTAAAACAAACATGCAAACAAAGGAGGCAAACACAGCTGATGTTATTGTTGGGTTTTCACTGCAAGCATTTTCAATAACTACAGTTAGTTTGATGCATAGTTGCTGCTCTGGGGGTGCTTAGGGGTGCATTGCACCCCCAGACGGACCTCAGTGCACCCCCAGTTGTCTCCTTATAGCCTGATGTCTACATAGCATTTATGACTTTTTGTGCACCCCTGTGGATTGCAGTTGCACCCCTCTGTATTTTCTCCTGGCACCGATCCTGGTTAGAAAGCATGTTTCATATGAATAGTCCTGGGAAATAAAAATGAAAGTATGAGTATCTAATGGTATTCACTCATATTAGGCACAAAATTACACACACGACGCACACACAATAATCTAAAAACCTTTACCCTTGTTCAAATATTTTTTTATTTTGTCATTATAAATTATGTTTATACATAGCATTTATTCTCCTGATAATCTTTATCTTACACACCCCAGCCTCACCTTTCACGCGCCTCACAATCTGTAGGTGTGGCCAGTGTGTAACCGCACGCGGGAGGCCGCCGCATCTCGTTTCCAGGGAAATATCAGCACGCAGGAAGTGTCGTCCCGGGGTTTATAAACTCTCCCGAGACAGGGAGAGCACAGACAACAAATGCGACATTACGCTCTCCTCTGCACAGACACCGAGAGGTCAGGTCCAAAGCGGATTGTCAGAGGCAGGGGGCATGAGCGACTTTCACGTAAACTGATCACAGCGTTGTGTTCTACACCGTCGGTACAGTGCGGCAGAGGGTGGCACACTTCTCCCTAAATCGGTTGGTGCAACAGCAGCTCATTCAGCACACACCGCGGGGATGGAGAGTAGCAATCTCTCGAGCCTTGTCAAGGTGCTGGCGGTGATAGGGATCAGCCTCGCGGCAGGTCTTGTGCTGGACGTGCGGGATCCTTCAGACACGCTTCTCGGGGGCGGTTACCCGGAGCTGTGGAGGAGAGCGGGGCTGGCCGGTGCCCCTGCCCGCGCCGCAGCCTGCATCCTCGCCGGGGTGTCGCTCCTTGCGCTGGGCTGGCTGTACAGACTCCTGTTCGCTCCGCTGGAGCTGCTTCGCACGCCCGACGAGGTGGGGTACATCACCGAAGACGGCCGTTCCCGCGCTCAGGCGGCCAACGAGGTGCGCAGGAGACGGAAGACCGGAGAGCTGCCGCCCGTGTATCCGAACGGCTGGTACCGGGTGCTGGACTCGCACATGCTGGAGCGGGGGGACGTGAAAAGCGTCACGATACTCGGTAGGTGCCTCCTGCCCGACACCGTACGCACAGCAACGTGAAATAACGAAAACGATGGGCTACATGTTCTCAAACGCGTTAAAGAACACAGGTGCGACAGGCCGAGTGGACAGCAACGATTAATTTTGTCTTTGCCTATCGGTGCCCCTTGTCTGTTCTAATAAAATATTATTTTGCTGAACGCTTTATTTTCCTGTCGTCCTGATATTGTGTTTAATGCCTCCTTTAATCTAAAATAACTGCGCAAGCATCGGATTAAAAATAACTGCCCTCGGACTGTTTTGTAACAGTGCGGTTTTTAGGTCAGTTTAAGAAAGATTGCTCCTTTTACTGAAAGCACTGACATCGCGGTGTCTATGCATGTCTCCTCGGCCCCGTAAACGCGTTGTACATTTAAGCACTGATATCTCTCCACATGGCCGGTTTTAATACGTAATCTATGACTGCAAAAAACCGGCTCTCACCCAGATTTATGGCAGCGGTGGTACAACCCGCTCGTGTATATTCGACATGCTACCATATTTATTTTAAACTCGAGGTTTGTTTGCACTGGAATAAATTTGGCAACGACAATGGTAACAGCAGTAGTGAGTAGTACTGATAATTGTACCAATCGTTTCACTGTAACCGCTGCTGCTATTGCTGGTGTTTTCACCTGTGTGGCTGCTTCTACCTGTACTATAAAGTGGATGGAGTGGAGGAAGAAGAATGGGGCAATAACGGGAAAGCTGCAGACTATGCAGGGATGCTCATCTCTTTGCTTTGTCATTTGAACTTGCCCCCCACCACCCCCACCCCCCTGGTGAAACCCACCTAGAAATTGTTGTCAGCACTTTCTAAAGATAAAACCCAGTGTTGCTGGAGGGGAGATGGTTATTTTTAGCGGCCGTAGCTGTGCTCATCGCCCACGAGGAATCGATCAGCCCGGCTGCCAGATGTAGCAGCCTCAGAGCATCCTCTTCCCGAAGCCTTACGCTGAGGTGACCGGCCCTGGGTACGAGAAGACCTGCAGGCTCACGCCCTTACACATCCAAAGACGAGGACTTTCCTCTCCTCAGCTAAAGCTGTGACTTCTGAAGCAACCACTCAAAATGTGTTACTTCATACATAGCTCTGTTGCCATGCTATTCTAGTAATACTGCCATATTTTCCATATTTTAACACCTGAGGTGCTAAACCTAAACCTAACTCTAATCTGTAACACCCGAGGTGCTAACCTTAACCCTAACTCCAACACCCGAGGTGCTATCCTTAGCCCTAACCCTAACCCTTAAGACCGGAGGTAACCCAAACCCTAACCCTAACTGTACAACTTCATATGTAATTCTGTCGCCATGCTTCTTTAATAACACTACCATATTTTCCCTATGTTTACACCAGAGTTGCCGCTTCAGTAGTACCTAATGCATTGAGAGATTCATTGTGCTCCCAGAGGAGGACTGGCGAAGGCAGATACTCATGCAAATCCATTGCTATTATAAAACCATATCTGTGGGAGGCGTGGTGCAGGATGGAGCTGTGGCCTGTGGCCGATGCTCTCGCAGTAACCCTTAGACCAACGGCTATTGCACTTACAGACACAGCTTATCTCGCGTTGTCATCACTGTGATCAGATGGGTGCAAGATTCCTACCCACATCCTTAACTCTGACCCTATATGTGCTGACTTTCCTCCCTTTTGCACCCCTCTCATGATGCCAATTCAGCCCGAACACGACAAGGAAGTATACAAAAAACAAACATGCAAAATAGTCTAAAACAAGAGCGCCAGGCCCATCCACCAGCGAGGTATACTTGGTGCAACTCGTTCGGTTCTGATTCGAATTGTCATGTACGTTCAGCCAATTATCTGGGGAGGAGGCTAGTCTGCTCATGAATATTAATAAGGTGGTCAATCCATCACTCTAGTCCTTTAAGTAGTGCTGGAGACTCTTGCCTTGAAGGGAGGGAGGGCAGAGGGCAGGGTCTTGGTAGAGACCGCAGTCTGAGTTGGTGCAGTGTGACAAACTCTTCCTCGTCAGCTGATTGGCAGGAAGGCACCTGCAGTAGAATGTAGCTATGTATAGGTGCTTGCCATGCTTCCCCCGGTCTTCTCTGTGCTCTCTCATTTGCGTGTTCATTTTTAGGTGACCACTCTCCACACTGTGGTTGTCCACCAAGCTGTGAGTGCTACCCTGGCTCACTTCCTCCCTGCCCTGTGAAGGCGTTTGGTTTAACGGTTCAAAGTGCTACAGCCCGTGGCAGTTAAAGGCCGTTTTCCCATAAGGCTTTGAGAGAGACCAACATGGCGTCATGAGTAAATACATCGCGCAGTGTGACATGAGGTACCATGGTCCTCCAAAGTGGGATTCTGTGCAAAAAAGTGATGCTGAAGGAGGCGCACAGTGTTAGTCAGGACCCTTGGAAATAACTCCATATCAGGGGAGTACACTGACAACCCAAATCATTTCAGAAGGGGGGTCCTGCCAAGGTGTCATAAAGGGATGTAACAAGCCCCACTTTCGGTCGAACTAGGAAAAAAGTTCTCTTGGCCATGTGATGCCAAACTTTAGTGCACTACTGTTATATAAAAAAGTGCATAACAGTTTAACTCCCACACGCAATGCTTTTTAGGAGAGGCAGCATCGATTCTGATCTGTTTGTGCTAGAGTGGCCTCTCCCACTTCTCTAGAGAATATGTAAGTCCACACGTATGCCTGTCCTACAGGCTGTATTCTTATGTAGTGGTTATATATTTATCTCTGCCATTTTGTCAGCATCCTGGTACTTGCATAATATCATGGTTCTGATAACTAGAAAGCTGTGAGAGGTCAAATTCCTCTACTATCAGGACCTCAGCCCCAGATTCTTCTGTAATGTAATGGTACAGAGGAGGTGGAGAACTTAGCTTTGTTTTAATAGTTTGAATAATTATCGCGAATCTCTTTTTAATAAGGCCCACATATTTGCTGCTGGTTTCTTTTTACTTCAATAAATCTAATGTGGTATAAAATGCAGACATGCTTCAAATCATTTTAATTTAATCATAATTAAAAAAAAAACCCCAAAAGTTCAAAACTAGTCACCAATATATTTTTTATAATCTGAGTGATCGGTACAGTTGCATTGTTTCATACAATACAATGCAATAGAAGCCAAAGAACTCTGAGAAGAATGTACCCGGGCAGGGGTGTGGATGAGCTTGTATCTGTCGAACAGTGAGGCCCTGAAGTCCAGACACAGCACCCATTTCCTTTGTTTTATTTGAGGGTAAGGATCAGGTTTAATCATTCTCAACCTGGGTGAGTTGCAGAATTCACAGACACAAGTGCAGAGTAAAGTACAAAATTTAAAGGTGAAGTGCAAGCAAGGAAAGTGCAAAGTGCGCAGCCCAGGCCTTGTTTCGCAGTGCACAGCAACCGAATTGCACAACGGCAACGCTAAGGCAATCAACACAATTAAGCGAAAGGAATCAGTTGTCGAATGCTGAGTCATCGTTCTTTCTAAAATCTCCCAAGCTTGTAAATCAAGAAAAACAGGTTGAGGACTGTTATCAGCAGGTTTAAAATCTGCCGGCACAGATTTCAGTCATTCCAGCTTCAGTCTATCCGTCCTCGTCTCCCACAATGCATTCTTTTAAAAGTTGTCATTGTTGTCATAACTGAGTTTGCCCTTGTCAGCATGAATCGCAGTATTACAATCTGCAGTAATACAGGGCGTCTCCTCTTTTACAACACAACACATTCCCAGGAACCATGCAGTGAATTGAATTGGTGGAAGATTAATAGTAATACCATAGTCATCAATACTAATAGTATTTTTTTCCATAGATGCATTGTTACAGGCAGGGGTTATGTTCCTGAACATGGGTAATAACATTTTTCACAAAAAAATGGGTAGGTAACTGTGGAATTCAGTCAAATATTTGCTGTAGATGTTGCATCAATATTTGTGGATTTAAATGTGCTCATACAATGCAGTAAACTATTCAGAATTGTGACAAATATTGAGTGAAGATTCAGAGACAGCAGCCCAAGAGAGGACACTAATTAAGGCTGGTAATTTTGCTACAGAGCAAGTGAGATTAAAAATGATAATAAATCTTCCTCATTGCCCCCTCACAAGGTCACTGAATGAAAACAACAAAGTGAAATATGAAAAATAATACAGCAGGCTCAAACAAAGACCTCCAATGGGGGAAAAAATTAGGCTCTTTTTCCTGCTCTTGTTCCCAGTCCACAGCTTCTTTCTCATTGTTAATTTGGATTTTGTGTCATTACGGTGGCATTTTTATAGATGTAGTAAAAGCAGATCATAAACTGCATCCTTGTGATGCAGGATATTGCCTGTAAGTGCATTCTGTAACAGAGGTACCAGTCCATGGTGTTTGGTCTCAAGAAGGCAAACATAGGGAGCATACGGGAAAAATGAACCGCCTGTGACCGAAACCAAGAACTCCACATTTTACATTACATTTATTCATTTGGCAGACGCTTTTATCCAAAGTGACTTACAAGTGAGGCAGAGTACAACACAAGCAAAAAAAACAGAAGGAGTCAACAATATTTGAAGCACTGCATGACCAGGTTTCAATGGTTGGCCAGACAAGGTACAAGCTAACTGGTAGAGTAGATTCTGTAATGTGCTGCCTATTTCTCATACGGCATCATAGACCACTCTAACTCTGTATTGGCAAACCACTCTCTCTCTCTCTCTCTCTCTCTCTCTCTCTCTCTCTCTCTCTCTCTCTGCATCCTCAAAAGTACAAAAACTGTGTAGCCACTCATTGGAAGTGGTTTGTCTCCCCATGGTTTTTGGTGGTGTTAAAACTTGCAAGGTTTAGTACCAGAAATATCCAGTGTGTCAGAAAACGAACACTCCAGGCAGTGCGTTCCTGTCCTGACCATGGCAAGCCTTCTGATGACACTGTAATGTGATCTGGCTTTAAATCTTGCGAGTCTTGCAGTAACTTTTCCGACTGGTTCTCATCATTGACTTCAGGGTCTGATGGAAGCTCTCCAACAGCTCCTGCAGCTATGTGTGTTGCAGAAGTTGAGGAAAAATGCCTGACATAGAGTTTCAACCCTGATCAGACTGTCTTGATTTTGAAAGTGGAGCAAATCAATCACAGCCTTGCTGACAACAGAAACAATAGTACTCTGAGGGAGAATACATTCTGGAAAGTGTGTAGTTAGACAGACATCATCAATAAATGGGGCCCAGAGACACAGAAATGTCATTTTTCTTTTTCTTTTTATTTTGTGGGTAGGGATTGGATTTATTCACAATTCTTCCTATTGTGCTGGAAATTGCTCTGGGTAAGAGCATCTGCTAAATGTGTGTAATGTCATGTAATGTAACGTTTAGTCAGTCTCTACAAGGGAACATTTGTAGAGGCTCGTGCAGAGCGTAGTACCATGTTTTAACGCGCAAAATGCAAAGTGCAATCGCGGATGACAGCGAGTGTCGCAATCCTCACCCTGAGCACTTTGCCGGTTCCTACAGCTTACAGTCTTTAATGGCAGTGAGAGAGCCCGTCGGTCTGACAGCCCAGCCCACATGGTTATTCAACCGAACTGCTGATAAAGAGGGTCTCACAGTCACAGCCCAATCATGAGGTTTGAGGGCAGGTCTGACTTCAGGTAACTGAACGACCCACCTGAACAAGTGAGTCCGCAGGTGTGAGTGACTCGGTGGGCGGGGGCGAGTTCATGACACCGCCGAGGGGACTGAGGTGGAAAGGAGACATGCTTTGCCATGTGTCAGCAGAGCCACGCGAGGGCTAGACGATAAATGCAGGTGCGCAGAGAGGGAGAGAGGTTTGGGGGTGTGTAGCTGGCAGCTTTCGTCATTTCCTATTTTTCGCATTCTGCAGCTCTGTGACAGGTTTATGCTGGAAGTGAGGGGCATTGCATTCTCAGTGATGTCCACACTGTCATGTTCTTATGTGGGCGGAAGTAGAGCAAAGAGGAGTGTAATGGCTCTGAGGGGGCTTCCAGCATTCCCTCTGAAACACATGGCAGGCTGGGGAATTTGTAGTTCCTGGCCAACGTCATGGGCTCGGTCTCAGTTCCCTGTAGTGTGAATCAGCCAATATTTGCCCCGTCCTACTTACTGGAGTCATAGTAAGACCCATTGCATAAGGGTAGCCATGGTAACCAGACCATCTGGGCGTGCAATCAGAATGGCCTCCAAAAAACAAAAAGCTGCCCCTCTTTTGTTCCCCCTCTGTCTCTGACCCAAACCTCATCTGTCTGCTGCCTCTTCAAGCCTCTGTGGGTGACCAACCATCTGAGGAGAAATGATGGTTATTAGTAGCCTGGAAAATTCCACTTTTTGACACAACTGTCACATAAACAGAAGTGACTTATCGTAATAATAATAATATCTAGACTTTTACTGTGAACCCCAGAGTGCCGCAAGAACCTACATGAGCACTTGGGAACAAATACAGCTGTATTGTCTCTCTCTGATCCAGTTCTCTATTTCAGGCTTGTGTTTTTCATATATTTTTCATACCATTCAAATGATTGTAATGTAATGTAATATCAAAAGATTGTACTATCCTCTGATTTTTGTCACCCCAAAAGCCCTTTCACCACCTTGAGGTTACTGTACCTTCAGCTGTGAATGGGGGTTGTACAGAGAGATATCTTTTTTCCTTTTTTGACAGAATTTAGTGTAATATGACACAGTTACACAACTGAGTATTTGCGGAAGCAACCCAGATGCTGGGTTGAGATGTGAAACTGTAGCTCCTTTTTTATATGTCAAGAGTTCCTAACCGCCACATTGCCAGCATTCTTACTCACCAACACCCATCAACACCCATCTTCAAAAGTTAATCTGAATGAGGATCTGTGCGGACATTTTCTTGTTTGTGTTGTGTGTGTCAACTGTGTACAGAGAGGTACCAAAAACCATACCATCTGCTGTTACCACGACTGAAAGTATAATACAGTTTCCACAGTCCACAACAGCATGACAATGATGAACAACACATGACATGAGGCTTAGAAATCATTCTCAAGCATTACAGCACAATGATATTGTTGGTGATTGGTACATTGTTGTTCTCACTAGGTAGATGCAGGAAATTATGACTGAATAGCTGTAAGAACCAGTTTTTGGAGATCTAGATTTGTCTGTTTTTTTGTTTTCTGGTCTTGTGATTAAAATATGCAGTGCTTTGCCAAAACTAACACCACTTTGTGTCTTTTCTCATTAGTCAAATTTCACTTTTGGCTGACCCAGTTAAACAACAGCAACAAAAAGTAAAAGAACTTCTCTTCATTTTTTTACATACCAATTTCGTCTTGTTATTCGGCACTTTTAAAACATAAAATAATGCCTTTTAAGATAATGCCATAAAAGAATTACAGCATTCAGAGTCAGAAGAGCTCTGGCATAATCATAAAACGAGTGATTATGTAAGAGGTTTAATTGCTTGAGAGGTGTTTGTGATTATATAACATTCTCCTCACAGATGCAAGCTCTTCTCATTGGTGTCACATCTTCAGGCTGCTCATTCACAGATTGAATTCTACTCTAATTGATTATTAAGAGAATTTACTGGATTTATTCACACCAGCACAGATTGCGTAGATTCATAAATTAATCATACACATTTATTGACTCAGAGGGGCACTGAGGTTTTTCAATTATTAAGAGTGATGAATACAGTGAATTACAGAAGTTATTTCAGGCTGATTGAATAGGTAAAAATTAATACCGGAAAAGGTAGTTTTTTTTTAAAACAATGTCTTTGTGTTTTTTTTTGCACAAAGACTTATTAATGAATGGTATAGCATAATATAGTTTGTAGATTATATAATGCTAGAAGGAGAAACCCTCAGAATGTTCTAGACCAGGCCCAACACAGAACTAGACACACTCTCGGTGCTTTGCAGAATGACAATCCTTTTTGGGTTGAATGGCTTGTTCTCATCATTAAACTATTTATGTCCTTATACAGATAAAACTAAAAATGAAAATGAAAGAAGAAGTGATCCATTTTCTAATATGCTATGGTATTAGAAAATACCATAGCATATTGCCTCTGGCATGTTGGGATTCACAAAGTCTTCAGCCTCTCATCACTGCTTTTTACCTTACCTGCATAGAAAAGCCCTTTTCTCTGAATCTATGAAGCGCAAAGTGCTTTTTCCTCAAAGAGTCCGTGCCTTCTGCTTCCCCCTGTTGTAGTCCAGGTTACTGCAGGGCAAGGGGGGTCTGTGGGGGTTATTAAATGACAAAAAGCATAGGGTCAAAGCTGCTTTTAGCATTCAGTTGATGTGTTTTGGTTTGGGCTTTGAGCTGGATTTTTTTTTTTTTTTTTGCTTAACGTAAGATAATGTTAGGGCTCTCCCAGCCCTGGGCCTAGGGACACAGAGGCTCTGCTCTGACTGAAATTCTGTGAGCGTTTGATAACAGTGTCTCTCGCCATTTCTTAAAGGGTTGGGTTCATTGTTTGTGTTTAATTACGGGGTTGGGGGTGTTGTCGTGACCTGTAGCACAGGGTTTGCTTTGGATGTGTGTATCAGAGAGAGCATCTGGTTGTTGGAATGGTCTTTTTTCGGGCTAAAACAATACACTGAGCTCTTAATCTGTTGATCAGGTTTCTGATTTGGAGAGTCAGTAATTATGTCATGGATCGTGTGCGGGAAGTGGTGGGGGGCTGTCATTGTTACATCGTCATGGTAATGAACAACCCCCATGTGACAGCCTCGTAGGCCATGACTGAACCCAGTCACATAGGCCTAGTTGTGACCTCCAGACCTTATTTCCTCTATTATTTTCTTATGTTGAAATGTCATTCCAGGAAGAGTTGTCTCACTGTCTGGATGATTAAGTGTTATTACATTACTTTTTCTCACCACTGTGAGAACATAGACATGCGTTTTTGTCAACATATTACATATTATTACAGTATATTTCACAGCATATTAAAGAACTGAACTTCACATCATGAGGTCAGTGTTACAGATTTTAAAACCTTTGGCACTTCCCTCCCTAGGTAAAGCACATGAATAAATGAATGAATGAATGAATGAATGAATGAATGAATGAATGACTACATTAACTCATATAAATATAAATGAACTGCTTGACAGTTGGAAACCTTGCCATGGGTTTCATCATATTGTTTCTCGTCACAACAGAGAGTAGCAGCCTTTTCACCTGCACCCAGCCTTTCTCTCCGCAGAGCAGGGTCTGTAACCTGGCCAGATTTCCCATCAGCACCCTCTCAGGTTGCCTAGCTCTTGTCTTTTTTGTGGAAAAGTTTCGGACAAATGGTCTTTGTTGCTGTGTTTAGCGTGGGGGACCAGGGGAGCAAAGCTGGTGCTCTCTGCTGCCTGGAAACAATCTCACAGGTAAGCCGGCGACATTGTCCTGTGTGGCCTAAATGCCGGCCAAGGTGTGCGTGAGTGTTTGGACAGGTGGGGCTGTCATGGCAACCAGTCCTGAGCCGTTTAATTGCTGTAGTAGGCTGGAAGTGTTTTGTCATTGTTGTTCTTGTCTTTTTTTCCTAGACACTTTAAGCAAAAGACATGAAGGTCATTTGAATGGGGAATTACAAAAACTTAGGCCAATCTAGGCCAAGAAACCCCCCAGAGACTTTGATCACGGCATTCTTTTAAAACTGAAGTATTTGCCAGCCATCCCTGTCTAGAACAACCTGCACAGTATCCATTTATACAGGTGGAAATTTACTGAAGCAATCTAGGTCAAATGCCTTGCTCCAGGACACAATGCCTTGCTCCAGCCCACTTGCTCAACCATTACACTTCCTTCTGGGTATCAGATATAAGGTCCAAATTCAATACTTTATTGTCACAAATGGGAAATTCACTTTACAGCAATGGGTCACACAGAAACCAAACACATACACATACAGACATACATATACGTACTACACACATCCACAAATTAGCATGGTTCATTGCACAAGGAGTGTGCACAATTTACCATTGGTATTCCATCAGGGATGAATGAGTTTATTGTTCCATTGCACTTGACCTTGAGTAACCTGAACCTGCATCTTGACGGGAAACTACCGGAGCAGAGGGTGATCACTGCAAACCCGGCTTTGAGCAAAAACTGATGAACAAAGATATCAGAGAGGGAACTCAGGTGTACACCAGAGATTTTGTCAGCTACTTTTCCAGTCCTGATAAGATGATTCTTATTACAATCATTCATATTACCAAACCAGGCAATCATGGACAAGGTCAAACAGATTCACTGACAGACTTGTACAACAGTGACGTAATGTAATGTCATTGCTCTGTTCACATGAAAAACATGCAACTTCAGTGAAGAGTGCAAACATTCCTGACCCTTCTCACAGATAATACCTGTATTTACATCAAGGTGCAGTTTGTCATCAGTGACAGCAGCTTGGTATCTCCAACTTTCAACAAACTCAATTCCATGGCCTTTGATCACAGTCTGTAAGGGAGGTTGGGATTAAACCCTAAAGACTTTAGTTTTAGACATATTCACCTGCAGAAAAGCATTCTTGCACCTCTGCACAGTTTCCGCCCCCACAAGCCCTTGCTCAGTGTCCTTGTCTTGCTGCAGACTGACAGTGACAGAAGCATGTGCAAAATTAAGGATGTGCGTGTCCTTGTTATGACTCCTGCAGTCATTGGTGTAGAATATTTATGGCAGTGGGGACAGGCCGCAACCCTGAGGACAGTCAGTGGGAGAGGAACGCTGACATGACACCTGTCAGTGGGATCTATTGGTTAAAAAAATCCACAATCCAGCCAACAGTGTATGAGTCTAGATTAAAATAATTTATAATTTGCCAGCTCAAACGCAATTGATAAATCAACAGTAAGCGGTCAGCTGTAAATCTGGGAGGGGTTTGGAACAGGTTGGGGTCAGCCAAGGGATCAAAATTTGATGATGTACTTGCTGATGTCATTTCTGTGTACTGAATGGTCTGCAAGGGTTAATCAGATCCGGATTATTTCTTTAACACTCCCTACATCACAGCCACCATCACTTCAACATGCTTATCAGGTAACCCAGAAGGACGTGACTGTGTTTGTGTGTGCGTGTGTGTGTGTACGTGTGTGTGTGTGTGCGTGTGTGCGTGCGTGCGTGCGTGCGTGTGTGTGTGTGTTCAGAAGACCTGAGGGTTTGCAGGAATCCCTACTCATGCATCCATTCCACATCTCACAGCTCCTCCCGCGTCGTGGGTCCTCTGTATCATTCACACACAGACAGCTGCCACTCAGCCACATCTTGTCACCTGAGAAGATTGTGCGTTTGCTCTCAGACTTCCACTAGACCGTGGGCCCTCGTCCAGTGACAGTATCACTCAGGGCGGGACGGGCCCAGAGTGAGACAAGCTCTGCCAGGACAGGAGGCTGTAGTTGGTTGGGACGAGTGGGCGGAGATGGGGCGTGGGAGGAGGGAGCTTGCACCAACAGATTGTGTGTGGGTGGTGCAGAGAGAACTGGTAGGTCAAGTCTGTACTCTCTGTTTGGTTTCCCACACCTTTGCTAATGGATACATTAATCAATGTGAAATTCATACGTGCAGACGACGTGCGCACATACACGCGCGTATGCACACCCACGTGCACTCACACAGACTCACACACAGACACACATACAGACATACATGCACACGCAGACACACACACACACACACACACACACACACACACACACACACACACACACACACACACACACACACAGATGAACAAGAGCTGCAGTAACATGTAATTCATTGAAAAATAAACAAGGCAGTCATTTTTTTAATTGCAGTTAATCACAGTTCTGACTCGCCTCATCTACCATAGTTCATTTCTGCTGGCACATTTTGACTTTGTTTTCTAAGGGGAAGTACCATGCTGGTTTATCATCTGTAAGTTGGAAATTGAACAAATGTTTTATGATCACATGGCGTGCCTGCAGAATGACATGCAACGACCGCGAAGGCGACCCCTTCAAATGGCGTCTGACGGGGACACGACTGCACGAGAGCCGGGTGCGCTCAAAGGGGATTGGCTCTCGTAAGTGAATGGGACTCTGTGCCTACCGTTACTGTAGCTGTGTTTCTGGTGGCACTGTAGCTTGTCTGGTGGGAGGGGGGCAAAGATGGAAGTTGTTGCCAGAGCTGAGCTGATGAACTGAATTCCTTCTCGCGTGGGCGAGTGCGAGCAGGAGGCGCAATGAGGAGAAGCTCCTCCGCACCTCCCGCGCACTGTCTAGGATTCCTCATTACATTACAGGAGGACATACCTGTGGTTTTACACCTGCCTCACCAGATTGCAAAGAGAACTGTCAGTCACGTAGCAGTGTGACTTGAACAGGGTTCAAGAGTGTCCTCCGAGGCAGAAAATGCACCGCCTGCATGGTTTGGTTTGCAGCATGGCGCCAGGCTGTAGGTTGATTTGAATGAGGTTGCCCACTACGGATGACTTTGAGGAAGAGGTATTGCTGGACTGTTTATGAGTGGCAGGAGGAAGGCATCCGGGCTATTCCCTCTCTGTCTGTGCTCTGGCTTGACTGTTGACTGGATAACTTGGCATGAGGTAGACGTGTTTCCTCATTGTACCTGGTTGCGGGCCTTTCATTCTAAACATTTTTACTGTAACCAGGGGCAAGTGTGTCAAGAGCGCTTAGCAGAACTGCACTGTAATTGTTAACAAGGTTTTTCCTGAAGCTGTTTCTGCAGAGCGGGGCAGCGTGAGTAAGGATCACCCTGCAGGGGCTAATTCCTTTATGCCTGATTGCATCCATGATACTGTTACCTTTCTGCCCTTCACACAATATCACCTTTATCACAATGAGAGGAAACCCAGTTGGTTTAGGCTTATCTCTGGTGTCTTCATTACAGTCAGAATTATGTAATGAACAGTGCACACGGTTGCAGTAATGCTACAACCCTTACTTCATGCATACAAGTTGCCGCTGTTACTGAACACGTAACAACCCGGAGAGAGGGGGAGGATTAAATAGAGAAATCTCTATTTAAAGGACAAAGCTAAAGGACAAAGTGTAAAAGATTTGTCCTTTAGCTGTGGAGCTGGACTTGAAACCTGAGGGTTGCCAGTTCAAGGTCCAGATGAGGCATAATGACGTAGCAAGGTACAGCTTCAGCTTGAATGACGTTACATTTGCTTAGCGTATGCTCTTATCCAGAGCAGACTTGTGTGGCTTGCAGTTTTACCTGTTATCTGTAATGGTGCTGGCTGTTGCATGGCACGTATAAGGTTAGGCGAAGGTTCTCGTTCACCTTATCCATTTATATGGCTGTTTCAGGTGTCTGGAACAACACGTAGCAATCACATGCAGGTGCCACTTCTCTATTTCCTTCTGGAAAAATAATAAATTTATTTGTTTGTTTTATTTTTTAGCTTTATAATATTAACAGGATTTGCCTTAGAATACTGCTTGGGAAATAGAATCACCTTTGTTGTTTGTGTGCCAGTGTGGTACTGTCAATCAAACACAGGCATTGGGATAGTTACCATGGCGAGAGAGAGACAGAGAGAGAGAGAGCGAGAGAGAGAGAGAGAGGCTGACTGTTGTCGCAGAGCTTGCTTGTCCTCATTTGGCATGCTGGCTTTGCTCTGCACTAGCTCCGCCCTTCATTGTTCCTCTGGTGGGACGGTGTCACTGCACGCTGGCGAACTCTGAAAAGCCGCAGTGCCCCTGTTCACAGTCTCGGAATGCCTCAGCTTTCTTGCGCTGGCTAAAGGAAGCCAAGAGACAACCGTGCTGTAGGACTGCTGGGGAGGAGAGGAGTCGGAGAGGCCCTGCACCAGGGGTCAAGCTCAGACTGCCAGTGTGGTAATCAGGTCGACGAGGCCACAGTTGGCTAGCTCAGCCACCATGTGGTTACAGCGTCGGCTATGCCCACAAAGGTCACAGTCTCAATACCCACTGTAATTATACATCAGGCTGTAAAATTTCGTACTGCTTCCTCGCTGATGTGCGCTTGGCACCCAGGTGCGTTGGGGACAGTGACCCTGCGGCGGCCTGGACTCACGGCCTCGGAAAGCAGGACGAGGTCTGACGTCGGACCCCAAGGGCTGACCCGGACTCAGCTGGCCGTGTGCGCGGTGCAGGGGAAGAGATTTCTCTATTTAATCCTCCCTCTCTCTCCAGGTGTAGAGCTGTCCTGTCAGGGCAGAGGACAGGTGTGGAGGCAGGTGAGATGGCACAGAAAGGGTGTAGTAGAGTGGGCGGAGCCAGCTTGGCATGGAGAATGAAGGGACATTCATTCATAAAAATTGTGGGTTAAAAACAGCACTTAAGTGTGAAAGAATGAGCCTTGAGAGTCAGACACTAAAGACATTCATAAAGCCTTTTCAGGTGCTAAAACTCATAAAAAACATAAAACTCTTGCTCGTAAAGCGATAAAAAAAAGTTGGGAGAACTGGCAAGGACCTCTAACGCCTTGAAAGTCCGCTCAGAGGGCTGAGACTCTGAAGAGAACTGCTGCAGCAGGCTGTAAATGACCTCTGTGAGTTCCGAATAAGGAGTACTCCCCCAGGGGGGTAGCGGAGGCGGTCACATTTCAGACTGGACGTCTGTACCCCCTCCTCTTTTTAAAACAGGCGCGTCAGACTCCTTTCTCCCTCGGCTTGTGCCAGTTTCACAGACTCCGGTAAGAGCCTGCCCCAGATTAGATGACCTAAATCACCGCTTAGCTGGCGCGTTTGGCCCTGCCTGCTCAGCGCAGAGCTCTAAAGTTAAAGTTTTCCAGAGTTCACCGCATTCATTTAAAGTTTTTTTTATCTCTCTCTAAGGTTGAAGGAAGCAATTCTGATTCTGTTTCTTTTAGGTCATCGTAGAAAAAAACAACATTACAGGACTATTTGAAATAGGACCTTCACCTGCAGTTGGGGCAGATGTGTGTTGTTTTGTTTACAGAGCACAAGTTGCCAGTTCGATTCCCAGGCGGGGCACAGCCGCTGTGCCCTTGAGCAAGATCCTTGACCTGAATTCCTTCAATGTTTACATCCGTCTGTATAAATGTATGATATGAGAGATATGTGGGGTGCTCTGGATGAGGGCACCTGATAACCAATAAACAAAAATGAATGAGTAAAATAGTTGTGTGATTTACAATCATTATTTATCGCTAGCAGAACTCTCTGCCGCGCCTGTGTGGCTGTAGTTTGCAGATTGCTCCGCAGCCCGGTCAGAGTTATCTCTGTAACAGCGCCGCTGCTGCTGTCTTTTACTGAGGCTCAGGTGGCAGGCGGCTCTAATCTCAGTTTAATCTCCGCTCCTGGGGTCACGGAGTCAGGAGCTAGGCCGCAATTTTGGCTGGGCCTCACGTAACCCTCCACGTTCCCCTGCGGCTTATCGGACGTGTTCCCGGTGCTGCTGTCAGCGAGGGGACAGCCACCTGAGCCCACGGCTCCCAGAATGCTCTGGGGCAGTCCGCGAGCAGGGCTTTAAAGTGACTCTGCACTCTGATGTGACATTAAAGTGGAGCCAGGGAGACTCGGGAGGAACACACCCCAGGGAGCGTGTGTGATTAGACGTACCCACAAGCGTGTAAAATTCAGCCTTGACTTGGGGTGTGCCTGGTATGTCCAAACAAACACTTACCCTGAGGTTCATTTGAAAAAGCTTGTTAAATTCTCAGAGAAGTCTTGAAATGTTTTGTACTCCATTTACACCATTGGCTGCTGGTACTGTGTTACCATTTTATACAAGCATAATAACTGATACATAAAACATAACATTATACTGCCATATAATACAAGCTCATTACTAACAATTCAAAACGAGTTTATTAAATTTGCATAAACATTTTCCAATACAGTGTGCAATGCACAATATCCACTAAAGCAAGACCAGGGTTACAGTGGCAAGGAAAAACACCCTTCCACCAAGGATAAAAGAGGATAGTAACACAAGATTCTACTGCTAAATTAAACACGAAATATCTTCAAACACTCCGTCAGACACTTTTGTGGTATTTGAGGCGTTTACCATTCGAGGATAGTGCAGGTTTGTGGAGTTCTCTGTGTCCTGCTGGAGTAACTTTCTCATACTCCTGTGCTTCGTGTCTCTCCTGAACTGAGTCCTGTCCTCTCACTGCAAACAGCCTGCTGCCAAAGAAAACAAATGAGGTACATGATGCACCATAGGAGTAAACACTGAAAAAGCATCATGACCTTCTGAAATGTCAAAAAACTAATGAAACATATTTTACTGATTCCCATGAAATTTGCATAACATAGGGAAATGGAGAGTTTGGCATGACAGGCAATGTCAGTAGTTTCATCGAAACTATGAAACCACTGACATTGTCAGTAGTGTGTTCTGTGTTGTGTGTGAATGGGACATGCCAAGCACATGAGACACAGAGACACAGAGAGACTAGTTGCTGTGCTCTACCATGCTGGAAGGAGAGAGAAACACCATTTAGCCAAGCTCAGTCTTTACCCTGCAAAGGAGCATCAGCCGTTTAGCTCAGCAAGGAGGATTTAATCCAAGTTTGGATGGAAATCCACAGAATATGCTATGGCCATCTCAGCTGTTTTCTGTCAGGCCTTGATTGATGTATTACCATCAATTAATCAATCCTTGGCTGTTATCCACCCCAGAGCTTGTCAATAACCCATCTAAGTGGAATGCAGTGGCTCCTAGACGCACGTCTTCTGAAGGTTATCAGGTTCTGTGATACATCTACGGAGAAAAAAGGCAGAAAAATGAACAGTCTTGAACAAATGCATCAATGCATTTGTAGCACAAAACTACTCTTTTTTGTGAACTTAAGGATCTTGTCCTTCTTACCAAGTTCTCCTGTGCCCTCTTCGTATAGAAGGCAGTCTGAAGAGAAACAGGTGACAATCAGTGTAACATCTGATAAGTAAAACCACGGGATGCATTGGCACCAGTTTACACTAGACATAGGAAAGACTTAAACGTAATGGTTCACATTCACCAGTTAAAGTGTATATACTTGCGTCTATATTTGCAATGACAGTGTTTTATACAGCTTATGAGGCACAGTACCAAAAAGGCTCCATTGCTTTTAATATTTTAAACCAATGGTAACACCCAGTAAATAATCAAAGGAATAAAAGGCCATAACAATCAGTGAAAATGTGTGTGATGTGAGAGATATGCAGTAACAGTGCTGTTTGAATATGCTCCCGTGTGCATTCAGGTAGCGCTCTTTGTTCTGGTTTTCTATTGTTGCCTGTGTATAGGTGTCAATCTCCATAGTAAGTGGCTTTGTTCTCCTCTGCATCTGCCGCACCTTCCTGCAACACGCAGAAAGCAGGGGCTTCAAGCCTTCCACAGCACAGCTCATTCTCCTTTCAGCTCAACTTCTGTGCCACACCTCAGTTATGTCACATAGTTATATGAGATGCAGCACAAAATTCAGGGGATTTTTAATAAACGATAATGTGAAGATGTCGCCGTAATTGGCACGTTGCATTTCATATCTGGAGCTGGATTTTTTTTTTGGCTTTGGTACTTACTGCGGTAGAACACTCTTGGTTTGCTAGCAAAGCTTGGTGACATTTTCCAGCTCTATTTTCAGGTTGTCTACCTCCTCTCTGTTGGCTTTTTCATCATAAGGTCATAGATTTCTTCCACCTCAGTGACGCCTTACTTTTGGGAAGCACTGCCAGCATCCATCTGGATATATGCAAAGGTGTGAACAGAAGTTGTTGCGTGGAGAGCAGTTGACAATTTAAGCCATGAATGCCTTGCCACACAACTCAGTCACAAGTCAGAATGTGTTTCTGCTTCTATGGTATAGCTGTATCATCAGCCTTTGCCAATATTTACAGTGTAGACAAATGGGCCAACTGCCGGTTCCAGCCTGTGGCCTTCAGCTTGCTGTTCTCCTCTTCTGTCTCCAATGCCAGTGGTTCAGAATCTTTTTACTCTCAAGGGATTTGATCTAAAATAGACACGCACTGAAAACATAGTGATTGAACGTCATCCCAACTGCTACGCACATGGAAAAGTGATTCTGAAATATACCTTTTCTTCCAGGTCTGACACTATGTTTGTGTATTTCTGTCTGTCTTAGGAGAGTTGATTTATTTTTAACTCAGGTTCCTTTTTGATTACTGAGGCAGAAAGAAGACAGAAACAAAAACAAATCTTAAATATTATTCTGTCTACCTAATATTATTCTATTGCAATGAATGGCAATAATGTATGTGTCAATAACTGTCATTACTTGGTTACAAGCAGTAGGTGACACTTAGTAGACCAAACACATTGTACCTAATGGAATTAAATAACAGTGTCACCTAATGGACAATTACACTTTTACAGGCAAAGTTTATAAGCTTTTAAATCAGTGCTTTCTATTACCTTACACTTCAGTTTGAAAAAATTGAAGAAGCCAATATATTGTACAAGCAAGCATGCCATGTGCTTAGATGTTAGGATGATTGTCAGATGAGGTACTTCTCAGTTATTTCAGAGGGGCTCTATGTTTGACATGAACACAAACTTTAATCACAGATCTGCTGGAATGTTTGGCAGGGGTAGAGTTTTTGAATAAGAACTTTAATTTGTCCACCACTGTCATTCGCTTCTTCTTCAGGTCTCATTCAAACCTTCTCCAAGTCCTGAAAACTGTAAGGACTGCTGAGATTTTTCCTAAGGTTGTAGTGGGGGCACCTAGTGGACAGTAGCTGAACAGCAGCCCATTTTACACTAATTGCATCATTGATTATCACAGATGATGTCTTTATCAAGTGCAACTGTCATAGCAACCTTTATATATAATGTCCATTTATATATCTGATATCTACTGAAGTAACAGCAAGTCAGTGTAAACATCCTCTTTAAGGGTACAACAGCATAATCCACTAGGGCATCAAACAAAATGACATAAAATATTGCAGAAACAAGGAGACCACCATTCACACACCATCCAAGAGCCAGTGTTAAACACAAGGCTGAGACCAAAAATGTGCACCCAGTCCAACAGTGCACTGGCTGCATCCCAATAGCGCTCAAATGTGTCCTTTCCTCGATTGCTCTGTCCTTGCATCCTCCGTTACACGGAAATTGATAACTTGTAACCTCTTTAAGAATGGTTCCTGTTCTGTTGGAGAAATACGAAGGAGGCATGACAAGTCCTTGTTTTTCTCGTCTGGCAGAGGATGTATCATTTAGTCATCATGCGGAAGAGTTTTTCAAGGATCTGTGACGTAAACCGCCACAAAGGTCACATTACATGCATTTTTTAATTATGCAGTAACACAAACAGTTACCACAGAAACCTACTGTCAGTCTCCCTCACTGATTGCTACACTCCCTGACTCGCATTCAGGGACTCTGACTCACTCTCTCAGTAACTGACTCCCTGTGCGCCTCCTCTGTTTCAGGTGAACAGGTGGCAGTTTTTCGGGGCCAGGATGGGACGGCCTATGTGGTGGACGCCTACTGCCCCCACCTGGGTGCCAACCTGGCGGTGGGCGGGCGGGTTGTGGGGGGGTGTATCGAGTGCCCCTTCCACGGCTGGCAGTTTCGGGGCGAGGACGGGAAGTGTGTGAGGATCCCCTATGCTGAGAAAGGTGACTGACTGAACCCTTTTTACAGGAATATGTGTGTGTGTGTGTGTGTGTGTGTGTGTGTGTGTGTGTGCTGTGTGTGTGGTTCCCTTTGTGTGGCTGGGCTATTTAGCGGTGTGCCAGGCATGCCAGTGTACCAGGTACAATCAGTTGCCTGTCTTACTGTTTTTTATTTCTTGGGAGATGCCTTCGTCCAGGGCCTCTTACATACCTGTGCATCAAGGGGGCAGCAGTTTGGTGTTGTGGCTCCTAAGCCAAAGGTTTCCAGCTTGATTCCCTGCTGGACCACTGCTGTTGTATGCTTGGGCAAGGTACTTAACTCAGAGCTGCCTCAGTAAATGTCCAGCTGTATAAATGGATAACATGTTAAAATTGTTGCCTTTGTAACTCACTCAGGATAAAACTGTCTGCTAAACAACTAAGTGTAAATGTAAGATTAATGTAAGAGAGCTGGTTACTCACAGAGGCACTTAGAGTAATCTTACTCAAGGGTATAATGGCACTGTCCTGCCTTGTCAAACCACTGTACCACACTGCTGCCAAGATCCTGCTGCACTTGAAGTGTCTCAGCCCTCAAAATATTGGGCCAGTCTTTGTGCAAACATATCAGTTCAATCATGCTACAATAAACACCATTAGTGCAGTGCATTTTAATTAACAGTCCTAAGCAGTTAATTGTATTCATGAGGAAGAGAATGGCTTTGGGCAGGGTTGAGTCTAACGCCCTCCTCCCTGCCCGGTGTCCCAGTTCCGGAGTTCGCCAAGGTGCGGTGCTGGCCCAGCTGTGAGAGGAACGGGCTGGTTCTGGTGTGGTTCCACTGCGACGGTGCCGAGCCCAGCTGGACCATCCCGGACCAGGAGGAGATCTCCCGGGGAGAGTGGGTCTACAGGGGCCGCACCGAGCACTTCATCAACGCCCACATCGAGGTACAAGTGTGTGTGTGTGTGTGTGTGTGTTTGAGAGTGTGTGTGTGTGTGTGTTTGTGGGTGTGCGTGTGTGTGTGCCAGAGAGTGTGCATGTGTGTGTGTGTGTGTGTGTGTGTGTGTGTGTGTGTGTGTGTGTGTGTGTGTGTGTGTATGTGTGTTTGTGCATGTGTGTGTGTGTTTGTGTACATTTATGTGTGTGTATGTGCGTGTGTGTGTGTGTGTATGCGCGCGCGTGCAGTAAGTGTCTGTCTTTTGATCTGTCTGTAGATGAATGTGTACATGAATATGTATATGTGTGTATGTATGTCTGTATTTGTATCTATCTGTTTGTTAAATGTCATGCTCACTGAGCAAAACTCTCCCTAACTCGTCTGTCTCTCTCGCTGTGACTGCCCTCTGCAGGAGATTCCAGAGAACGCAGCTGACATTGCTCACCTGGCACACCTGCACACGCCAGGTATCGTCAGCGGTGTGGACCTGCGCTACACCAACAGCAAGACCTGGGAGTTTGTGCGTCACGACTGGAAGGTGAGGGGAGGGATCAGTGTATTTCAGTGCTGTTGGGAGGAGGCCCCCTGGAGCTGCTTGTGTGCTGTAGAGCTGTAGGGCTGTTTGTGGAGACTCGTCCCTCCCTCTGTGTCTCAGGTGGAGTGGAAACCGGAGCCGGAGCCTAACAAACACTGCTCCCAGATGCTGGTGAAGCACGCGCTCACCGTGTTCGGACGCCACTGGCCCCTGCTCGATGTGGACGTGGTGGCCAGACAGGTACTGCCTCACCTGATGTAGTCCAGGTGTCTCCCGGCTCCATAGTACCCTGCAATAGTGAACTGTCACTCGTTTACTGTAGTAGTAAACTCATTAGTGCACTGTTATAGTAAACCGGGACCAGTATACTGTAATAGTGAATTCTCTTGTCCTGGAAAATATGTCAGGTGGATGTGTGGGATCGGGTGATGAAAGGTATGTCTTACAAATAGGGTTATGATGGATTCAGAGTCTGACCCTGTGTTGTGTGTGTGTGTGTGTATGTGTGCTAGTGAATGTTTGCCTGCGTGTGTGTGTGTATATATGTGCTTGTGTTATGCGCGTCTGTGTATGTGTATGCGTTGTGTGCATGTATATGTGTATGTGTGTTGTGTGCGTGTGTGTGTGTGTGTGTGTTTGCCTGCCTGTGTGTGTGTGTATATATGTGCTTGTGTTGTGCACGTGTGTGTATGTGTATGCGTTGTGTGCATGTATATGTGTATGTGTGTTGTGTGCGTGTGTGTGTGTGTGTTTGCCTGCCTGTGTGTGTGTGTGTGTGTGTGTGTGTGTGTGTGTGTGTGTGTGTGTGTGTGTGTATGTGCATGTGTTGTGCGCATGTGTGTATGTGTATGCGTGTGTATGTGTATGCGTGTGTATGTGTATGTGTGTTGTGTGCGTGTGTGTGTGTTTGCCTGCCTGTGTGTGTGTGTGTGTGTCAGAGAGTCTGTGTGTGTGTGTGTGTGTGTGTGTTTGCCTGCCTGTGTGTGTGTGTATATATGTGCTTGTGTTGTGCGCGTGTGTGTATGTGTATGTGCGTTGTGTGCATGTATATGTGTATGTGTGTTGTGTGCGTGTGTGTGTGTGTGTGTTTGCCTGTGTGTGTGTGTATATATGTGCTTGTGTTGTGCGCGTGTGTGTATGTGTATGCGTTGTGTGCATGTATATGTGTATGTGTGTTGTGTGCGTGTGTGTGTGTGTGTGTGTTTGCCTGTGTGTGTGTGTATATATGTGCTTGTGTTGTGCGCGTGTGTGTATGTGTATGCGTTGTGTGCATGTATATGTATGTGTGTTGTGTGCGTGTGTGTGTGTGTGTGTGTTTGCCTGTGTGTGTGTGTGTATATATGTGCTTGTGTTGTGCGCGTGTGTGTATGTGTATGCGTTGTGTGCATGTATATGTGTATGTGTGTTGTGTGTGCGTGTGTGTGTGTGTTTGCCTGCCTGTGTGTGTGTGTATATATGTGCTTGTGTTGTGCGCGTGTGTGTGTATGTGTATGCGTTGTGTGCATGTATATGTGTATGTGTGTTGTGTGCGTGTGTGTGTGTGTGTGTTTGCCTGCCTGTGTGTGTGTGTGTGTGTGTGTGTGTGTGTGTGTATGTGCATGTGTTGTGCGCATGTGTGTATGTGTATGTGTGCGTGTGTATGTGTATGTGTGTGTGTGTGTGTGTGTGTTTGCCTGCCTGTGTGTGTGTGTGTGTGTGTGTGTGTGTGTGTGTGTGTGTGTATGTGTGTGTGTGTATGTGATTTGTGTGCATTGATTCGTGTCCCCTGTGCACGGCAGGTGGGCCCGGGCGTGGTCTTCCTGCACTTTGACCACAGCTTCCTGGGCCGCGGGGTGATCATGCACTGCGTGACCCCGGTGGAGCCGCTGCTGCAGTGCGTGTCCCACACCATCTTCTACCAGAGCGGCATCCCTCCCCTGGTGCCCAAATTCATCCTGCGGGCCGAGTGCATCCAGGTACCTCCCCCGGTCCCCTCCGACACCCTCAGACACACCCGAAAACAACCCACTGCCTGCAAGCTTCAGGAAACAAGCTTTATCCCTCTTCTTTAGCATTGATTTTATCATTATTATTATTATTATTATTATTATTACTATTATTATTAAGCAGGGACTCTTAACCAGAGCAACCTACACAAGCTACAATTTTTACATGTTATCCATTTATACAGCTGTATATTTACTGAGAGAATTCTGGGTACAGGGTACAGCAGCAGTGCCCCAGCAGGGAATGGAACCAGCAACCTTTTGGTTACAAGCCCTGCTCCTTCCCACTGTGCTACGCTGCCATTGTCAGAGTATTGCTGCTTAGTGCATGCGCCTGTAATCAGATAGAATCTCCATGTCCTTTTTCTTATGTTCAAATGGGCTGTGTGTTCTATAATGGTGTCTTTTCTCCCCCCCTGACAGTTTGAGCGGGACGTGATGATCTGGAACAACAAGAAGTACATCTCCAAGCCCATGCTGGTGAAGGAGGACTCAGCCATCCAGAAGCACCGCCGCTGGTTCAGCCAGTTCTACAGCGAGAACAGCCCCCGGCTGCGCTTTCAGCACGACACCCTGGACTTCTGACCCCGCGGGGGGGCCACAGAGACAGGGGGCGGGGCAGAGGAGAGGGGCGGAGGAGGGGAACCACAGGGGTCGAGCAGGACAGAGGCAGGAACAGGGTTTGACCGAAAAGAATGATTTTTTATTTTACTGGCCCACCGGTCCAGTAAATTTGAAAACTTACTGTCCGTCAGAGGTGAGGGGCTGGCTGGAATGCACATGCAGACACACAAGTGCGGGTGCAAACGTGGGCTTTTTACCGGTCCGCTGGGTTTTTCACCAGGTTCCGGAACTTTATGCACGAGAGTTTTCTCACAACTGAGTCTCCAGCATCTCTTTCGCCAGGTAGCTACCAAGGCTACATGGATATCTCAAAGTTGTTAGTGACAAGTGCCATTACGACCGAGAATAAATGCAAGAAGATGTGTTCAGATTACCTTTAATAAGATTAAGTGCCACAAGTACAACAAAGCAGTAAACCTACATTATATATGTACCATGGCATGTATGAACTAGCTTATGTGTTGCATTTTGTTGTGATTACCTCGGTACTTTCAATGTTTCTCAGTTGCGTGAATGTCGACCTTATAGAACACAGGTGTGGGTTAAAGGCATGGGCAACTGTGAGAGCTTTGTCCTCCTTCTATGTGCTGTGTGTCCAGGTGGATTAGCGGTTTGGCAGCTGGGCTTGTAACTTGAAAGTTTCCCATTCAGATCCAATTGGACAAGGCTGTAAAGTTCTTAACCTGAGTTGTTTTAGTATGTGTAAATGCATATAAAATATACATTACGTAATAGCAACTCCATCATGCACTGTGATGTCTGAATTAATCCTCTAATCAACTCCAGCAATAAGAATAGACAGACCAATATTGCCTAACCCCTACTGATGACTCATGATGGAAATAAGAGTTTGTATTACACACTGTGAATAAATGACACAAAATTAGCAATGTAAATAAAACTATGATGTTTATAAATGCTTAGGGAGTACCTCTCCATGTAGATGTATTCTTGGAAGCATTTTTAGCTATAAGCTCATGATAGTATGCATAGACCTGTTTATGTATATTTTATGAAGGGAAATATCGTTTAACTGGAGTACATCTCACGTCACTGTACTTCAGTTAGGGACTGCCTCCAGCGTTACCCATATTTGACAATATGACAAGTACTTATTAATTCATAAATTCATTTAAGACAGGATGCAATCCCAACCCTAAAGTGTGCTAATGAAAATAATTATCCTAATGTTATGTTTTGGTTTAATCGGCGTTCCAAGGAAACTCCCAGCCAAACACAGCAGTGTACACCGAGCGTTCAAAGGGAGCGCTTAATTACCTTAGTGCTTAAACAAGCCTGCCGTTTTATCAGATCCGTGACTTTCTGCCTTCTGGCGGTTTTGGGTATTTTGTTGCCAAAGGTTTATCTGCGTTTTAAGCTGTTGATTTACTAGTTTAACTGATTGCAATTTCAAACCTGACCAATCAGGAGAGCTTGCTCGCTCAGCTGACGTCTCTTTCCTGAAATGAAATGCTTCCTGACTGATCAGTGCTCCCATGGGTGTATTAAAGCTATAGACGCGCCCCATGATAAATAAGGTTAAAATAAGAAATATTCCACATGGTCCAGATAAAGGCAGAAGACAGAAAATAAGGCCAATCCCACACAAGTCTCAAAGTAAGACGACAGAATTAAGAGTAAAAACACTCTTTGTTATTGTACTATGGCCATCATTTCAAATCAACACATATGCAAGAATGCTAGTTACTCAGTAACATGAAGATTTTAGCTCCCTGAATCAACAAACGTCCTCAGAAGGGATAAAAAACAACACTGACTGCACAGTAGATAAGGAAACCTGTAAATCTAGTAGATGAGGAGGGAAAAGACTTGGGCCAGACTTGTGGGTGGTGTGGGGAAGAGTCTGAAACTCCTCTGCCCTGAAATGCCCTTTCTGTTAGACCACTGCATGCTCATCTCTTCTGTATACCGTAGAATATTAGTGAAATAGCCAGTTTCTCCAGTGAAGAAGTTGCAATGGAAGACAAATAGTTTTTAGACGTTATTTAGATACTGAATGAACTGCAAAAAAATCCTTCACACCACATGGGGAAGAGTCACAGGAAGTCATTGCACGGGCCTATTAGCCAGCGTGGGTTTATGGATTATATTTATTCTGGAAAACTGTGAAAAGTGCCTAAGGCGTGTCTCTCGGCACTGTAGCATTTCCGACATGGAATCTGTGAATGATATCTGTGAAGCAGTCACTCCAGTTGCAGCGTGGTGGAGCCCACCCCCTTTGGGAGTGTGTTGTGTTGTTAGCTACGTTGTGTCGAAGCTAAGGAGGGTTATGTGTCAATTTTAGCGCTGATGCAGTTGGCTGTGAGACAGTCCCAGCTGTAAACTTTTAGCAGCGTGTCACAACTTTACACTGACTGTTTTAACAGCCTTTTTACACAGAGTAAGTGATGGCACAAAGCCACGAGGCTCAGCACAAGGGCAAATGCTGCCCCCAGCGAAGAGGACAAGTCAGTAAGCAGCATTTTATTGTTATATCAAAGCTATACTGACAGCTGGCCTTCTAGCAAACTCCAACTTTGTCATCCTTACAAGAAAAACACACTTGAGATGGCTTATTTGAGGATAAATCAAAGGTGAAAGCTACTACAGTAATCAGCTTAACAGCATGTATTTAATTGTTTATAATAATGTAATTATTTAGCAGGCAGGTATTTGCACTGGCAGATGGTCATCCATCCATCTAAAGAAATTTGATACTAGCAGCACTCTTGATTCAGCAGTGATTCAGCGAATACGTCCTGAGCATGTCCTCAAATGCAAATGTGTCAGGCCACACTGCACGATACATGGCCGTTTCATAGCACTCCGGTGCTTCACTGTCCTTTGAAAAAAATTGTAATGCAAAACCAGTCTGTACATTTCTGCATTCGGTGTGAATGTCTGAGCTGCGGGACATTTGACCCCATATGACCTCTATACAGCCGCAGGGGTCGTTCTGTTGTGTGGTCTCACAGAGGCATTCTCTTGCATCAGATCTTTAACGGTACAAGTATTTTCCATTGGTGTGCTTACATCGTCAATGAAGATGTGAGACTATACTTTCAGACAAACATATACAGTGTAAATATACAAATACTTTTTTAAAAAGATAGCTTTTTCTTTTCTAGTTACAATTTTGCTTTAATTTTCTATGACAATGTGTGAAGTGGTGTGACTGGACTGTTGTAGCTTAGGTAACGGCACTGACATTTGGTGTAACTGGACCTATTCAAAGGTGTGGCTTTTATAGGTCATGCGACCAGACTGATGTAACTGGTGGGACTAGGCTGATATAATTGGTTATGAAAGACTACCTGAAGAGCGGAAGTATATGTACCCACAAACAAGACGTAACTGGACAAAAATAGGTGGTGTCACTAGACTGATAGACTTAATGTAACTATACCTAATGTAGGTGGTGACTCTAGACTTGTAGAGGTTATGCACAGATCACTTTGACTGGACCAGAACCCTGTGGTAAGACGCTTATTATAGGAAGTATACAAATGTATGAAGGAGGAAGTTGTAAATCTACATACAGAGAGAGGAGGAAATATTTCTTTAAATTTTGAATTAGAATTTTTAAAACGCTTTCCATTTTGTAAAACAGATTTTACAGATTATTTTTGTAAATGCAATACTAGGAAAGATGTTATGTTGAAGTAGATATCGAAATAAAGTATATGACCAATTTAATTCTCAGGTGTGTTCTGTTGCTCTACTGTTCTTCCTTTTGTGTAAAATTGAAAAGAAAATACATACAACACATTGCTATGATGAATGTGAAACAAATAAGACCTCACAAGATCTTAATGTATTACAATAATAGATTGATTGACTGATTTTTTCCCCTAAAATAGTATTGTTTTCTGATGTGGTTTCATATATACTTACCTTCACCTTTTCTGTCTGCAGTGTGTTTGAAAATTATCCCAGCTGTATGACGTCACTGTATCGCAGGTGTGTGCATTAGAATGCGTTATCACATCTTATCATGAATGGGGTGGTTGGTGTAGGAAGGGGAGATTGTGAGCGAGGCCACCCCTCCTCCAGAATAAACAGGTCGACTACATAAAAGCACCTTAAACATCAGCTTAGCCGCGCCATACTGTTGGACGCAGAGGAGTCGGGAATTTGTTGTGATTATGACGACACTGATTCGCGGTTAATTGAAATGGGAGCACGCCGTAATGAATCGAAAGAAGGTTTTGGTGTAAGCCATTGATACAAATGAGTGACTTCGACTCGACAGTGCCCTCTCATACGGACAAATCTCTATCTGGGGCGTCTAAGGACACGAGAGTGGCGTCAACCGTGGAGACGGGGCCCGAGAAAAGGCCGTCCCTCCTGGAGGGCACAACAGCGGACGCGGTACACAACCTTACTGCTTTGGAAACACCTGCGCTTGGACGAGAAGAGATTAGCTGTGTTTCTGTTACAGTAAACCCACGTTCTTCAGTACCAGACAGAGAGTGTCCAGAGCAGGAAGCCCAGGAGAGCCAGGAAAAAGAATCAGTTAGAGAGCCCCTTCTTTCAGGGCAGTCTGACCACGAAGTGGCCGACGAAGTGACTGCTGGAGTAATTTACGGGGCGGACGCTGGGACTTGTACGCTTCAGAATCGAGAGTTGGAAAAGAAGGAGCTGACTCAAGGACAGAATGGCGGGGACAGCTGGTGCTCTGACCCCCAGGCAGAGGAGTGTCCGATCTGCACGGAGCGCTACGATTCCTCCGACGAGCGCAGGAAGGCGTTGCTCAACTGCGACCACACTGTGTGCTTGCGGTGTCTGGCGGACATGCTTAAACGCGCCGCAGACGCCAGTCGGGTGTGTTGTCCCCTGTGTCGCCAGAAGACGCCGCTGCCGGACTGGGAGATCCGCAGGATGCAGGAGGAAGCTGTGTACCATATGGGCAGCGCTACCCTCTCCTTGCCTCCCCCGCACACTCCGCTGCGCCCGTCATCCTCTCAGCCGGCGCCAGGTCTGTGCGCTGCATTGGAGCGGCGGCTGGAGTCCCGCATTGCCGACACCGCGATGGTGTGCGGGTGTTTTAGATACCCTCCCCGGGTAGTGCAGGGAATACGGCAACTGCGACATCGCTGTCGTTGCTGCTACTTGACGGGTTTGCTACTCCTGTACCTAGCCGAGCTGAGCTGTCTCCTTCTCGTGTTCCTTCCTGTGATTGTGCTGGTATTGCTTTTCACTCTGGCCAATAAATAGACCCCAGTTACAGTCACGAATTATGCCTTAAACCGACAAAGCGTATAGTGCCGTTACTTGTATTTGAACATATATAGGAATTTAAGTGCAATTTTTGTTTGTTCGTTTTTAAGTGGGGCAGTTCCATCAGTCGGGAACAACGTGTCTCTTATCCACAAATAAACATACCGCCTAAATCGAGCCCCACTGTATCCACTTCTTCAGCTTGTTGCCTGAAAACTTTGTAAGCACCAGCGAAGTATCACATATGCAAACCCGTAGGAGGTGATAATTTCTGCAAATGTATTAAGTTAAAATATTTTTAAACGGATATATTTTAAATACATGTCAAATATTTTTGCATACATTCGTTTTCACATTTTTCATATGATAAAATATATTCTGAAAATATGCAGATTTAACATGAAAATGGCTATTTTTGTCTTTGGTAATAAAGCCTTTTGACATTTTGACATAATACAACGATAATGTTATTTTCATCGAATATTTTGGATTTCACATATGTTACATATATTGGTATATATTACTTTTTCATATATGAGATATTTGTATGCATATTCAACAATGCTCCAAATTTTCACCAACCATATGTTGTTGTATGTAATACAACAGTAATATAATGATATAATAGTAGGGCAGCTACCTTTTGTTGTAATGAAACATGAACTCAAAGAATGTAAATTTATTTTCTTGTGCAACATTAAATATCCAAGATCAATCAAGATACATTATCCTCTGGCTCTAACTGATGTCACATTAATATCTTACCTCAGAAATTTGTTAATCATACATGAGATCCCACAGCTAAGGGTAATGGATTTAGGTCATATGGTTTTGATTTTATATTGGCCTAATTCTAGATCAGAAAGTATTCATCCCATTCCTGTCTGCAATGAATATGACCATACTGTTTATGTCTATGTATATTATATATAGGCTATAAAAACTGGACACATAGAAACACAGATAAGTATGTGTAAGCTTATGATTATGCTGTTTTCTTTCAAAAATTAGTTTTAATAACATAATGGTTACTGTCCAGTAGTACTCCATGTCCAAATGTAGACCTCTTTAAATGTCATAGATATGGCAGTATGGTGCAATCATCTTAAAGGTCTGCCATATGCAGTTACACATACCTGCATTTTTCATCACCACAGAGACATTTGCATGACTCATATTTGAAAATAACATTTGGTTTTTCCAGGGGGAGGAGGATAGAGAGGAAATGGCTTCCATATTGAGAGTTCTGAACTGCACTTAAACAAGCCTGCGGGACAGGACTGGGCAAATGCTTGGATCCTCATTCATCTATAATACATGCAAGGAACACATGGAAGCACACTGTACGCCTCACTAAACACATCATGCATGCATGTGCGGACACACGCTCTGCCAGCTTTTGTCTAATTTCCTTCCCTCAGTCTGGCTGCCTGTGCTTGGAGATGGACTTTTATGAGGTAGGAGAGATTCGCTGCCCCCGTTCCCACCCACTCGGAGTGAAAAGCAAGCCACTGCAGATGAAAAATTTAGCTCTTAAACGGGTTAAACTGCACTCGCTGTGTGGAGCTGCACAGCGCCTTGCTCTGACTTTACACAAACACATTAGAGCTGCTGTCTCTTAAACGGCATTTTGAACTTTTGTTTGTACATACACTCATACACACACACACATGCTCATGCCTACACACACACACACACACACACACACACACACAGATAACCACAAGCACAAGCATGCATACAGAAAAAGATGGATGGGGCTTCTTTTTTACAGACAGACTTGTTTTTATTGTCAGAGATGAGATATGTAATCAGTCTTATTGAGATCACAGCTTCAGTTTGACAATCCCAGGTAATCAGTCATTGCAAATTTACACAGCTGTGTGTGTGTGTTAATATTCAGGGCAAATACCTTACTCAAGGGTATGACTGCAAGGCCTCACCTGGGAATCAAAGCTGCAACTTTTACAGACTGAACTCTTCAATCACTACAGCACAGACACATTTTTATATGAGCTTCATGTATTCCCAGCTCCCCTGACGACACCCACACATCTGTCTCCAGTGCCTGCAGCCAATCAGGGCTCTGAGCTGCTCTAATGGGTTCAGCCATTTCAGCTCCTAACGCGGGCGGCACGGTGGCCAGGCGGCGGAGGAGTTCAGCTTACAGCCCAAGGTGGAGCCCGGCTGTCAGACCCCCGGGGAAGGTACTTAACCTGAACCACTTCAGGAAACATCGAGCTGTAAAGACAGATGATGTGAAAAAAGTTAACTGCGCAGGTTGCTATGGATGCAGGTATCTGCTCCACAAATAAATAATGATAACAGTAATCATAATGGTGTGAGCCTTGTTCATTTCAGATTCTTGTTAATTGCATTTGTGGCAAATCTTGCTTTGGCAGCATGACATATTTGCTGGAGAGCCAGACTTATTCCCATGCTAAGTGTGACACTGCTGTTGGACCCTTAAGAAAGGTACTTAACTTGTGTAGCCTCAGTAAATTCCCAGCCATATTCATGAATAATATATCAAAAGCATGCTATGCAAGTCACCCTGGACAAGGGTGACTGCTAAACAAGCAAATGAATAACGCTGGGATAAAAATACCCCAAACCTCATTATCCACTGTCAGACACCATAATTTAGTAGGGTGGCATACCAGTAGCGTACAGTCAATTCCCATTTTTGCTGTTTGTCATCATTCGTTTCAATTCACCATTATAGAACGGAATTGGACAGAAGAGAATCACCATTTCAGAGAACTTAATCTTAATCTTAATCTGGCAGATGAGAATCATTCTGCTTCCTGACGGGAAGAAAGTGCACATTTTTAATTCCACCGGAGTTCTTAATCTAACCACCTCTGTATTCCCAAACCAGACTCAATATGGCCTATTTACAGTACACGAGTGAAGAGGGGGAAGGAAGCAAACTTTTTTTAACCAACCGGCTCCTTGTCTCTAAGGGCAGAATGTGGTTTACAGACTTTCCACTTCATATTCCGCGAAAAATCGCCCAGCAAACCGTTCACAACTTGGTTACGCTCTGCCTCGGTGACGATACCTCGGATTAAACCGCTGGCAGTGTGGCGCAGATTCGATTTTCCCCGGTCATCTATTGAACCCTTGAGCGAAATACTCATTCTGATCGCTGCAGTGTATGTCCAGTTTTATGAGTGAATGACATGTAAAAAAAATGAACTCTGTAAGTTGCCCTAGATAACGCTGGCTAGAAACGAACAAAAAATAGTAAAAATGAATTACGATTTTAAATGCCTGAATAATGAATTACATACAATAGGCCTATATCATGACTTATTGTAGAACATTTTCACAAAGACTTTATAGATACTTATATAAATATAGGCTACATAAATGTATAAAAGCTATACCCTCTATAAATGGGCCATCGGCGTTTCATGTGTCTTTTTGGGGCTGTGGCAAACCTTCGGGCGAACCGCAGTGGCTCCAGCGCTCAGGAGGAGAAATGGCGCTGTCAGCACAATCCGGCGCTGTCCGGTGCTGAAATGCAAACCGAGCCGCGGTGCAGACGCTCCGCTCAGCGCACGACTCGGTCCCGCTCCGCCACAGCACGCGCCGGTGAAGGGGAAGCCGCACGCGCTCCGCTCTGTGATCGCGTTCTCCTCGCCCTCTCCCACCGCCGGTGGCTCCTGCGGAGCGGGTTTCTCATTCTGCGCCCTCCTCTAACAGCCCACTCCGGCTGCTCTGCTTCGCATGCATTCACTGCAGACCCCGATACTCTCGCCTCAGGCCGTCCTGTGTGACGTCTGTGGGTTTTTTCTTTCTTTTTCTTTATTTTTGTCCATTGACCGTGTCCTCTGAAAGCCTTAAAGGTGCCGCGACGCGGCCAAGTCTTATTTTTGCATGTGGCAATAAAGCAGACTTCACTTACAGCCGCTCGCCCTCTTTCTCCGTTTGACCCCTCACTGGGATCATGGTAACAGTCTACTAATCCATGACAGGGGCGTAAGATATATTCTGAATCAGGGGTTATTTTTAAAAGATTATGTAGTGTAACCTACACTTTGTCTAATTCTGTGGTATGATCTGAATCGAATCGGCCTGTGATCTGGGTTTCTGGATTCACCCACACAGTTATCCAACCAAATGGTTAATTGCCTGAGAGATCATTTTCCTCATACTGCAATGAAAGCACGTTCACTGTAAGAAGCTTGCAGAAAGGGGAGGGACACACACACACACACACACACACACACACACACACACACACACACACACACACACAATAATTAAACATTAAACACAGTAATCAAACATTTTGTGTAATTTCAATCATCTGGTGTTATGAATGGAGAATACCCCCCTCAATAATGCATCACTCACATCACACATATCACCCTGTGTTAGCTGCGAGCCAATGGAAAGATTATTCAACCTGTATCAATTCAAAAGAGTTTACAGAGTGACTGCCTCTCTCTCTCTCTCGTTTGCCCACCCTAAATGTTCAGGAATATTTTGGACAGACTTTCACTCTCCAGTGACTCTGATTCCTTCAGCCAATGCTTCAGTGGTTGAGCAGTTTACTGTCTGTGATACTGTCTGGAGTATACAATGCTCCTATCAGCCACCCAGTGAAGGATTAACTGGTTCCTCATCTTTCATATCCCTCTGTAAGGTGTGGACTTTATTGTGCCAATATTTTATCTGTGCCTGTGAACTCTGCTGGCATGCGCATGGACAATGTTTGTGTGTCTGTGCAGTTCTTGGGGGGCAGCCAACCCAAAAAGCATAAGCATCCTGTGTGTGTGTGTGTGTGTGTGTGTGTGTGTGTGTGTGTGTGTGTGTGTGTGTGTGTGTGTGTGTGTGTGTGTGCGTGTGTGCACTTACGTATGTGTCTGTCTTCATGTTAATGTGCTTGCATATGCATTTCATGTGTGACCATGTGAGTGTGTCTATTGTACTTTGTGTGTGCATTCATGCATGCCTTTGTGTTCATATTATTGCGTGCAAATTCATTTGTGCGTGCCTGTGTGTACGTGTGCGCGTGTGCATGTGCACGAGTGTGTTTGGACAGCGTGAGCTCTTTTGAGGTGAGTGTTTGTGTGGCTGCTCTTTGGCAGGGAACAGCGGTGTTATATAATGGCTGCATTGCAGGCTGTATCTGGTCTATTGATGTGTGGAGCAAAGGGTGGGGGAGGGTGCGAGCACAACGCGGGCCAAGGAGGGCCTTGTCGCCTCGTGCGCCCTTTTGATTGTGTAGCTCACAGCACGACAGCGATCCCACACAGCGAGGTCCTACAACCCCGATCTTCTTCTGTTCGCTGTCAAGTTAATCAGATGGTTACCTTTACGCATCCCGCGAAGTGACTGCGCGCTTCTTAATGCCAACGCAAACAAAAGTAAATTTGTCGTGCCAGTCAACGACTCTATGCTTTATGATTGAAGAAGATAGGTCTGACATTTCGGGATGGCACAGCAACATAATTTATCTAACAAGGTGAACTTTCAGTTAACTCAGAATGCATTTCTAAACGTTTGAAAACGAGCTTTCGTTTGCCATTTTAAGTGAAGAACACTTAGAGGTTTAGCAAGGAAACGAAAGAGTCGACACAAGCGAAGCGCAAAATTGCCTGAACGTTCCCAGCTATGTGCAAACGCAGATGAGAAAAAATGTGCCTTCATTACTTATTTAACTAAATGGGACAATGCTGTTCTTTTCCAGCCCCAGCCAAGATCTCACTTCACTATGCAAATGAATTTTGCAATGATTTAAAAGCTAAAACAACACGCTCAAAGCAGAACATCATACCAAACGTGTGGGAACAAAGGACACGCATTTTGTTATTGTTCACAGAACTTCAGATTAGCAGCTATTCACTCAATGACACGAGGACCGGAGTCCACAAGCTCACGGCTGCTCTGCATTTATACTTATTCCTCGTGATTCTAGTTTTTGTTTCGTCATTTCGGTTTAATTTCTGCGTTCATCCCATGATAGAACAATTCAGGGCTTCCATCTATTGTGAGCAGAATGAGTATGCTTATCTGCGTTCGTTTCAAAACCGTCCTTCGCTTGACATTCAAATATTAATATTATTGTCACAGCAGGGACACGGCAGGGGCTTGAATAATAATTTCCTGAGATATTAAAAATTCAACGATTATTGATCACAATGTCGAAATACTTATATTTAAACACCAGACTCGGTCACGAGCTTACTGTTTATCCGTATGTTTGTCATTTGTTTCATTGTTTCTTTTTTCTTTATTTCGTTCATAATGTGACTTACCAGATTGTGCTGTTTTTAACATGTTGAACTATAGGTCTATTGATTTTAAAGGTCTTTTTTCTTAAATTCATGTTGCAGTCTTTGAAAATAAAAGACATTCGCAACTATTGAGTTAAAAAAATAAATAAAATTTGAAGGCAGAGATGCTTGTTTCCTTGGTAACCGGGGTCTAGTCGAACATTTGTCTTGCTTTGTATCAGGACGCACTTGTGTTCTCTGTGGTTGCTTGAAGCCTCGTAGTAGAAGCACTTCACTTAGTTTAAAACGAGATCTGCTTCTGTCGAAGAGAAAATCATTTTAACTTGACAACGCTCTCCGAATGTTAACAAATCCCTTTCGAAAGTAGCCTACATATGGTCATAGTTTATTCACAATCACAATGTTAATACGCTAAAGACACGCTTTGTTGTCATAGTCTGTTGAGTTTAGAATGTAGGCTATGAGAGGAGACCCTCGAGGCTTCACTAAACTAAGAAATTATTTAGGCGCTGCTCTAAATAACTCGGTACAGTCTGACAGGATGAGCCTCGTATCTGGGGATTGTGTATGACTTAAGATGCTAAAATCCGCGCGGCTTGGTTATGGAAATAAATTATCTGTGGCAGAAGTGTCATCGAAAATCCGTATAACGGGCCAGATGATTCTGGGACCAAGGCGTTATGGGGATCAAAAACGGTCCTGCTGTTTATTACATCGGAATGACTCCTGCACGTTTCACTGCAAGGACGCTGTGAAACAGTTTAAAGAGCACACATCTGTCGCCATGCAACACTGAAGTGACAGTTTGTATTGCTACTACATTGCATTGTACAGGCTTCTGTGCTCGTGAGTCAATTCAAAGCATATAAGATACTATTCAAATTGTGATTTAAATGCGTTACGTGCACGTGCCGTACACGCGCATTTGTTCAGTTCTTTCTCAGATCAAACAGGAGGTTTCCGATTACGCCGTGCGATGGTTTTATTGCATACCTACCAGATATGATTAGTCTTCGGTTTGGGGACGTTTTGCTTTATTGTTGTTCATAATTCGTCCATTTGACAAGAGCCAAAAATCTCTTGCTACGCAAGAAGGAGACATATATATTTCAATGACTTGTCTCGGTTATTTAGCTAATCAATTACGAAACCGTTCGAGCCTATAACACCCCAGCAATATCTGAGAAGACGGCGGGCACGCGCACGACACGCGCGAGCACAGCTGTAGGCTACAAGGACAGCCGCTCACACTGAGCGTGGCAGAGAAGTGCGAGCGGACAGAACCTCGGACGAACCCGAGGCGAGAGCAGGCGGACGCTATACATACATACAGCACGACATGTAGGCTAGCTATTCTTTTTAGACAAAACGGCAAATAGCCGATGACTGAGATTGGCGATACTCTGCTCAAACCACAGTACCATAAAAAAGGAGGATCTACCTCAGTGCACCAAACGGGAAAAGAATTAGGGAGATGACCAAATGAAGAGAAGAGCTTGAAAAACCAGTAAAAAGAGAGAAGCTAAAAGAACTGATGATAAGCTTATACGCCAATAGGGACTGTGGGTCGGTGACTCCGCACATTCTGCCGCAGTGCATGTGAATTTAGTCGCATTACAGCGGATAGTCTTTCATGTAGCTGTGCGGGACAGTGGTCAGTGAGAATCGGATCGGGGAAACCGTGCGATCGGAAAGAGGGACACATCAAATCCGCTGAAAGCGGGGAGAGACGCGAGCCGGGTCCGCGGTGTGATTTTACACAATGCGGCTCTTTCTGCTGGCGGTTTTCTTCTCGTGCTCCTGGGCACGAGGAGGTTGCGAACCAAAGATCGTGAACATCGGCGCCGTCCTAAGTCAGAAGCGGTACGAGCAGGTGTTCAAGGACGCCGTCACACAAGCCAACCAGCTGTACGGAAGAGATAAATTCAAGCTGAACGCTATCTCAGTCACCCACAAACCCAACGCTATTCAAATGGCGCTTTCCGTTTGCGAGGACCTCATCTCCAGCCAGGTAACTGAGTGAACACGCCAGTGTCTGCGCTTAATTCACCGTTTTGCCTTCTCTAACTGCATAATATAAAGTCTGGGGTTAAAGCTACCTTTGATTCACAACGCACCCCAAAAGGCATCATAAATCCATGAATTAATAGAGCTTTCACTTGCAAACGATCAATATCACACTGGTCGCTATCCAATGGTAAGGACACGTTGTACAGACGCCGTTGAAGTAATTAAATGCGAGAATATGTAAACTGTGCGTTTCTTGCAGGGTTCGGTGCATCTAGGGACGCAGCTGCATCTGTGCATGTTTTTGTTCATATAATCTGCAGCTTGAAAACAGATATTTTCATGATTTGGAATTGCACCAAAAATTGCTTTTAGGCTAAAACCAAGGTTGCAGTGTGATCGGTTGCTTAATGATGTGTATTTTTATAACAACATGCTTGTATCTGTATGTTTCACCAAGCATTTAATCTTGTACATATTTTTTGTTTAATATTTTCATAACGCACCCCTGTGTTGGCTTCTCTTACCATTTCAATACAGTTGCAGCTGAAGAAGACAAACATCCTAGATTTGTTACCTTTAAATTTATTTGAAGCTCTATGCATAATGGCTTGCTTGTCCATATGGAAGTTAAGGCATTGTAATGCTGGATTATCAAACAGAGCAACAGGCTGCACGGTGAAAATGGTTTGTCATGAAATGCCGACAGCACTGTCTGTTGGAATGCCCACGGGAGGCATGAATCACTGAAAAAAGGATTCTCTGAAAATGCAGTATCAAAGTCGACGATAGAGAGGGTTAAATCAATGATCTTCATTTAACACGGCAAAATAGCTGTAAAAAGCACTTCAAAGGGCCATCAAATGCTTGGTTTAAGTATGTGCAAGCAAAGAACAAATTTCAACATTTTATTTGGCTACCACATTTTATTTTTAAAAGTAGGCCTATATAATGAAAAAAACGGTGTTGATCTAATAAAATGCAATGTAGCCTATGATGAGGGCAATAATAATTCCCACATAATTTGCGTGTTATTCACCGATGCCGAGATGTTCTGCTCTTGTAACCATACACAAATATGTTTAGACACTAATATAATTAATAATGGCATGAAACGAAAATCGTGAAGTTAAATAGGCCGTACAATGACGTCAGTAACACCAATACAACTGATGTTAAATAAATCCAACAACCGTGCATCCAAACTGCCTAAAGTTGTTGACGCGGCAGCCTTCATTGCAGTTTGTCGCATTTTAATATTCACAGTCAGTGAACTTCGTTTGCTCATGTAGTGAGATCACAACAAGAAGTGACGACCGTGTTAAATTGTCATGGAAAGTTACATTTCATTACAGTCCACGGTCTGTCAATAACTACATCATGAACTGAGATGAAAAGTACAGATTTAGGCAGGTTCACAAGTTTTTAATAGAGCTGCAGAGAAGAAAAAACCCAAAGGCTCTGACTCCTCTCCCAGTTTTATTGGGCGGAAAGTTGCTGATTTTAACAGCCAAAGTTTGCACGCAGCCAAAAACCTACAGACTGGATGTGCCGCGGTGAACCGACAGTGAAATAGATGACGCATACACAATTGATTTTTACCGCAGTTTCTATTTTCACTGCACATGCCATCTGACATCTTTTAGCCCAAAGGAGGCCAATATGGCGGCGCGCGCAGCGGGCATCTGCTGTGTGGGTGCTCGACTGCGCGTGAAAGAAAAGCGAGGGTGCGATGTCTGATTCCGCGCTTCAGTGAGAGGTTCATACGCCCACACGATATAGCACCATGAATAATAAAATACCGGCGCTGCATCGCCTCGCCGGGAGACGCACTGATAACGTGCAGTTTCGAAGAACCGCATTGGAATTATTAGCTCAGTGGACATAATATCAGAAAACATGAAAAGGTAGTCTGAAATTGAATTCAAGTTTTCGGTATGTGCAGACAGTGTAGCAGATGTCTTTCTGTTCTCTTTGCCTTTGATGAAGAACGAAGAACAAACTGTTCAACGCACCTTTTATGGTATTTATGGGCTCCTTGTAGAGGGAAATATGAAGTATCTGTTTCATTTCTTCGGAATGTATAGCTTTAAAGGATCATGCAGACATTTCAGTTTGACGCCAAAATAGATATTTATATATTCAAATTTTCTTTTACAGCAGGGATTGCACTTAATTAGCACAGATGCCAGGAAGCGCAGGACCATATCTCCAGTAAATACTGCTGTAGTTGCGCACTCTTAGTGAAAGTATGTTGTTAAGTACCGCGGGAGCCACTCCGGGCAAACAGCGCAGCTGTTTATTTAAAGCCTGGTTCAGCAAAATCATATTACGCCCGAGGTTTTGGAGCCGGCTCAAACAGCCCCGTGCAGAGATGTTATCGGCTCACTTAGATACCACCGAAGAATGAATATCACGCATACACACGAATGCACACGCAAACAAGAACACACACATACATGAGCGCACACACAAAACGCACTTGCTCACACGCACACGATCTGCTGTGAAGAGTTTGGTGCGCACGCACACACACACACACACACACCATACCCCTTAGTGAGGGAATGGTAATTAAGTCTAAATTGCTATCACACGTAAGGGACAGGTTACAAAAAGACTATTAAAAACTCAGAGGCTTTAAAATCCCCAGTTAAAATTCCAGGTGCTAAAACGTTCCTAAATCCTCGCAGAAGCCGCTTCTTCCGTCATCTCAAAGTCACCGTGAGTTTTACGAAGACGCTGGAGCTTCTCACCTAAGCCGCTGCTGAGTCAGCCTGCCCCGTGCGGCCGGGTGGAGGGAGGCCCGGTTCTTTTGGTTCAGTGGGTTTGTCACTCGTTGAGCAAGATACTCCGCTACAGACGGCAGATGGCCGGAACTTTACCTTGGATGGAGGGTGTCGTCTGAGGCGCAAGCGAACCGGCCTGCCCGTGCACACAGCCATCATGTCTATACGTCATGCCAATATTTTTATTTTGACACCGTTTTTTAACAGATTTTCTCCGCCGTTTTTTCCCCACAAACAGTTGCAGGCACATTTGTTACTGGTGTATGCGATCCCAGAGTCCACGGCATGCAGTCAGCAGAGCCTCCCAGCCCCACAGCCTTATGTCTTATGAAAGCCCTCTGTAAATAATGAACCACCTTTAGAATAAGGTATAATGTGCTTCATTCACCCACCAGTGGACTGTACCACATGGAACAGCTACATTTGCTTAGGAATCGCAGACAGAACGACTGACAAAACTTGCTCTTCCACTGAGACATCTCGGGAGAGGTAGCTTGCCCAGAGGTGCAACAGCGCTGCTCCCCCTGGGAATAAAACCTGCAACCTTATGGGTCACTTCCTTGCCCTGCGGCCCCACGTGTAACCTTTCCCTGTGCCCGCAGGTTTACGCGATCCTGGTGAGCCACCCGCCGCAGTCCAACGACCACCTCACCCCCACACCCGTGTCCTACACCGCGGGCTTCTACCGCATCCCCGTGGTGGGGCTCACCACACGCATGTCCATCTACTCAGACAAGGTGAGGCGCGGCACGTTGGGGGGCGGGCGCCTGGGGGGGCCAGTCTAATCATTAGAGTTTAACAACGTGTTAATGATGTTAATGATGTGATTAGGCCTGCCGTGGATTAAACTGTATTTTTGCTCGCGTGACTGTCCCCTTACAGTAAAACTGAGCCGAATAATTCCTTGACTGAAAATGATTATTCTGAGATTGTGATGACAGGCTAATTTGAAAAGCATGCCAGTTTATCATGCCATAGTAGGGTGACACCTGCCTGGATTCTACTCTGAATTCTGAAAGTGAATGATGTATTTATGTATTTATAAATGGCATCTTTTGCTCGGCACTAGCCTTAGTGCTACTTTTGCTTTGGTATTTGCATGCGGCATCCTTAGACACTGCAAGATTTCCTCTGAAAAGCCTGATTGGGGTGTTATCTGCAGCTGTGCACCAGGGAGGAAAACATTACGAGGCTCAGCAACGCAGAGCACTTCAGAAATGAACTGCCGGGTTACAGGTGCTTCTGGCTTGATAACAGAATTGAACAGTATCATCGTGATTGGAAAGCAGTCACATCTTGAAGGCGAGTGCTGGTGATTAAACTAAACGTTAGATTCCGCTTGGTTTGGCTTGGTTTATACTGTACGTCTCTTGTCTGAGACCAAATCTGTGACTGCTTCCCTCAGAATGGCAGTGGGCAGAGGCGAAGTCTGTAGCTTTAATCAGTTTGTCTGTGGTCTGACATGGTTTAATGTTGAAGTTGTTTGTTCTTTTGTTATTAATGAACAATACTTCAGAATCATTATCTGAGGTTATCTATATTTTGAAAGGATTGCTCCCATTACTGGCTGCCATTTAAAATGAAAACACAAGAGAGCATGATTTCTGCTGTTCTGCTATTTCAGCATATTTCATTCCAGCATATTTAATTTTCATATCTCATGGCTTACAGAACCGCTGTGGTTGCAAAGGAGGAGCCTTAACTGGTGTCAATCTTTTGACTCCAGTGAAGGTTGAATAAGACACCCCTCCAAAAAATCAGTTCTGATTTTAATTTCTTGTCAGATTTTTTTATCATGTTACTGTGTGAAGTAATTAATGTATGTTTGTGTCAGTAAGCATTCTTATTTTTCCATTCTCAACTTTGTCAGTAACTGAGCTGCTTTGATCTACTTCACATTCAGACTACTTAAATGTAATATTCATTGTGTGTAATTGTGGGTGTGTGAGAAGGTCATTCATTGGCTAATAAGCCTCACCTGTGTTAATAAGCTGGTGATTTAAATACGGGTGTGTGGCTGAAGAGTCAGGGATGGTTCTGAGAAGTTACAAGTATGCTATGGCTCAGGGAAAGCTGGTTTTCAGTTTATGGATCTTTAAAATATTTAAAATGATTTGGTTCATAAATTTTCCTTCTTCTTGCATTTTTGTGTGCAGTGCATCAGCCAGCACCGTGACACTAGTTTTCATAAATCATTAGTGCAATGGCTTTTTGAACAAGACCAATTTCATGCAGATTTGTCATTTTTGTCATCTGACATATCTAACAAAAAGTCTGTTCAGAGAAATAAGTTTAGGATTTGGTTTGGTTAGGTTTATGGGGTACAGAGAGGGGTAAACATAATTCATCACATGTCCACCAAGGTGCACGAAAGGAAGCCAGAGAACAGGTCAGAGAAGCTGCAGTGCCTCTTGGAGAAGTACTGGATGTCTTACAAAGGACGTCATCAGTTAAAAATACCATGCTTCAGTTAAAAATACCAAACTTTTGGTGGCACCCTTTTTAGACCGGGTTCAAAATGGCTGACATGGTCACACTGGCATAGCCTGAAAATGTTCTTTTCAGTTTGCATGTTTTAGGTGTCCCTTTAAACTCTTTTAAGGTTCAGACCGATTCATCTGTTTGAGAGGGACAGTGGCTATCCTAGTGATGAAAAAGTGATCAAAGTCATCAACACCATACTGAGCGGATCTGCCAGGTTCTGTTAATGAGTCATATGAACCAATCAGGACTTTGCTCCCTGTGGAATAACACTGTGATTGGCTCAAAGCTGTGACTGATAACACAAGACGTAGTGGAGGGGTCAGGAAACCTTCCTCTCCTTTCACCTGACCATCTTTTGGGTTGAGGGGGGGTGGGGGTGGGGGTGAGGGTGGAGTGGGGGGTGCTCTGGTTCGCCTCAACTCAGCGCGGCCTCTGTCTCCGCCCCCCCCAGAGCATCCACCTGTCCTTCCTGCGCACGGTGCCGCCCTACTCCCACCAGGCGCACGTGTGGTTCGACATGATGCGCGAGTTCCGCTGGAACCACATCATCCTCATCGTCAGCGACGACCACGAGGGCCGGGCGGCCCAGAAGAGGCTGGAGACGCTGCTGGAAGAGAGGGAGACCAAGGTGAGACGCGCCGGCTCTCAGACGGCTCTGGCACACGCCCGCGCACGCTCCTGCGTGCCGTGTGTGTGTGCGTGTGTGTGTATGTGTGTGTGTGTGTGTGTGTGTGTGTGTGTGTGTGTAACCTGTGTTAACAATCTCAAAGGTCTTCTATGTATGTAACTGTTTTCCTTTTCTGTTGTGTGAACACATCTCTTTCCATTTGTAACATTGGCTAACATTTTTATGCCGGAGGCACCCGACAGCGTCTTCTAAGTGGTTTATCTGACGAAACTCTGTGCATTGTGCTCATCTCACGTTGCTTTTTTGCCATAGTCAAATTCCTCCTTTGTGTCAATCCACAACAGGAGCCAAATAATGGACTTAACCTGGGGCTGAGCAAAACATCACTGACTTCCCAAGAGATAAAACCGTGTGAGCAAATACGCCTTTCCTTCCCTCACTGTTTCTCTCCCAAATGGTGACGGTCTGTTCGAAGCAATGGAACCAATTACATTCCGGTGGATGTTAATTGCTGAATGATGTCTGACCTGACTTCATTGCTTTGAAAGACTCTATGAGACCTTCTTTTGTTTTTCGAATTTTAAAGTAGGATCTCACCGTATTCTAAACATCAAGAGATCACGCTACTTTTTTTGCACCAAGACGCTTTCATTTCATGCAGAAAGAGAGTGATGTCAGGGACGATTCGCCACCCGTAGCTGATTGGATAGTTGAGTAGTAAGGCTTGCGAGGTGTGATGTTAGAAGCTCTGTTCCCAAAGTTGGCACACCTGCTGAGAATACACGTTGGATTCCTTACACATTAACATGATTGCGCAATTAGCCGAGCTCTGACTGAACTGAGCAAGTCATGCAGAATTATATTTTCCCAGCTAACATTCATCACAGGAAATGTTGTGCTCTTTGGAGTTGAAATCTACTCTGTGTTTTTTGGGCTGAAGATCACGTAGCACCACTTGCTGGACCGTATAAATCCATGACTGTAGTGTAAAGACATTGTTATCACAGAGACTAGTCTAAGCCTAATTTAATACCTGATGTAGCAGCTGCTTGAATTCCCTGCTGTCAAATGCAAAGCTTTTAAAAAATGCAAAACCTCTTGTGGGTCCATCTCTCCAGTCTCCACTCCTGGGGATTAATTCTTTGGGTTAAAATGCATCTGTATTTGGATTTCAGCTCTTTCCCCTTTCAATGCTTTATAGTGTCGTTTTTGCTACAGAAACATATTCTGCAGACTGACCAAACAGCACCAGAAGCTGTAATAGGGCAGTAAAATGGTGCTCAGGGCATGGTAAAAGTCATAAATAATGGTTGTGACTGATTTGCTGTGGTTCATATGTGCTGTAACTAACCACAATCAGGGCCAAGATTCAATCTAATTGCAGTGCACTGTGTGCTTCTAATTTCAGAATGTGTTTCTATGGTTCTAAAATGTATCTCGTTGATTTCAACTGGAAGAAGCAGCCCTAGAAATCAGTGTCAATCACTCACTGATTCTCTGAGGGAATGCGCTACTCCTGCAGTAACTGCATTCTAACACTAGAGGCACTAGAGGGCAATAAGACCAGCAAAGCAGGAGTTCCACAGTAGCAATGTTTTACCACTAGGGCAACTGCGGGCAGGGAGTCCAGAAATGCCATCACAGCCAATGTAACCATTGCCTGGTCTGTTCTTTTAAAAAACATATTGTTATTTTATATTGTTTTAATTGTTCTTTTCATCTTGATTGGACGCTGTGAGGGAAAGGTATGACAATACAGGTATATCTTGTACCTGTTCATAAATGGACTACTGATTAAGTCATAAACAAGAAGCAGGCATGCACATAGTACATAAGATTAAGACATGGCAATACATGAGAAAATGTGAGAAAGATGCTTTAAAAAGTTCAGGTTTGAGGCATGCAGTGATGTAGGTATACAGTAATGTAGTGGGTTAAATACAGGTGTAGGGAAGCTGTATTAACAAGTGCTTGCTTTGAGCAGAGGTAACCTGAGCTCAGATGCAGCTTTTTATATAAGTGGGTGTGTGTAACGCCAAATTAAGTAGCAGAGTTTTAAGTGATGTGGGGAACAGCATGTCCCAGCAGAGTGGCTGTTCTGATTCTGTCCGATTCTGCAGAACCCGGAAAGGAGGAAAACTCTCCCAAAATGACACTGAGGGTTATAGTGATTGTTTGCAAATGAGGTTTCGGTACCGTTGAGTCAGACCGATTCCATTTGAAGCTCCATCTTATGCCGGACTTTTCCGTAGTTCCACTTTATAATTCTCAGAGCTGTCTAAGCGAGCAACTCAAAAAAAGATTCTTTTTATTATGAACTCACCTCCACCCCCAAGGCCAGGAGACATTTTTTTCTAATAATGTATTAATACATTTTCATGTGCAAATGTATTTCAGAAAGTAGAAAGACGCCAACCCTACCATCCATACCCCCCCCCCCCCACCCCTCCTCCTCCAAACAGGATCTTAGATCCCACCCCTAGCCCCTCACCAACTTTGCTCTTAAATCTCCTCACCCCCCACCTTTGCCTACAGATGGTCATGTGCTCAAACCCCTAACCCCTGTGCCCCTTTGATCCAACCCCAGCCTCACTACATGGGACAACCCTGAAGATAACTGCACATCAGCCAGCTGCCACATTTAAAGACAGAGCTGGATATATACAGAAGGAGAATTTGATTTAGTAGGCCACCTAGCGCCAATTCTTTTCACTGTTTTGGCAAATACATACATGACAAGGCAATGTCTGATACACTTTGGATTAAAGAGAACAATTCAATATAACTGACAAAGCAATAAATTGTAAAGCAGGAACTGAATTTGGGAATCCTATTTTTAGGCAATGCGGTGAACTGATTCTGCATTTGTATTGTGCTACTTAATAGAAGGAAAAAAAGTCCATATTAAAAATAAATACCATAAATACCATGACCAAATCTTTGCACGGCCACAGATACAGTTATACTGCATCACCAACAGGATATTTCTGCTCTGCTGAGGTTCTTGTACAGTTAGAGTATTGTGACAGGTGCCATATTTCAGAACAGCCACAATCAAATGGTCCCGTCTGAGCAGTACACATTAAAATTCCTCATGGGACTTTACATCAAAGCCGGTCTGCAAACTGGGAGGTAACAGCTGTTCAATAAAGCTTTCAGCGCTGGTCAGCATGATTAAACCGCCACTCAAACAGAAGAGGCCAAACGAGCATCATGTTAATTAAATTAAATATAGCCATTAATTTTTCAAGCTGCCCTGGCTCACTCTGGGGTGTGCTGGCAGGTCTCTCTCAGAAGATGATCTGTGCCCCAGTTGGAGTCTTCAGGTTCAGAACCCAAAGGTTGCCAGTTTGATTCCCAGATGGGGCACAGCTGTTTTACCCTTGAGCAGAGTACATAACATGAACTGCTTCAGCACACATCCAGCTATATGAATGGATGATATGTGTGCAATTATGTAAATTGTCCCTGATAAGACTGTCTGCGAAGCAAATGTGATAATAATTTAAAACTAGAAACACAAAATTCCCTCAGAATAAGAATCAAGATTTTTTAATCAAAAGCCTACAGCCTTGATTTAATCAAAACTACCATGCACTTTGTCTTCAGCTTTGATTAATAAATTCAGTGGTTATTCTTTCTTCCTTTTTCCCACAATACTGAGGGTGTAGCAGCTGATGCTTGCATCTGATAATCAGTTGAGGACACAGTGCATTACAGTTTGATTGAGTGTGGGCCTAGATATTATTCTGCCAATGACACAAGGCAGAACCTTTCACACTTAGACTGGGGGAAGTGTGCTCGTTTTCTGGAACTGACGGTACGAAACGCAGCACTGAGGGGTGAGCTCAGCTAGAGGCGGCCTGAGGCGTGACTAGCGAGGGGGTTGTCTTTGATGTGTTTGCAAGCCCCAGCGTTAGCGATCCCAGTCAGAAGCAGGAAAGTGGAAATTTGTTGGAATGCTTTACTGCCGCCATTTTTCAACTGTTTATAATATTTTTCTGTGTCTGCATATTTTCTCTGTGTACATTCATCATCAGAATAAAAAAAGGAACTATGAAAACCTCGACCAACTGTCCTATGACAACAAGCGAGGACCCAAGGTATATTTGCATGGTTAATGCACGCCGCCCCACCAGCTCTCTAAACGTAGCAACTAGAAACAAATCAACCAATCACCAGCCGACCCAGAAATGTTCTTATCTTGGTAGCACGTCTTTTTTTTTACGTTTAGACATTTTTTTCTATTATTTCAATCAAGAATGGTTTTATGTTCAAAGAAATCATGATTTCAATTATTTTAAAAAAGCCCAGCTTTTCATTTTTTTGGTAACGGAGTGCATGATTTCAGATTAAAAAAAAAACAACAAAAAAACTGCAAGTCTCTTCCTTTTCTGGCGATCTGGTAGCCGGGGGACAGCCATTTCCCAGCTACTACCTCCTCCGTTTTGCCGCACTTTTGATTTAAAAAAAGAAGTTTTTCTTTGGGAAAAATCTCCCTCTTCCCCCTTCACCTGTTTTTTTATCATTTCCGGTTGCATCGACCTTTTTCTCCTTCCACCTCTAACATGCACGTTCTTCTTTGGAGCCTTGATAACCTTCAGTTTGCATGCACAAATGCAGAACTTTTTTCCCCTCTCCAAGGCATTCGTTTTTCTTTTTGTTCAGTTTTTCTTTGTTTTTTTTTGTTTTTTTAATTTAGTTGAATCCGATTCTCTTGGAACTCCTTTTTTTCCTCTGTTTTTTCAACCGACAAAAAAGAAATCAACCAATCCGAGCAAAAGAGGTACAGGCAGCATGGTGCTAGGTGGGGGTAAGTAGTGTACTTGACTGCTTTTGTACCCCAACCGCAGGCAGAGAAAGTTCTACAGTTCAACCAAGACACAAACTTAACCGCGCTCCTTCTGGAGGCCAAAGAGCTGGAGGCTCGGGTCATCATCCTTTCCGCCAGGTGAGACCCCCCTTCTCTTCCTCCGCTAGTCGTGTTCCTGCCTCTGATCTCAGCTCGTTTACTGGATTAAAGGGTTGGCGTCTGACATTGACAGTACTGTCCCCTGTTTTGTGAGGTTCGACAGCATCACTGCACTGGTGCTGGGAGAGTGAGAGAGGCTTCATGAGCTCCTGAAATGGGTGCAGCTCTCATGTTGACAGTGTGTGGTAACTCCACCCATTATGGGGGTTCCTGATACCCTCACACCCCTCATCAGCTGAGACATCCCTGCAGACCAACCGCTTTTGGATCATTTGCAAATTGTATAATAATCATTTGGAAAACCTCACATCATCCTTGTTGTTATTATCATTATTATTATTAGGATATACGTTCAAGACATAATAAAGATCATAAAAAGATTGTGCAAAGTTGAATTGTAAACAATTATTACTTAGCAATAATCCACCTATGTGGTGAGTCTGATACTGACATAATGCTCTTCATAAGCTGTAGCATGACCCTTCTATCCAGTATAGTAACGTAGATCAGTGGTGTGCACCTTGAGAGCACTGCCTAGCCTCAAGCCAAATACATTAATTTTGATGAGCAGTTTTCCTATGGAAAAACCGAACACGTTTGTACTGTAACCCAACTGTGGCTGGAGTCGAATCAGCAGACTTTTCAAACTCAGCAAGAGCATTCAGCCTGGTTCATTAGTATTTAATGTCTAAGAGATGTGCTCAGTTAAAGTCCTGGGGTACAATGTTGTTTGATTCGCATACTACCTGTGTGCTACCTCAAAACTCTTATTATTCAGATGGCCTTGATGTGACTCAAGCACTTCCTCTGTACCCATTGTTTTGCTGTCAGATCTGGACTTTGGCTTAGCTTTGCTGCACTTATGCATACATGCCAGACAGGCTGAATGATTACATTTATATGTACTGATTATCTATGATCCCAAGAAATGTCTCTGGCTTTCACACACAAACAATCTCAGCAGTAATATTAATAATTTTTCTATTAGTGGTCAATGAATATGCATTTTTTCAGAGCCACAACACATTTTCTTAAACCAGCTGGTTCTGGATAAATTGATATTGATATTTTATATCTAATTTTAAAAAATCAATACTAAGAGAACAAATCACCTAAAATGTCTTAAAAGACAATACATTTAATAAACACCCAAAAGGAAATACGACAAATAGAAAGAAATAATGGATAATGCATATAACAGGAATAAAAGAAAATTCAGGACATTCACTTAGCAAAATAACCAGCTAGAACAAACCTGCAAATGATTAAATTTACGTTGTGCATCAACCTAACCGGAACTGAATCTGCATGTCCCAGAAATGTTGATCGACACATGTAAATGTAATGATTTGCTGTCACAATACAGAGAAAAAATGCTGCCTGTTGACCACCAAAACCCAGAGGCATTCATAGCGCAATATTTCAGCAGTCTTCATTACTACAACGCGATCTGCGACGCAGAGGGGTTGCAAAAAATTCAGCGACTGTAACGCGTTTGGTTTGGCGAAACCTGCTCATCGGCTGTAGGCCTACTGTCATTCTTTGATTCCTCCTGTTCTCTCTCCCCCTTTTTCTCTTTTCCCTCCCAATACATGTTTGCTGTTCAGTGGAATGTAATATTGTCCTATCTGTCCGCATTAGTCCTGTAAAGATAGACACATTTCACATAATTATACATATCCTAGCGGTGCTAACTTTGCATTTATAACAGTGAGATGGAAATAATTTAAAGTATTATACTTAGCATTTGAGACTATAAAACTATTAACTCTTCGTGGTTCTCCTCTTCCCTCAGCGAAGAGGACGCGGCAGCAGTGTACAAGTCCGCCCGCTACCTCAACATGACGGGCTCCGGTTACGTGTGGCTGGTGGGAGAACGGGAGATGTCCGGTAAAGCCCTTAGTGAAGCGCCAGACGGTAGGTACCCCGCGCCGCCCACGACCCCCCCCCGCTACCACCATTTCAAACGGCGGAAAAAGCCGCTCATGTTGGCCTTTTTCTGGAGTAGTTTTCTTACAGGTGAAGAGTAAGAGACCAAAAGGAATGATTTGTTTGTTATGTGTTAAGCGTTTAAACGTTTAAGCATTTAAATGTTTAAAGGTTTTAAACGAGTCTTCATACATTTGTGTTGTAACGGTTTTGCTAGAGTAGAATGTGTAATGGTAGTCTAAGGTCGTGTGTCAGTGTCTTTTCGTAAACACATAGTTTATGATTGTTGAATTTTCGACAACGCGCTGATACTGAGGTTAGGTAGTCCACATACTTGCCTTAGGACGTAACGCTGTAAGGGACGCTGGAAAAACCGCATATAGTGACTTTCTCAGGGAGATTTTTTTCTTCTACTTTTAGACGTAAATGGTGAATTTGTTATATATTAACCGTTTAAACGTTTAAACATTTGAATGTTTAAAGGTTTTAAACGAATCACATGAGTAAACACTGTAACAGTTTATTTGAAGCGTATTGTGCAATGGTAGTTTATTTTCTTTTAAATTTAGAAATAACTAATGACAAGGTAGACTTCTGTATTTTCTTTCCCAAAGCAGGAGTTGGGGATAATCCGTACTTACGTTGTGTCCTAAATGTATTACTCCTATATGTTAATAGCCTGGTTCTCACGAATTTATAAAGGGTGTTTTGCAACCCCCACATTGAAGTGTTACTGAAATATAATGGTAAGCTACAACTGTCTTGTTTTCTGTCCTGGATGGAGCACGTGTCTGTGTAGTTCTCACTTCATGGTCACCAATGTAACAGTCATTAGGCACTCTTATCACTAACAGCCTTTCCAAAGATTACCCCGTGTTTGTCTTCAAGCACTTGCTATAAGTCCTCAAAATACACTTTCCTTATTTTTCTCCGAGAGACCTCCCCTCCCCTCAACCCCTGAACACCTCCACCATAGAACTTGGCCCAGTTGCAATAAAAAAAACTGAAGCTCAACTTTACCCCCATGATTTTACTCCTCCATCAAGTCACAGTTAAACCTACATTTGATGCCACTTATTTGTTGATTTTTGACTCTCTGTCTGCTGGTCTAATCTCACGTAGGCCCTCGGGCCTGTGAAATTTTCCAGACAGACCAGAATATCTCCTGACTTGATGGTAGAGGTCACTTCTGACTGAAAGGAACGCCCAGCTTCTGTTGCTTCTGTGGAAATTTTGGGCAAACATCAGACCCCTCCCAGCTGTGATCCGGCAGTGTTTGGTCATGTTGCTGTCCTTTTTGGGAGCCCTTGTCGAGGGAAATTTATTTTTTCACATTATAATTCCAAATCTCACAAAACAAGAACAGTAGCAAGTGGTGCATGAAAGAACATTACACACAGTCTAGCTTCACCACAAGCTCTCGGCACTCAGACAGTACCAGCAGTATCAGCCAGACTGAAAGGAACTTTGAATTAATTTGCAGCTTTTCAGTTCAGATTCACACTGGGTGATGCAGTCTTTACAGTCCCACACATTTAACCTTATCACTGCTTTATGGGGTTTTGATTTATAATGTGAAAATTCACCGTCTGCAGGGTATTTTACCCCCCAAAATGGAAAGCAACATGACAAAACATACTTGGATTGCGATCGGAAGGCAGATTAATGATGTCGGGTTAGCTGGTATGCCGTCCGCCAAGTCCCGGGTTGGCGGGGCATACCCCATACCCGACGCGAGCGTTTCGATATTTGCCACAAAACGGGCGACAGAGGCGCTTTAAGTTCTTTTCATTGCAACTGGCCGCTCAGATTCGGGGCGGTATCGGGCGCTGACTGCGTGTTGCTGTTGCCGTGTCGACCGGGACAGGTCTGATTGGCCTCCAGCTCATAAACGGGAAGAACGAGTCGGCGCACATCAACGACGCGGTGGCGGTGGTGGCCCAGTCCATCCAGGAGCTGTTCGAGAAGGAGAACATCACCGAGCCGCCCCGGGGCTGCGTGGGCAACACCAACATCTGGAAGACGGGGCCTCTCTTCAAACGGTGGGCGGGGCCGGGAGTCAGGGCTGGGGGATGGGGGTGTAGGGTGGCAGGGCCGGGTAGTGCTGAGGGGGTGTGGGTCTGGCACATGGGCAGGGCTGTGGGGCGAGGCCGGGGAATGTATGGTAGCAGGGTAGCAGGACAGGATTGCGCTAAGGAGGTGGGGATCATAACCCAGAGGTTGCCAGTTTGATTCCCTGGTAGGCTATTGCTTTTGTATGATTGGGTAAAGAACATAAGCTTAATTGCCTTAGTAAACATCCAGCTGTAGCGATGAATAGTGTGTAAAAAGCCCCAAACGTCAGTCTGGGTAGGAGTGTCTTCTAAAGAAATGTAATGTGATCTAATATGCATGTTTGTGATGTGAGACAAAAACAATGTCTTGATTTGACTCCCGCCGCTGTCTGATTAACTAGTAATACTGATGGAGGGTGTGGCCTCATGAACCTTTAGGGGTGGAGTTACCATGTGCTGTGTGTCTCTGATTCGTATGAACTAATCAGAAGATGTTGCTCTCCACAGCAGAACCGTACAAATTGATCCAATCAGTGAGTCACTAATAGCACACAGTGGCAGCAATGCTGTCGGTAAATATAAATATTCTCCCCTTTGGCCTCAGAGTTCTGATGTCATCCAAATACCCAGAAGGCCTCACAGGACGCGTTGAATTCAACGACGACGGAGACAGAAAGTATGCCCATTACAGCATTCTCAACTACCAGAAAAGCCGACTAATACAAGTTGGAATCTACAACGGCACACAAGTACGGGGGCACTCTTTCTTTATTCACGCTTTTACCCTGCACATCTGAGAGGTGTGCTTAAAAAACCTGATAGCCCACATTTCAAATTGCTTTCAGATAAGACCGTTTTACTTACAGTTAACATAATTCAAAAATAGTTTTCACACCATCACTGACTTGAAAAAACATCTTTTTTAAGTTTTTCACAAATGTAGATTTCCCAGAGGTAAACATTTGTGGGTTATCAAGTTTTTCATAGACACCCCTCATTCATACCCACATTTGTTTGTATTTTAGCCTAACCAAGCGATGAGGTTCAGATGTTTCACACTGAATATTATAACAATAAAAATCAAAACAATAAGGACCGGTTGTTCAGTGCACCAGTGGATCAGTTCCTTTCAAACCCCCTGTTTCTGTCAAAATCTCTATGTCAGTGTCTTTGAAATAGCAGGAATGGATGAGGCATATTTATTTATCAGATGAACATAAATGAAAAAATGACTCTGAAACTGACAGTCATTCCCCCAACAGCTATCCTTACCAATCAAGGGCATTTGTATGCATGTATCGTTGCATTTTGGCAAGCTCTGATGATTTGGTCAATTTAATGTACATATTTTTATCTCTATAGTTACAGTTATTTTATTATTCTTATGCTCTGTGTGACTGGGGACTTAAGGCTGCATTGCCAATGCCTGAATTATTGTTTCTGTCACATCTATACTGGGCTAAACTGGTTATGTTTGATTCTTCATCATGAAGCTGTCTCTCTGACAGCCAAGCACCAGGGGGAGCTGCTCAAATATGCTCACACTTCACCCAGAGGCAGGGAATCTGAGATTCTCATTCAGAATGTGCCTCCTGTGCTCAGCTTGAGTCCTGTACCACTACATCAACTGTAGAGATCTGTGTGCAGGCTATCAATTATTCTACAATTGATACAACTCCATATCTAAATGACCAAAGGCAATGAAAATGAAGTATTCATATTTAATTTAATACTCTCCCGTCCTGACTGGGTTGTTCGGCTCTTGCAGGTTGTGCTGAACAACCAGAGGAAGATCATTTGGCCCGGCGGAGAGACGGAAAAGCCAAGAGGATTCCAGATGTCCACTAGACTAAAGGTAACTCCCTGCAGCAGAATGCAGATGTTCAGACCCGGGCCATTTTGCTCCTGGGCTCCGGCCCAAGAAACCTGAATGTGTGGAACTAGGTGTGTGCAGGTGTGCTTTTGCCTACATGTCAATTCTGTCTCTAGGCAGAGGATCATGGGGTTTGTGGGGGTGTGTGCACACATGTACAAAGAGACGAGGCTGTTTGGGGGTCAAACATGGGAGGATCCCCAAAAAACACGTGAAACAAATGTATGTCTCTTCCTGTCTGTTCCAGATAGTGACCATTCACCAGGAACCCTTCGTGTACGTCAAACCGACTTTGCAGGATGGAACCTGCTTGGAAGAAATTACACCTAATGGAGTCTTGATAAAAAAGGTGATCTGCACTGGCCCCAATGAGACCATCCCAGGTAACACGACAGGGACGTTTACGACATCTCTGTGCTTCTCCTCTCCACACCGAGTTACAAGGGTGCCTTACTGAGTGAGTGGATATGCATATATATATATATGCGGTACGTAGCTATATATCTATGCATCCATCCACGGCGTGTGCGTGCGTGCGTGAGGGAGCGTGTGTGCGTGCGTGTGCGGTAGCAGGCGTGTAAGTGGAGCTTGGCGTCTGTTGAATGTAATGTCTCTCCGCTGGGGGTCCGCCGTGGGCTGATGCTAACCACCAGCCCCTCTCCGTCTGGCTACAGGACGCCCAATCGTTCCACAGTGCTGTTATGGCTTCTGCATCGACCTCCTCATCAAGCTGGCAATGACAATGAATTTCACTTATGAGGTGCACCTAGTCGGCGACGGGAAGTTCGGGACGCAGGAGCGGGTGAGTTGCCACGGAGACGGGAGGCTGACTAGCTGGAGGTGGGGGTGGGGCCTCAGCCATGTCTGAAAAATCAATTAAAAATTTAATTGGGCAAAGGGTCTTTGGCCAAACACTGAGTGCTGATTTTTGAAATGTGTTAGATTTCAGTAGAACAGTTTCAATATGTATTATACTTTCCAGGGTCGTTTTTTTTGTAATATTTAAAACATTTTAATGTCACTGGATATCTGCTATTATAAAGCAGTTTGTTGCAGTGTCTTCCCATGCCATATTTGATTATCACATGGTATTCATTTGTGTAATTCTAAAGCAGTGACAGTAACAACACCCAAAAGATGTAGTAATGCTTTTAGGAAAGAATATTTGCACATTTGCAGAGTTTCATCATATTCATATACAGCTAACAGCATGTTTTGAAGTTTGATTGTGCATATGAGTTTGAGCCATGACTCCCCTAGAACAGGTGACTTAAAGACATGGGAGCCTTGGGCATCTAGAACAAAGCAACCTGCCACATTTTGGAGGGGTGAAAGTTTGACCCATCAGAGAAGCTTGGGTGGTGAGGTCCAGGCTGGGTCTGGCTTGATGCGATTCCTTCTTTTGGGATCCACAAACAAGCAAGGCAAGCTGAATGGAGCTTCTCTTTGGCAATGAAACACCAGGACCTACAGGGCAACATCTAAACAAGA
>CM032880.1:3467500-3772500 GCA_019176425.1 Megalops atlanticus | reverse complement strand
ACCCCCTCCCCCATTCTTTGCATGTTCCGCAGCAGCAGGACGTGAAGAGGAGAAGATGTAAATAAATTACATCACTCCGACAGCATGGGTGACGCTCGCCCCCTGGCTGTGGGAGGGATGAACTGCAGCTTCGGCCAGTGTGGCTGGCAGAGGACAGGGTTGTAGGGGTTCTGACGGTCCCTTTTCCTCGCAGGTGTGTTCATGCTGGTTGCTGGAGGCATTGCGGCAGGCATCTTCCTCATCTTCATTGAGATCGCCTACAAACGCCACAAAGACGCCCGCAGGAAGCAGATGCAGCTGGCCTTTGCGGCCGTCAACGTCTGGAGGAAGAACCTGCAGGTATGACCTCCGATACTCTTTTCCCCCTTTACTCCCTTTACTCCAATGCCCAGAGGGGAGGGGCAGAGATGGGCCAATGAGAAGCCAAGCAGGGCCCTTCCTCTCTGGGCCGGGGGGTGAGCAATCATGATGAGATTGGGTCTCCTCTTGTGTGCCTGTGGCTTGGGGTCAGAGGTCAGAAGGGATCCCTGTTGAGTCCTCACCCCTCTGTTCTGACATTTGTCACCACAAGGGGTCAGGCTGGAGTCTGAGTGCGTCACAGCCCTGTAGCCTGGCTCTGCTGTGGTGTCACAGGGTGGCATGAGGTGAAGAGCTGCAGCCGTCTCCCTGGCAACCCAGGAGCTTCTGTGGCTACTTAGGGGCTTCCAGGGGCTTCCAGGGGCTTCAGACCTAAAGGTCAACCGGACCCCTGTCTGTTGTCTGTCCCTACAGGACAGTAAGGAAGCCTCAGGGAGTCAAGTTGCAGGCTCTTCCGGGACTCCAACATTAGTACGTAAACAAGCTAACCATATTGTTGCCATGTCATCCGCTATGTGAGAACTGGAGTTACCCCAAAATCAAAACAAACACAAAAAACATAGAAAACTGGAGAAATAAGACCATCAGAAGCCTAACCTACATTCCAGTTCATGGCATGCACCAACTGTGCGCTTCTTCTGTGCTGCTAGCGCTAAGGATCGCGGGGTTCGCTAAAACGGACGTGTAGGAAAAGCAGCCACAAGTAAACGGGCACAATAAAGTGGTGGGAGTGAGGAAAAGGAAGGCAAAAGGGCACGTCAGTTTCAGGCGATGGCAGTCCGTTAGAAACGCTACTGTTTATGTGAATATGTCAGCACTGCCGCAGGGTGATGCCGTAAATTCAGCCGAATATGCCTCAGTGCCTTAGTCACTCCATTCTAACAATAAAATACTAAGGATTATGTGAGGGGGAATGTAATTATATATAATTCATGTAACAGAAATATATTTAAAATAACATAATAAACCCTAAACATGAATCCGTATAACACTGTCAATCCCAACAGTAATAATGTTGAGGATGATATAATATAAATAATATAATATAAAAGTAATTGCTTTAAACATGCTAATAACAATTATCATGACACAGATTTATGATTTTAAAAATAGTACTACACCGTAGTGGGTAGATTCTCTTTACAGAGAGCAGTCTGTTAATGCACAGCCCAGTTTTTATGGAGCCGTCAGTGTGGGCAGGATCCGGGGTCAATGATGTAATTCAGCATGGACTGTTCCTTTCCTACTACATGATGGGGGGGATATTGGAAGGTGTCACTCACCCCCTTAACTCTGGCGAGGGTAGGACAGGCCTCTTTATAGATTTTTAGTGTTCAGCAAATGACACCTAGTCAATATGATAACTGATGTGTAAATTCAATTAAAAAATGAAATGGCAACTGTTAGGAGCTAGTGTGGTGAAAACATGTTTGTGCTTTCCCACTGTACAGTCTATAGTCTATATTCTGTGGTCATGATTTTTGTTTATACTTCAGTATAAAGCTGTTGTAAACCGCAAAATACTAGAAGGCAAATTTCATATCTAAAATAAGAATAGACATGTAAAACATACTAATTCTGAATATATCCCAGATTAGTGAGACCGCATTTCATAGTTTCTCGTCGTACAAAAATGACTGGCTAAACGTTCCTTTTTATACATGACTGAATGAAGAGCATGTGGCATATCTCTCTGCAAACCTCTTCCAAAACAACAACCCCCTTTCGAAGTAATCAGTCCCAAAAACAGACGCATTACCTCAGAAGTCACTTTTTAAATATAAAGCCGTTACAAAAGCCGAATAGTGACACCCCTCCCTCTCTTCGAAGTCAGTGTCCTTGACTGAGACGCTGGAGAATTCTGCCAGGCCTCAGACCCCTGGAGGCTGTGGCTGTCTCTGTGACAGGCGTGCAGGACGGGGGGGCGGGGGGGGCTGGGGGGGTCGGGGGCGGTCAGTGTCGGGGCGTGTGGCGCTGCGGTAGGCGTTGCAGGGCTGTGATTTTTGCTGCGGAGGCGGCCGGCTTCACGCTGGGCTCCGCTCTTTTCACAAAGGCCTCTGCCGCTCAGCGAGGCAGCGGCCCCTGAGGCAGGTAAGCATCGCGCTCCCCCACCCCGTCTGCCGTCTGCTGTCTGCGTCCACCCGCCAGCGTCCCTCTGACGCCGTCTGTCATCCGCCTCTCGTACTCTGTACCCGTCAGCTGTGTGTGTTTATATCTAGACACCCTCACAGGCAGTCAGAACCATGGGAGCTCCTGCCAAGCAAGGAAACACACAAACACCACTGTCCCCCTGAGAGCCCATTATTGTGGTATCCATTTGTGGCCAGACAAAAGGGAGGTGCTTGAGTGGCGTTTTGATTTGGGCTGATTGGGACGTTCCTGCTTATCTAGGAGGAGACAGGAGAGAAAGAGAGGTAGAGACAAGGTTATTTTCTCAGATTTTGGGCTTTGTATTAGTTTTGAATTTCATGTGGATCTGTTTCTGCAAAATGACTAGAGGTCACATGCTGCAGTTTTCTGTGTCGGGGGTGACCAAGGAAAAATTGATTTGTGAAAATCATTTATTGATTCAATTTTGCACTCTGTTTAGTACCCGCAAGCTCTGAGGGCAGTGGTAAAGCAGTTACTGAACGTGTTTCTGGAGGAGGGAATGTTACCATCGTTTTGACCGCCTGCATGTTTTATATGTTTGTATGTGTGTGTACGTTCATACATATATGTGCACATGAAGAATAGCTGCATGTGCACATATTCTGACAGAGGTAACTCCAGAAGCAGTGCACTTTTGAATAACATGCACTCAAATTGTCAGCATCATTCATGCCTTACGGCTTCTAGCACACGTTAGCCGCTAACATTATGCGCTTGTTAAGTCTGGTTGCATTTATCTGAAACTCAGTGGAATGGAATGGAAATCGCCATGCTGGCTGCGGATAGGGCCGTCGTCTCAGTAGCTATGCTGACCACAGCGTTTGTTTTCCTGCTGTCTGCAAACCTGATTCAGAGGTGCACTGTCTGAGGGGGGCAAAATTTGAGAGATGGAAAGTGATGTGCAGTAGCTAAATCTCTGCTGGTGCGCTAGTGCGTCCCATTGCCGTAGGTCTGCCCTCTAGTGGTAGCAGCGGTGCTCTGCATCTTTGTGGGTTTGAAGCTGTTCTGTTCCAGCATGCGGTGCCAATGCCGGGACCGTGCACACGCAGAACTTCACCAGCCGTCAGCGTTGCAGCTCACCAGAGAACAAATAAAAACATGTTTCCGATCTGAAAGAAAATGAAACAAACAAACAAAAAACACTTGTTTTGAGAAGCAGAGTCATTGAAAACTTCCTCGAGCCTTTTGTTTATGTGTGATTATAATGTTTGTTGTGAAAGGGCCAACCAGTTATCTCATTCATTCAGTGATCAGAGGGCCTGCTTTGGGTTGATTTGCACTAATCTAATTGATGCTCTGCTTCATTTGAAAAAAGGGTAAAGACAACAAAAAACAAACAAAAAGAAGTTGTTGTGAGCTGAAGTTCTGAACAGGTCTGCTTGTTCTGAAATCAGAACTCTGGAGCGGCCGTCACTGTTATACGCCTATACTGACCCCACCCCCCCAGCTGTGGAACACTTTGCCTTGTCTTGATTTTATATCAAAATCTCTCTGCCTGATATTATCTCTCTCTGCCTGATACCTTTACTTTCTGGCCTCACAACCAAACCGTCCCCTTCGGGAACTCCTTTACCTCCTCAACAGTCTTCCCACCTCAACGAAAAGCACCCAGGAGCTGTGGTGGGGGGGGGGGGTGCGGAACGAGGAAGGAGCGCAGCAGCGCGTAGCCCCCCCCCGAATAACGGCGTCCGACCCGAGAGTGTGCTATGGACGGGGGTCAAGGGTCAAGTTGGCTAAATGGGTCGAAAAGGTCACGTGACCTGACACAACGGGGACGTCCTGCGGGGGAGTGCTGGCCTGGATTGTCATGACATTCATTCTGCTTTCCCGTCATGTTACGTCCCCCAAAACCCCCTTCCCCCACCCCGCCCGCCCTGCCCTGCTCTGCTGTGCTGCATGTCTGTAGGCAAAATTCACACCACACCCCCCGCCCCCACTCCTCCCAAATAGCCCCTAATCCCTACCTGCTTATGCTACAGTGTGTGGGGTGAATTTCCATTATACCTGACTTCTGGTATAATGCAGAAGGGGTCTTATTTATTTACTTATTCAGTCACCTATTGGTCGGTTGTTGTTTTACCCATGACCCAGTGCATTTCAGTGGTTCACCTTCCTGCCCTTCTAAATATATATTGTTAACTTTTGGTAAACTGCTTGGCTTTTGGTGGTTTCTTTGGTGAGCTTCCTCTTTGGTTATGTTTTTTTTTCTTTTTTTTGTTGTTGTTTGCTTTTTTTGGACTTAGAAGTGAAATGACCTTAAAAGTGGAGGATGAACATTTATTTATTTCTTTTTTCTTTTTTTCCCCCTATGCAGCCCTCTTCCTCTGTAGAGACTCAGGATGTAAGGATACCATAATATGAGCTTTGTATACAAACACACCCACTGCTGTGCTTTCCTTTGACACCCCGTAGAGGCCTCAGATCGGCCAATCAGATGGAAGGGTTGAGGATGGTGGGCATTCAATAGGATGGTTTTTCATCCAATGACGTTCATTGAAAGGGGCAAGGTGTCAGGTTCAGAAGATTCTTTTTTTTTGGATTGATTGGTTAACAATTCTAGAGCCAGCACAAGGGCAGGCCACTCCACAAAGGGGACATTAGTTGCAGGAGGAGTGTTTAAAAAAGGCATGTTCAAAGAGGAAGGAGTTTACTGTTGAACTGAAGCTGTTGAGTCACGTGACAGCTGTCATGTCAGGTTATGCGGGGTCATCTTCTGGGCAGAGATGTTCAAGCACAGGATGGTGGACAGCCCTGAACTTTGAGTGGTGGGTAGGGATTGAGTGGTTTAGGGATACATGGGGGGTAAAGGTATGTATACCTGTACACACTTTCCTGTAGAGGACCATTTTGTCAGCATTCAGGGCAAAGGAAGTGAGGCAAGGCAGGTGCGTGTGAATTATTTGGGTGAGGTTCTCCAGCCTCAACCTGACACATGACCTGGGCCATTTGGGATAGAGAGAGGGGGAGAGAGAGAAAGAGAAAGAGAGCATATGGATCCTAGTTGATTATTTATTAAACAAACAGATAGGCAGACAGCCCTAGAGCTGAGGAACATTGTGGAGTTAGAACCTCTCCAGCTCAGCCATCTGGTCCCCCAGGGACTGGCAGCTAGAGGCCGGCAGAAGTTTGTTGCTGAGTCATATTGTTGGGAAAACCCTTTATATGGAGATGAGAGAAGAAGAGACAGTGACACCAGGCCAGACAGGGTGAGGTGCAGAGGGGATGGAAGGTCTGGGGGTGGTTGGGTTTGGGAGCTGAAACCAAACACTCTGCTCCAGTGAACATCAATAATTCTTCTACATATATATTTATTTTAGGATAGGAAAAGTGGTAGAGCAGAGCCCGACCCCAAAAAGAAAACCTCTTTTAGGTCCATCAGTACCTCCCTGGCCTCCAGCATCAAGAGACGTAGGTCCTCCAAAGACACGGTAAGGAGAAGAAGAAACAACACCCTCCCTGTTCCTCTCTTTCTCTCTCTCTCTTCCTCTCTCTCTATTTCTCCTCTCCCTTCACACTGTCTTTTACTCTATCAGTCTGTCATCTCTTTCCCTCACTCTCTCTTTTCTTTATTTTTCCTGTCTCTATCCTGTCATCCCCATCTTTACTTGAGAGACCGCCCCATTCCAGAGTTTCTTCACCCTCACACATGGAGTTACAGCCATGGCCACATGTCTGTCAGTCAGCCATCGACACGCCCATCCACACATCTGTGGGGGAAAGGCCCCATCAGGGAAGCAGGCAGTGGTGAGGTCAGAGGACAGGGCCGGACAGGGGAGACTACTCAGTCTGTGGATAGGGCAGTGGGTGTGGTTATGCTGAATAGTGGGTGTGGTTTAGAATTCAGAGGTAATGGGAGTGGGTGTGGTCTGAGAGAAGGGGGCGGGGGCAGCAGTGCCTGTACTGCTCTTTGTCCACGCGTTGCTAACATGGATGTGGTTTGAGTTTTTTCTTTTTGTTTTGTTTCTTTTGGTTGTTCTCTTTTTTGTTTCTTTTTTTGGTTGTGAATGTTTGTTTCCTGTCCCTTTAAATGCTTGGTCCTTTTCGATCACTTGATTTTCCACGTCCCGTGTCCTTTCCTTGTTGTCCCTCCCCCTCAACATTTAAGGCTGGTACCAAGGCATGGGTCAAAGCTGTGGAGTTCTGAAGTAACTGTACCGGCCAATATCAACCAACAAGTGCACGGAAAAACTAACTTTGCTATTCTTTATAGCAAACTTTCTGTTTCAGGTCGGTTCTGCTGGAATGATCTAATTGGCTCCTTTTGCTGCCTACTTGTATAGTATGTAGGTGTTTGTTGAGCAGTGTTGTAACCATATTTTATTCTAAATGGGGTTTATTTCTATGCTGTTGTTCCTGCTGTTCTTGTTATTGTTTGCATGCTGATATGTAAGGGTTCTTCTTTTGTAGGTTCCTGAGCAATGAAGTTTTATATCTTTGCTTTTCTGGTTATTGAGTTGAGGATGGCCAACATTCTGTTCTTAGGCCTCAACATCAGACTGCCAGTGTGATGGCGGTCCGGTCAGAGTTTTATGGACAGACTCCCTTAAGGAGGTCCACTCTGATTGGTTCCACGCCCTTGTGATTGTGGCTGCAGCGCAATAGGGATGTGATGTCATTTCCTGTTTTATCAAGCAGCGACAGAGTGGAGAGCTACAGTCTGGGGTTGGCTCCTGTCTACTGGCGAAGAACATCTCGCCAATCCACCAACCCCTGGACTTCTTTTTCTGGTGATGGGAGGCTGAGGTCACTCAAACCCCAAAATGGCTTGAGCTGCTATGAGCTGCCAAGCACGGATTCATTTGAACCAATCAGAAGACCTTGCTCTCAAAGCAAAGTGGTTCAGGAAAACCGTGTGGTTGGTTCAGATCAGTGACTCACTGATAATGTGCGAGACCATTTTGGGGTTCATGAAACCTCACTCTCCTGTCTCAGGTTCCTTCCTCTTATTATATAAGTGGAATGTTACAAAAATAAAGAAAGTTATATAAGTGGAATACGCAGTATGTTATATAAATAGTGGAATACAGCCAGCCACCAGTCCTGGGCCAGCTGAATTGGCCTTCTCCACATGCCCTGAGATGTGGGAAGGCATATATTGAATATTCTGCCCCTGCACTGAAGAATTCTGGTGATGACAGCCACTAATGAGTATTTATGAGCAGCAGGACCATTAATCGCCTGGTTCTGATTTGACGTTTGTGGCATCATTGCAATGCCCAGTCGGTCAGAATCGTAGTGCATTTCAGGCCTGAGTGCTCATGAATATTCAGGCAGCGGCCATAACTGAAACTCTCTTAGTGGCAACAGGAACCCTTTAACAGGGACAGGAAGGAACACAGAGTGCTGTATCTTGCTGGTGATTCATGATCTCTGGTGGGGTTAGAGGGGGAGTGTGGAGGAATAGACTGAGACCTTTGTCTTTATGTGCTTCTCCATTATTGGAAAGGTCATCTGGACCCTCAGCCTCAAAGTCTCCATTGAGCGAGTTTGAGGCTGAATGGGTGTATGACAGATGAGAAGAAATTATAGCTGTGGGTTTGGGGGCGGGAATCAGACAGTATGTTGCAATCTTGTGATAGAGAACGTCAGCTGGAAGAAGGTTCTTTTAACAGGGATGCAACCATCCTCAATTGTGACCATCTTTTTATTTTTTATTTCAGTGTTTGTTTTCCTTTTCTTTATAAATGGATATCAATGGATTTTTTTGCGTGTTGGTGTTCCCACTACATGCCACACTACCTCTTCCTTCCTCCTGCTGTAGAGTAGAACTGTAGAACTCTCTCTTGCAGTTTCACCTGTCTCTCAGCAGGGGGCGCTGTGGGCTATGATTCGGAATGCATACAAAGAAAAACCTCAGTTGACGATGAGGTCTCACAGGGTGTTAAAAGCACTGTGCTGATGCACCATCTGGACTGAGAAACAGTCACCATAAAAGACCAAGCCCAAACAGGCTGCTTGGGTTTATCACATGTGCAAACTCACTTCTGTGTTGATTTGGTCTTGTGGCTCAGTACCTGATAGATGCATCTCAGATGCTTTTAGAGGTAAATGTAGAGTATGTTTGGCTTTAAACTTGGTTGACTGGCTGTAATAGAGTCAAAATTATACTATGACACCCCCATACACACACACAACACAAGCACGCACACCAACTCACACCCAGACACACAAAAATAAATGAAAACTAATGTAAGCTAGGAACCCAAACAAGTGGATATTCTAGTTGAAGTGACCTGAATTCAGACAAAAATTTTCTAAACAATTTTTTGACTTAATCTGATTATTAGGCATAATAACTTCAGGTTGTATGCTTTTGGAGCATAACCTAGACTGAAATGAAATCGGATTTTACACTGCAAGACTGGAAACCACTGCTGAGCTGCTCTTACTCAACTTTTGATGGTTTGTCAGTGGATGTCATAGATTTTTTGTGTTGTGGTCCATCTTTGCTTTGTTTTTCAGGAGTCTAAGAGAGAGGTTTGATAAGTCTTGAACATTTTAAGTTTTTTATTCTTCTTTTTTTGCTTAACTGAACAAAAAGGTCTTATTTCCTATGGGTTATATTACTTTTATTTACTTTTATTTTGTGTGTTTCCATCATGACTCCAAAATCCTTGTAGAAGTGGCAGACGTTTGACCTGCCTTATTTGCCATGTGCTGACCAATCAGATGTCTCTAACAGCACCTTATGTCAAAGCAACATATGTTAAAATATAAAATCCAAATATTAAGGAATTCATTTTTTGCTATGCACATATAAGAACAAATATCGAGTGTGTGTATATGTATGTGTATATACAGTACACATAATACAAATATATATGTAAAATCTAACCTGAAAAGTATGCGCTTACAAAATATGCAGTTCTTGTATCAGTCAAAAAAATGCATTTGCTATGTAGTGGATTTTATATTTTACCAGATGCTGTCATATATTGCTTTGTCATAAGGAGCTATAAGCAAAAATGATTACATTTTATCCTGTCTCACCGTTACCCATTTTTTGAATTGTCATCACAATTTACCTGTCTGGGAAGTGCCAGATGTGTTTGTGATGTTTTGGAAAACAAAACCATTGCAGAAACAAGGATTTATTGTTTTCATGATTGAAACAGTTCTGATGTAACTGTTTTGGGTGTCAAAATGCATGAGTTGGCACCATGTTGTATTATCAAGAAATATATACACTTTTAAAAATTGTTTAAAATTCATTAGTTTTACAATGTGGGTTATTCATTGCCAGATTTATAATGGAACATATCATGCTAAACTATTCTGTGGCTTTGAGCAGAAAGCTGTCTCAGTGCAGAGACTGCCAGTGGTAGAACATTGCCATCAAAAAATGTGGTAACCGCCATCATGGAATTGCCAAGATAGTGATTGGCCTGCATCTGTGATGTCATAATACAGCATCACTCTGATTTCATCATGGCAGTTAACATGGTAGTGTCACACCTGCATGGGTTCAGGAATAGTGCTAAACCATGTGCAATAAACAGCCCACAGAATGGAAAGATGTCTGCTGAGCTTAGATGAATTCAGCATAAGTTCTTACTCCAATCTGGGGTAGAAATGCATACTGTCTAATACATTGATCCATTGCAGGTGCTGGGGCTAATAACATTTACTTATAAAGAAAAAAAACAGTACAAGTGTTAAACAATACAAAAAAGTATTAGGAAACTATGCATAAAATGAAAGACTTATCCCCAGATCCTCTTAACTGAGGCAAGAACCCTAAAATCTCTCCAGCACCTGGTCTCTCCAAAGCTTTGGGTGGGACTGGCTGTTCCCAGATATGTTTCCATTCCGTGTGCTGCAGAGCCAGTCGGTAATTATATACAATAGGCCTTCCTCAGGAAGTTCAAACGACACTGCACGGTTCCGATCATGTGACCTTACTCTGACTGGAACTGAGGTGCTGCCCCTCAGCAGAGTTCCATTCAGAAAAAAAAAAAGTATTAAGGTGTCTTTTGACTATCTGAATGAACCATTCCGAATCAGATGCAAGCTCGCAGCGTTTTTCAGGGGGTGGGTGGGGGCTTGAAGAGAGCTTTGTTGCTGTTTTTTTTTTTGCTCTGTGGGTACAGAAAAGCCGAAAAAGAAGCACGACGCAGGAGTAACGTCTGTGTTTGTCCTGTCTGTGCCCCCGCTGTCTCTGCAGCAGTACCCACCGACCGACATCACGGGCCAGCTGAACCTGTCGGACCCGTCCGTCAGTACGGTGGTGTGAGACGGCTGCTCGAACCCGAGAGAGAGAGAGAGAGAGTGAAGGAGGGGAGGGGGGTGGGGGAGGAAGGGCGACGGCGGATGCCTGGGTCGTGGATCCTCCTCTCCGGAACTGTAACCGCACCCCCCTTCCCTGAGTCCATCAGAGAGAAGACACCAGGAACCCCCAACCCCCATCCCCGAATGCCCCGGAAAGAACCCTCACTGAGCCTCGGAGAGGAACCTCGCTCCACGTCGCGCTGAGATGCTGGAGCTTGTCACAGCCCAGCCACACAGACACACCGAGCACCTGCTCCGCTGTGTCACTCCGGTCACCTCCTCTCCACACTTTATTTACTCTGTGTGGGCATTGAGATGTTAGATACACCAATGCAAAAAGAAAAAAAAACATCTGTCTAAAAATCTAGATCTATGAGATATTTGTTGATCACTGTATTTTTTATAAAACATGGAACTGGCTATAAGTACTGGAAAAAAATGCTGTTTGAGCATTTTCACACAGTTCTGACTCAAGAACTGACATTTAGGATCCTATATTTATGAAGCATTTATTAGGTAACCTATAATGTGTGTTAATATTGTTTTGATGAAGAATACCTGTTGTTTTTAATTCCACATATCTAAATAGTTTAGATATGTATTTGTTAAAATGGGCAAGCTTTAGTATTTGAGAGTGTGAGCGTACGATATGAGTAATTAAAACACAGTGGTAGAAATCTGAGCATGCTGCACTCTAAGTACTGAGGTGCAAATAAAAGTTTAGAGCTTTCTTTGTTCAGACAATAGTTTTTAAACATTTGAACTCCGGGTAGTTCAGTTGCTTAGTTGCACTTTGCGGTTTTTAGATTTCCTCTGTCTGCTGTATTTTCCTTTTATTCAATATAATCCTTGGCTTCCCACGCAGCAGCACTTTGTCTAAAGTGGATTATGTGTTTGTTCTTTAGCTCCAGACCTTTGACTATTTATGCAACGCAATGCATGGTTGTTATTTCAAGCAGTTTCCAGGAGAGTTTTCTCTCTCAGAAGTGGGTACTAAGAAAACTGAAAAAGATCCATTTTATTGTATCCTGTTACTGTACCTTGCTGGAATTTAGATTTTGTTGGACTTACTGAACTTAGCCATTTGTGCTTGCCCTGGCCACAATAGTGGTTACATTTTAATAGACACCTAATAATGCTTCCGATTGGAAAATGAGGCTTCACGAGGCCCATGATGGGTGGAGCTACCTTGTGCTGTCAATCACGGACTTGCATGAACCAATCAAAAGACTTTGCTCTCCCTGAACGCTGCGAAACGAAGTAAAACTCCACATCATTGACAGCACACGGTAGCTCCACCACTTTTGGGGTTCGTGAAGCCCCACTCTCTGATCACTAAATATTGTATTCAGAAGATTGCAGATGTGTACATATTTTTAAAAATATTCTATTGTGATTTAAATTAGGATCCATGTCTGATAATGGTGCACCTTTGCCAGTCCTGTTGTTTTGGCTTCCCCTCTCTCTCTATTGCATACTGTGCAGACTTTCTCAGCTCCAGTTCCAGCGGTGCATCAAAGGGCCAGGTTTTCTGTCCAACCAGCACTTGGATCTTTCATGCAAAAAAACTCTGCGCTGCAAAGAAACATCTTTGACAATTTTTTGAGATTTTTTTACATGAAATGAGCGCAGGTGAATTTTAAGCAGAGTTGACATTTGTTCTTTAGTCTTCATACTTGGTTAGATGCAAAACAGGCCTTTTCCCAAGCTCTGGAGTTGAGAAACTTTCCCACTGCTGCATGTCAAAAGACTACTTGACACACATCATCCATTATAAAGTCCACTACCCTAGACTTTAGATGCAGCACTTTAATGTGGGGCTTTGCTATATGATTCCTGTGAGAAATTATGAATGTGAAATGTATGATCAAAAGTATGTCTTCTTTGGTCAGATCTGAATGCATTTTATTTTATATTCTCATTATGTAATACTTTATGACGTGATTTACAGTCAAATCTGATACATGGGTTAGAAAAAAATAAGGTGTGTGTGCCTGACATTGGAGGTTTGAAACTGAAATATGAGTTTTGGTTTGTACTTACACCATAGGCTGAATTCTTTAATTAGGTTCCTTTATTAATCTTCAAACTGACATGCAAAAACAGCCTAAAGATCATTTTAAAAAGTATTTGCAATATCAGTGAGACCTGAGGAACAGGTTACCTCCTTTCACTTTTTCCACTAAATATATGCATGTGTGTTTATTGATATTCATGTTTATCATTATGGACTGATTTATGAACGCTGGTTGATCATGCGCAACATGTAGTTGGCACATCCCAGTTTAGGTCCTCTCAGAGCAAACGTGTTTTGAATGCAGTGTAAATATAGATTCGTTTAGCATTTTTTTTTTTAGTACTGAGAAGATAGTAAAGCATTCGCGAAGGCCTGCTAAAGAGAATGTCACGTTTCGGCCAGTAGTTTGTTTTTGATACACCGGGTTGAAGAGAAGATGTGTTTATTTATTAAGTTATTGTATTTATTATTTAATTATTTAAAGGCCACATTTATTAAGCTTTCATTTGGTTAAGAGAATGCATCCAGCCTTTCAAATGAGAAATATTTGTACCAAAATGCAGGTGTAAATAATTGAATTTATATGTGCCAATAAAAAAGGTATTTGACAATGCATTACATGCATTTATCCAGTGAGTCTGTGTCTGTGTCTTTTGTTATTTTTATACTTAATCAGTATCGTTACAAGATAGGAAATCTTAAAGGAGTATACATTTTAAAGGGACAAAATATATTTCATACATTACTTATTTTTGTCACGTTCTCAGGTTTATATCTCAGAACACATATCTCACATACCATATTTAATATCTCTGTATAATGATAAATTTACAGCGTGCCATTATTTGTTTTGTAAAATATTTGCTATGATCCAGTGTATAGTTTTACATCTTACCAGAAGCTGGTTTGTTTAAAGAATGTACAGAGTGTTTACACTGGCAACAGAGATTGATCCTCTGCTGGGTATAATGTGTCGCTTTAACAACATGCTGTGATTCCCATACAGCGATTTCCCGAACAGCTGTCCTGGGCACACGCTGTCATTCGGATATTCAGTGGCACGCACGCGCATGGATGTACCCAGAACACACGAGACGTGAAAAACACGAAGAAGAAGATAGTTGTTAGTATTTTTTGTTTGTATACATTGAACAATTGAACGCATACCTCAAAAAACATTTATAAATCACCTTCCAAATATTTCGGATAACAGTAAAGACAGTGATAATTTATCCAAAACTGATACATATGCAAATGTTGTTTTTATTATGTGGCGGATATTTTGATAAATGAAAATGTATTCATACCAATGTCTGTATGTATATTTTTGTCATAGGTCTCAATTTCATTCACTCACATATACACTCTGTGATATACACACACACACACACACACACACCTATTCAATGAGTGAGGGAGAATGAGGTTAGTAAATTCTGAAGTGCATCCAAACGTCGTAATTCATCCACGTGATGAAGCAGAAGTTCGCTGTCTCTTTAAGACACATTCTTGACATACATAGACCGCGCTGGGTTCATTCATTTCCTTCTCACACGACGGGAATACACCACACATATTACAAAACATCCTTTTCCTTTGAAAAGGGGGCACTTACTTCGTCCCGTTCCTCACTCATAAATTGATCCTTAAGCAGCCAAGGAGGAAGAGAAACAACCTCGTGTTTTCAAAAAAGTTTGATTTCAGTGTTACTTTTTGGTCTTATCTAAGGATAACTGAGCGTCCCGACAGCTTTATGTTTAAGGAGTTAGTTGGTTGATTTCACAACACAGCCACGAATCTAAAGAGTAGGCTGTGAAGCGGTGTCCTGCGACGTCTTTGATTTTCGTAAGAAATACCAGGGAAAACGAGAAGGTAAGTGTTTAAAACTCTAAATCTAGTTGGCCGGTTGGTTTAGGCGTTTTATTTCGCATTTGCACACTACACAGTGCAGGACATTCAGTTGTCACGTTATGCAGAACACCCAGATGTGAGTCAACAGCTGAGCAACAGGCCGACAAGAAACGGAAAGATTAAACCTTGGAAGTTTTGCGTTGACACCGAGCTTTCTTCTGCAATACTCAGGCAATAGGCTATGTTTTTCCAGTTCCCATGCCAAGTGGAGTTTAATTCCGCCCTTGACAACGGAGAATTTATAGGGAATATCTTCCTGCGAGCTAAAATTAAAATATTTGTTATGTCGTGCTACGTGATGCAAAACAGTTCTGTTCAAGTCATGACGAAAATGCTGTCAGGTTATAACGGGACGTTTTATTTTAAATAGATTTTGCCATTTTAGCTTTATAACGGTTCACGCAAGGGCCCACGGAATTTCTTCCTTGCGGCGTAGGCTGGACTGCTATGCCAACATTGACATGTAACACCAACGCGAAAGGGAGTGTCACGGCTAAGGACGGGGAAATCCTAGGCGATATTAGTGTGGGACAAAACTCTGGAAAATGTGCACAATATTGACAATTAGCCTAAACGGCCTGTCTGATCTTAAAGGGAAGGGTTATTTTACGGACGAGACAGGGAGGGTCCTGTCAGGAGTGGGACAGTGTCGATGAGCGTTTCCGAGGTTCAGCTAAATTTACTAACGTTTTGCTGAATTTGTGTCGATGGACTAGGGTATATCTGATATAGCCTGCATCCATTGCAAAAACCATCATGTAGTCTACTATTAGAACTCTGTGACAGACAGTGGGGGCAGACTCATTCGGTTTCAGCTATGCAATACTCGGCTCCATCCGGGGCTGGATGTTGAACCAAAAGTATAATTAGCGTCAGAATGAGGTCTTTCATTGTCATACCGTCGGGGCGGTGTTTTGTCTCCGTATTATAAGCGAGGCGCGCTAGACTCCCACACCGCGGCCGCTGCTCGCAGCTGGACCGGCGGGGTGAGTCATGGCGGTCCCTCGGAGACGCTCTGAGCTCATTCAGCGGGTGACGTCATTTTCCACACCTCGCTGTAAACAGCTGGTGGGAGGAACTTCACCAGCGGGTCGTTAAAGTTCTTTTGATTTGAATATTTTTGTTCATATTTCGAATGTTCAGAGTTTGAAATTGTGACCGTTTTCTATGAGACCCCAACCGTAGGAAGCTAAGCTGCGTTGGCAAACGCACAGCCAGTTCACTTGACTCGCGGTAAGTGGTATTGTTTTAACTCCCCCCCCATTGTGTCTGATCAAGGTTTAAAGGGGCTGGTTGTTCTTTCATGTCTCGGCAACGTGTGGTTAATTTACCAGATAAGTAGGAAACAGGCCATTTAATCCGGGGGCTAATTTGCTGTGGTTTTAAATGCCATTCCATATTAGGGTAGCTAAGAGTGAGGAAACTGTGATAGGCCCTACAGTTTAAATTGAACTTGACCTTGTGTGAACATTTCATTCACACTATTCCTGACTGCTGGTCTGGCCTTTCTGAAACACCTCAGAGAGCAAATGACAAACTGGTCTAATATGATTACTCCCCTACAGTTATTATAATTCTGCAATACAAGAATACAAAGTACATGAGGTGGTCTTTAAGTCTATGTTAGCGCAATTCGTGAAAAGTCGGTTAGATTTTTAGCGTTACAAGTATTGGCGTTTTACTTTGCAGGGGCCACACAGCGCGATGGAAAGACGTGTTGTTTCAAACATTTTGAAATGTACTTTGCACATGTTACAAGAACACACAAAACCCTTTTAAGAGCTGTGACCTGTAAACTGAAACTTCGACCTGTCCTTGCTGTGCACAGAACATACAAGCAGAGTTCACTTTTGGAAAATGTGAGAATTCATAAACGCTGAATAATATGTATCAGGCATTCGAACACAAACCCTATTCACATTATAGTAAAGAAAAGAACTTAGTATACTACATCCGATTTGTAAAACCTATTTTGACAACAAAACAAATCAGTTCAAATCTGATTGGAATTATATTACATAACTTAAGAATAAGCACCCATAATTACACCTTGATACAGGATGCCAAATAGCTCTTCATAAATTAGTACACCTGTGTACATGAGTTTACATGCATCTGTACCTGTACAGTTGCAGCCACATTCTCCTGTCTGAAGCCAGCAGTGCCATCTTTGGCTTCAACTTTCCTGCAACCAGCCTGGCTCATTATATCCCTTTCCACTGTTAAGCTGGAACCAGACTGGCTCATTATACCCCCTTTTACACTGTAGAGATGGAACCAGACTGACTCATTATGCCTGAATATTCCCAGTTATATATCTATAAAGAAATGCCACTTTACTTTTTAAAACCTGTGGAAAATATTGCACTGTGAATGACAGATGGTAGATGGTGCAAAGAATCTAACACGTCTACTTCTTTTCAGTAGTGTGTTGTGTTCAGTATGAAGCTACATTCTTTGTACTGATTTTGCACAGGCGACTGCAATACATGGTTATCCCAAGTGGGATGGTACATGGAAGGAAACGGCAGCAGTTTGTTGACCCCTGGTGGCCAGTGAGCTACACACAGGCAGCATGGCAGTGCTGGTCAGTACACCAGCTAATATGCAGTATCACCTCATTACTAACAGTGTTTATTTATTCAGTGACCTGCACAAATCTATCATGCCTGACTCTGCAAATCCTTTTTATCCTGCCTAACAAGGAACCTACACATTTTTCAGAACAGTATAAATCTGGGCTGTCAGCGCCTCCTAGTGGAAGAAAATTGTAGAGATGGGAATCATCATTTACTGTTTCTCACCAGCAGGTGTCAGACTTTGCACACTGTTGTCCTGTATGGAGCCTTACTGAGTCTTGGCCACAGGATGGTCTTTCACAGTGTTTTCCTTGAGACTCAGTCATGTACTTAATATAAACAGCTTGGCTTTAAAATATTAACTTACATTTTCACAACTTTGCTTTTGAATGTCGTAAGTGTCACACCTCATTAGACATAACATAATAGCCATTTAAGCAGACATGCCTAGACATGATTTAAGTATAATAATGACTGTGCATTAATTTAATGATATTACATAATTCATTTAAACTGCTGAGCACTTACACCACTGAATGTATTCATGTTTTTAATTATAAAGGGTTGTCTTGCATTGGGCAACATCTCATGGCCCAGTTATGAGTTAAAAGCCCCCAAGTCATAGCACAGTGTGTGTTGATTTGACCACACACCTGCGTCAGCATCCAGCTTTTGCACAGAATGATATGGGTAAGAACTAGAGTTGGGTAACCTGATCCTTGATCTGCTATCTTGGGCACAGACTACTGGCATTTCTATGCACAAATGTTAACATAGGAGGAGGCTAGTGGTCTGTCAGCTGCGTACATTTGGGTAGATTATGTGTGTTTAGCAGACATCCTTATCTGGGGTGAGTTACAGAGCCGGTATTTTTACACACCTCCACTTATTCAGCTGGATGTTTGTTGAAGGAGACATTCCTCTGGTTAAGTTCCTTCCTCAAGGATACAAATGCACTCCCAGTCAAAATGGAGGCTTCTTCTACCAAGTGAAATTGCCTTAGCCATACACTACACTACCATGTATGATTAACAGGTGTGGGAATAGCACTCCCAGGGAGTAACAGTTTGAGCCATTCCACATTTTACTAGAAGCAGGTCAGTGTGCAGAGTGGAAGTCAAATATGTGCAGCTTCCACTCAACACACTGGTCTGCCTTAAGTAAAACCTGGAATGGCTCAAACTGCTATACGGTGTGAATGCTGTTTCCATCCCTGTGTTGCCATGAATGATTGGGCGTGGGTGGGCTAAAGTGCTGTGAGGTGTTTCAGCTGTTTCCGCTCAGCTCCACTCAACTCTTAATTTGGTTTGATTGAGCTTTTAATTCTTATCTTGGTTTGACATTGTTTGGAAAGTAGATGTCCTTTGTCCTTGATGAAAGAAATGGGTTGTGTGGTTTGGTGTTTTAGTGAAAGATACAAGTAAGTCAACTTAAACAAATTAGGAAAATGGCTCCGTTTCAGATGAACTTATTATGATGAACTAGCTGTGCAATTAACTTATAGAGCCCAGGTGATTAACTGAATGATCTGTTGTGCTTAAGACAGTTGCTCTGTCTCCAACACACTTATCTCTTCAAGGAGTGAATCACTACCTTGTGACTTCATACTCAGATCATCCCCCGATCAACAGCTCCGTGCGAGGTCTTAATAAGAGGTGTGCATGATGAAGACCAGTAGGCCTGCTGTAAACAGGGCTTAGCTGTGAGCAGCTCTGGAGAAGGCTGAATGGGTTCCAGCACATGTTTGGCCTGCAGGCCTAGTAAGTCAGAGCTGACCTTCCTCTCGCCTAGAGGAGACTGACTGAGACGACCTGGAGTGGCCTGAATCGGACCCCTCCAGCCCTCGTCTGCTGCAGTCAGTTAATACATACAGTACAGGAGACATTATGCAACAGCACCCTGACACACAATGCACAAGCAGGAGAGCAAAACGTTCCTCTGTCATCACCCCAACCGAAGGCCATTGTACCATAAGCTGATCATCCGGACTGAGGGAATTCCAGCTCCAAATATTTGGTTGCTGTGACAGCAAACCAGTCAGTCCCCCCCCACCACCACCCCCTTACCCGTTCCTCCTCTTGAGTTCTGGCATTTTAACAAAGCCCTGTTTACTTAGTTCATGAGCTTAGCAGCAGCTTACAGTTAGGCCATTATCCGTACATACAGCTGGGTGCTTACCAAAGCAGGTCTGGTGAAGTAGCCACTGCCTCTGTCTGTGTGGTGCTGCTCGAAGAAACTGCTCATTATAAGTGTTAATTATGTTTGCCACTGACGCTTGTTTATATGTGGTTAGTGTTATTCTGTTTGTGCAGCTTTTCATGCCGCTTTGTTAGATGCACTGGGTAAGTTGCTCTGGAATAGAGAGTCTGCTAAATGGCAATAGTGAAATGAAATGTAATGTAATGTAATTATGGGATTAATTCACACTCTGATAAAGCAACAAAATAGACCTAGAAGGCAGAGTTATAAGTTTGTGAGGCACCTGTACAGACACCACAGGGGGCCTTGTCTCTCCTCCGCACAGCAGACAGACTGAGGTTGTTTTTCTGGATCAGAAACAGATGCTGGGTGCATTCGCTGATCTTTAAAGTATGTGGATCAGCTGACATACAGTAGTGGGGGAGGTGAAAAGGATGAACTGGTTTTATCCAGATCATATAGAGATCAATGAATCAGTGCCACATGTACATATATGAATCCAGAAAAAGAGCAAGCCCAGGGTGTTAACAAGCTGTAAATCTGGTCATGTGACCTGACACCCAGTGAGGTGTTAATGGCCAGAGAAGAGCCAGGTATTTCGACGAGAGGTGTGAGTTGAACCTCTGTGACTGTGCAGGTTGTCTGCAGTACTAAAAATACCCCATGCACCAAAAAGAAACTGTCCCAGAGGGGCAGGTAGTGGCAGAGAAACACCACTGCAGCAATGTGATTGTCATCTGAGATGAGTCACAAGAATAGAAGCAGAGACTTGTGGCCAGATATCTGGAATCTGATGAAGCTCAGCTTGGCCATGTTCTCAGAGTTTGCATAGCCACTGCCATTCTGAGACAGTCACAGAAACAGGGACTTTCACGCCAGAGGGAGGCTGTGAGAATTCTGGGAAGTGAGAACTGATAGGACGCTGAGGCAGGTCGTGAATGTGTGAAATTAGCCTCTGGGGGCTGTCTGTTGAACGTAACCCAGTGTTTTGCATGGGCACTCTGGGAACCCATGCAGCATTTGAATAGGAACATTACATTACATTACATTGCAGCTGCTTAGCAGCTGCTTTTATCCAGTGAGGCTTAAATAGATTACAGGTTTTACATGTTAGCGATTTTACAGGGGCAGTTTAGGGGGTTGAGTGCCTTTCCCAAGGGTACAACAGCAGTGGACCACCAGGAGGGGGTGTCAAGCCACCACCCCTGGGGTACAGGCCTTGCACCTTACCACTACACTACACTGCTGCCCTCTTTATTACAGCTGTTGAATCCGTGACTGTTGTTGTACAACAGCGTTACAGCTGCTGTACCTGACTGACATGTGGTCACCAAATTAATGTAACTTAATTAGGTTGATGGCAGTACAGTCTAGGCTTGGAGATCCACAGTTTATGACAGAGTTTAGAGAAGTCTAATCAGTGGCTGAGTAAAAACTGGAACATTGGGTGATTAAAGTTCCCTACCAATCCAATCAAACAATTAGAATCATAGTTGGAACAGAGTCCCGAAACCTGTGGCTACCCCTGGTTTTGGACAGCTACAGTTTAAACAAAAACAAGCGTACACAGTGGTCTGGAGTGGCTGGCTGTCAGCACTGCTGCTGGTTATCAGATGGGCTGTGATCAGATGGGCTGTGAGCACTGCTTCGCTATCCTGGCTTATCACTTAGCTTGAAGGGCAGGGCTAACAGCTGTAATCCTGATGCTGGGATCAGAGGGGTTTAAATGACAGATACCTCTCCACTTTATGAGGGAACCACAGATGAACACCACACAGCTGTATGTCAGCATTTTTAGGGATGTATATTATGGGAATAACATGATAAATGCAAAATTAATATTTTTATTTATGATGCTTAAGAACAAAAACGTGTTCCCTTTCCCTTTAGTTACCATAATTGCGTATGAGCAAATCCATTTATATTTTGTAACCTTTTCATACTTACTATTTCAGTGTTGTTGGTTTTTTGTAGAGATAACCTGCCTTGCAGCTCCAGAGAGCTTCTACACAGTGTGACAGATCCTTTGTTTGCTGAATAAAGTTCCTGAAAGTCTGCGTAGAGATGACAGAAAATAAAAGCTTGTGAATGACTCACTTTGTTTCACTTGCAGCTGTAGCTGAATATTCTCATAAGGTTTTCCCCCTTACAAACAGCCATACAGGCAGAGTACATGCAGATTTAGCAGGGCCTCCAGAGGTTTAACTCTTAAGCTTTTTTGCTTATTACATGAAAAGAATGTGAAGAATCTGTGGCTGGGGGAGAATGTTTGATCACAAGCAGGTTGCATTTCCTGAAGCCACTCTCTGCACGTCATGCGGTAACGTTTGATAAAGCCACAACGTTCCTGAGGTCAGCTTGAGCAAATCTGTTTGTCCCTGGTGTGAATCAGGGGAGAGGGGGACTGCACTTCAACCTGTGGGGCCAGGTTCAGCAACCTTAGCCAGCGTTTAGGCCTCAAGTTCACACACCGGACCACTGCACTGTAGTAGATGTGTGGGATTTAGAGCAGCGGTTCCAACAGAGTTACCAGAGTTAAGTGCTCTGGTGGTGGGGGTTTGACTCTAAAATGGTCTTTTCCATTGGCCAATGAGGTCTGTCAGCCGAGGGACACAGAGCTGAGCAGAATCACAGGCCTGTGTGAGACTGTCTTTCACACGCTAATGCTCCAGATCTTCTCCTGCGTGGCAGTGACCCTGGCCAGAGGTGTCAATCACAGTACAGAGCCAAGTAGAGCACCTACCATGGTAAACACTACAGTAGAATGTCACACATTCCCACAGGAGACAGAAGAGGGCCACACCCCACCGGGTGAAACCCCGCCCCTGCTGAAGCGCTGAAGGTTTTCTGTTTTCTTAGGGCTACCGCTGCTGCTAGAGAGAACTCAGACCCCACCCCCTTCTAAAGATCATCAGATCATTCCGGAGCGCTGCAGTTCCACACAAGTGACCGTAATCCACGCTGCGCGGGAGAGAGGAGTGACTGAGCAGGAGAAGCAGTCAGAGAGAGAGAGAAAGAGAGAGGGAAAGAGAGGAGGAGGGAGGGGCAGAGAGGGGCTGAGCAGCTGGCGTGAGATCAGTACTCCGGTGTTGCCAGACAGTGCGGTGTGAATGCAGCAGCGCTCCCTGGGAGAGAGAGAGGGAGAGCGAGAGAGAGAGAGGGTGAGAGAGAGAGGGAGGGACGCCAGCGCATGACCTGGAGCTGGGATGACGCACCTTTCCCCGCGCAGCGCTGGCTCCTGTGACACGCTGGGACTCAGCTGAGAACACACACGCACACACACGCACACACAAACATCCGTCCTCCATCGCACGTGAGTCTGTGGGAGGGACGCTGTCACCATGGGGGGCTCCCTCTCCCAGAACAAGAAGACTGGGGGGCCGGCTGACCCCCCCAAGAAGGAGAAAAGAAACATGTAAGCACAGAGGGTTTTTGATTTTCTCTCTTACAAATATGTGTTACAGCCGACAGACAGTTCATCTCCCTGTGGGGGCCTGTAGTGTAACTTTGTCAGCTGTCAAATAAAAGTAATGTGTGATACAGCACAGGAAACCTGAAAAAGGATGTGCTATGCTAGCATTTTCAGCCTGTAGCTTTGCCTCACATCCTGCCTGTTTGACGTAGTGTTTAAGTGCCGTAAATTTGATGTCATGTTTTCTTGTTTATCCACACGGCCTGCGGTGTGGTTGCGAGTGGGATTCTGTTAAAGGCTGTTGGGGGTGTAATGCTTTAGTGATCAGCTCTGAGAATGAAAGCCAGGGAGCCCGGGTCATGTCGCCTGGCTAACCTCTTACAGGTCTCTTGAGCTCTCCGCCTACTTTCCGGAAAGCTCCCGAGAGATAGAGGCTTATTTTTAAACTCGGGCTGAATTTTAACTGTGAAGTTTCTTCACTGTGCTTGTTATCATCTCCCTGCCCCACCCCCGGCGTGTCCCCTGTCCTCTGTAGAGAAGCCTGCCGTGGCCCGGTTTTAACTTGTTATGGTTTTCCAGCTGGAATGTGACAGGTCTGCATACAGACACATTAACGCACACACTGCACACGCCCACAGAACTGATAAGGTTTAGCACAGGTGTGGGCCGTGGGTGAAATCTATGAAGTTTACCTGCTACTGTGTGAGCGTGCATGTGGCTCTATCTCATATCAGACACCCGTTCAGGTGAATTTGCATGGAGGGAGGTGGCAGAAATCCGAGACATCATTGTGGTGTTCAGACAGAGGGAGGCTGTTGCATGAACGTTCTGTTTTTAACATCATTGAATGTTAATGACTCATTTTCCCAGAATGCATAGCAAGGAGATTGACTGTGTGTCCTCTCCACTCTTGTTTTGTGGTGCTCTTCATCAGCTTCGCTGTCTGTGTGTGGCAGTTTGTTAGTTGGAAAAATGCCCCTCTCCTCTCTTTGGCACTGAGCTGGTTCCTCTAAGCCAGCTCACAGAGCTAAGGAGAGGCCCTTATTTACATGACTCACTTACTGCAGTGTTATACTGACTAATTTCACAGGCACTTGGCCCATTACTCTTATTCTGGAGGAACACCAAATTGCAAACCAGACTTAAAGATATAGAATAGGAGTTAACGAAGGCTTCAGTACTGTTTTATGTCTTATAAAGGCTTATCTCTCTGCCTCTTTAGGTCCTGTTCTGCCATTTCAGTCCTGGGTTAAAATAGGTGCCCCTCTTTAATTCTTCATGCATTCAAATCAAGCTAGACCGGGGTGCAAGTTTTGGCAGATCATGTAAGGTTTCCCGGTTCAGCTTTGGATCTGAAGCCAGTGAACCAGTTTAAACCGGTTCTTGGGGCCGTTTGGGTGGTGTTTTAGCTGATCTGAACACAGGTAGAGCTGTTCGGTTTTTGGGGGTTGATGGGTGTGGGGTGGAGAGTGTGACTGCACAGATATTCTATATATTGAGCAGATATTTGACTGCAGTGTTTCTTCAATCCTCCAGTGCTGACATATTCCGCTGCAATGACATGCTGCTGTCTGCAGGTCTCTCATGTGGTGTGCTCACACTTACAGGCCATTTTTCTCCCAGCTTTATGATGTGTTATCACTTCCTGTCACAGCAGGAAGTCTGACCTATAGCCCCTCCCACCACATCCTTACTGTCCCTCCTCTGAGGGAGGCAAAACTCTGTCCCATTCTCCAGACAGCAGCTTGCAGTGTGGGGCTTCCCCATGGAATCTTCCAGCTTCTGAAGCCGTTGTTTTGTGTAATGAAAATGCCTGGCCTCTTTGAGCTTTCACGGGTAGGATGGACATCTGGAGAACTGATGTTACTCCGCACTGAGGTGACCCACCCCTGATACATCACGCAAGCAAAACACAACCTAGGGGTGACTATTAGTCTCTTGGCAAGAAATACCTGTGAGTTGCCTGAGTTCACTGTGAATCAGTATGATTGTTTTATTCACTGTTGTTAAGGTAAACTTACTCCTCTCTGAATTGCAGGACACAGACATTTCCCAGAATGCCCCTGTCCTTCCACTCTGTGTACAGGCTGGGTGTTCTTTACAGCAGGATGTTATGAGTGTGGACTCAGACGGGAGCTGCCGTTAGTGAACGCCTCTGTCACAGAGCGCGCATTGTTTTCCCCAATGGGAGATTAGCCAGTGCTTTCCAGGAGAGCACCGCACATTATAGGAATCAGACATGCACTGTGCGATTGCCACACACACCTTTAAAGCAGAAACCAGCCGTGGCCACCCTCTGCTGCGCTCTGCGCTCAGGTGAACGGCCCTTCCTTCAGGGGTTGGTCACTGTCCCACAGCAGAGAGCAGAGATGTTGGGGAGGTCTGGAATCTGTGCGTATGAAAGCAGAGAGAAGCAGCGGCAGGTTCACACCTCTCTCCCAATGGCTGCCAAACTCCATTTATAGTTTTCACAGCTGTGGAAATAGCAGGGAGCTGCGAGTAAGAGTGTTTACTACAGAACCTCAGGGCTGGGCTGCTTCTGTTCATGGAATAGAAGTGTGAGGCGAGATTAAAGCAGACATAATGCGCCCTTTGTAGTATGAAGAATCACAAATGATGAGGGACACCGAAGGTGTAAATTTTGTTTTCCCACAATGCTTTACTGCCCATGAACTGATCGACCCTTAGGTTGATGGATGAGGTCCTGGATGTGCTGTCCCACAGTGCTGCTGCACACATGTCGTACCTCGTTGGCTGTGCGTTGAGGCAGTGTGGCCCCACTTCTCAGCTAGTCTCTCTAAGATGGCTTCTCTGTGCTTACCTCTCCTGGAGCTGGTCTCTCTGTGCTAGTTTCTCTCAGGGATTGTTTCTCCCTCATCTTGACTCAGTCTGGTACCCTCTCTGTCTTGCTGAGCTGGTCTCTCTCACACATCCACAAGGCTCCAATCTTCATTATTGTCGTCTTGTGACAGTCATGCCCTGAGGGTACTACCTCTGCCTGTTGACAGATTAAATGACCTGAGAGTTGGAACTGTTGCTCTCAGCTTGGCAGGGCATATCTGACATGTGTTTCTTTCAAGGTAACATTCAACTCTAAATTGGTAAAATGAAATAATTATGTACAGTAAGTAGATGTGAATGGTCTGTTTGTGAACTGTATTTGTGTGGCATGGTCCTTATTCAGTGCAACTTAAATAGCTTATATTATAAAATTTTGTACAATACTATAAATATAAGACATTCACACAGCTGGATATTGACCAAAACCTTTCAGTCAAATGACTTATACTTGAGGGTACACCAGCTGTGCCCCAGCCTGGATTCAAACCTGTGACTCCTAGATTGCATGTCCTTTTCCATCACCACTATGCGATGATTCTGCATGTAAGGTCTGTGTTTACAGAGGGCAGCGGTGTAAACCCTGTTTCCCTCCCTGTTGTCTCATTAGTTTGCAAACGTTGAATATGCCGCAGCGCTTTGCTCTCCCTGCTGAGACACGCTGTGTCACATATCGACAGGGAAAGGGGACAGGTGGCCACGGAGAGTGCAAATCTATCACTGTCACTGTCAGGCGACGCGGATCGATTGTGATAGCAGCACAGAGTTCCATGACTCTGCTCCTTATGCAAAGTGCAGTTCTAATGACATTTTCTATCACAGCATCAATCAAAGTCACCACCACAGCCCCCCCGACTTTCCTGTCAGAATCTCACCTGCGTTAGTTGTTTGCGTGAGTCCAGAGGGACTTGCACAGGTTAGGTTTCCTCAGTGTATGTAGCTGGATATTTACTGAAGCTGTTGAGGTTAAGTGCCTTGCTCACAGGTACAGCAGTGACCCATCTGGGAATCAAACCAGCAACCTCTGAAACCCAGCTCCTTTCCTCCACGCCGCACTGCCGATCCTCAATGACAGGGGTGGGGTTTAGCTAAGAGAGCACTCACCTTTGAGGGCAGCGAGGGAAGCTCTTGCTTTTGCACCATGCAGGGTGTGCTTATACAGGGCACTCAGTTTATACGAAGCACTGACATAAGCGTCAACTGCATATAGTCATAAGCACTGGGACAGAGTCATTCCTATAGTTACATTGTATGAAGGTTATATTAATAAGAATCAAGCAATTCATAACATCTAATATGATGCAATGACTGTGCGCAATGGCACATAATAAGCAAAAAAAGCGCTTGTCTCATGTCTCATGGTAATGACTATAACTCCTATTATGTCAGAATTTTCAGATAAATTTGTGACTTCTGTGTGCGTGCCAGGATACCAGTCATCACAGCAGGAAAAAGAAGGCCTCTATCTGCTGAGGAAAAGTGCTGCTTTCTTACAATAGCATTCAACCCAAACAGCCCAAAGAGATGCCCAAAGAGATGCAGCTGGGACACCAGACCTCTCACAGTTTACTCTGTATGTTGTGAATAAATCAGCTACGGACATTTCTCTGCTAGATAAAAGAAAAGCACTGTGTAATACACAAACTTCCATTTATTACATTCAGTTTCAATTCACCTTTAAGAACCAGACGGCGATAAGAATCGAATCAACCTGGAGGGCCATGTTCCTATAAGTGGAGTGCACTGTGCCAGTTAGAATGAAAGCGGAGACACTGATGCAGCAGGAACTCTTCTGTCTGTTCTCAGTGCATCAAACGAAGCGTGGGACACTCCCTTTTGCTGTTTGTATTGCAAACAGGTGTGGACCCAGATCAGTTTGCACAGCGTTTTCCTCCTCCTGTCTTGTTTATTCATACATGCATGCCAGGTGACTTTGTGTGCTCTTCAGGCTGGGTAACTGACATTTAGAGGTTATGGCTTCCAGTAACATGTCTTTGAGTAAGAGCTTTGTGAGCTTCATCAGCATATATGACATAGGCCTACTGTGATCCTGTGATATACAGTTTAGTTGGATGTTAGGCTCATCTCACAGCGACAACCACATTTGCTGAGGAGCGCTGAAATGAAATCAGTCCTCCGATGCACTCACACACAACCAGCAGTTATTTTTCACCCCGCAAGCCACACAGTGCGCTACAGTGGAGTGAGTGCTCACTGCAGGACAGGTGCTACACTGACATCATCCAGGCACCTGGCAGGAGGCTGGCGAATTACAGGGTGCCTGAGAGAGGTGAGATAAGGCAACCCCAGCTGACCTACCCACACCTATTCTTGGCAGAGGGAAGCCAGTTCAGCTGCTGTGGGCTCTGGGTCGTTGTTGGCAAATGTCATAAACCCAGGCTGTAGAGCTCAGCTTGCCTTCAAAGTGAACACCTAAACCACTGAGCTCTGAGCCCTTTCTCACTCCTAATTTGAAAAAGGATGTAATTCTTTCCTTGTGTGTGTGTGTGTGTGTGTGTGTGTGTTTGCCCATGTGTGCAGCTTTCTGTGTGAAAAAGTTGCTTTTATCCCTGCAGTGATGTCATATCATAAAAAGGGATTGTTGCAATCCGACCTACTGATTGGTTATTGAACATTCCTGCTACACTAGTATTCATGACATCACAGCTGAGAGTTGCTGAGGTAAATGGCTTTAGAGAGTGCTGCCTGCTCTGTCCCCAGCACCTCCCATTGAAGAGGATACCACCTCCCCAGCTGCCTGATTTCAGGACTCTGCCCACTCTGTCTCTGCCAGTGCTCTGTAATTTCACTGTTGCTCTATTCTGCCTCTGCAGAATCAGACCCAGGGAGCTGCACGCACCTGTTTCATACATCTGTAGGAGCTCAGCTCAGCTGCAGGGGAGCCAGGCTCCAGGAGACGGCCTCGCTGTGTGTCTGTACCGACAGGATGAGGATGAGACAGTGCAGACAGTACAACCTGTTCTCATGTCTGTTTGACTCTCATCGTTTAGCGACAGGAGATTAGTGCATTATGTGCCATTAAGAAGTAATTGCCACACCTGTTTATGATCCTAATGTGAGGACTTCTCTCACAGGTAAATGTGAATGTGGTCAGTACTTTTTAAAGCACATGTTGAGAAACTGTGTTGATACCCCATGGCCAGAAGAGGGAGACATTTCCCATATAAATGTTTCCAAGTTGTTCTTGGATACTGAATTGTTGCAGGCATTGTTGATGTCTGGTGACTAAGGCATAAATAACAGCCTAGATTATTTCTGTGCTAAAAATAGCTATCGTCTGGGACTCAAGCATTAGTGGGATTCAAAACATAGCTTGCATTCTGCCGTTTAATTTGTAGCACCATATAAAAGCAGGGCCGCATTGTGCTTCTCGTGCCTGGTTTCTGTGATCCGAATCGCTGGTGAGATATTGAGTTTCTCTGCGTAGACTCTGAGTGGAATTATGCGGTGGAGAGGACTCTTACCCCTGGGGTTTATGGGAATTCCTGTCATATTTCGGAAGGAAGCGGGCCTCTGTCTGTCTGGAGCCGGGCTGCCCCAGTACAGTGCTGCCATGGCAGATATATGTGGACCTTTCTCCACGCGGAGGCGGTCGGTCGGAGAGAGGGTCCGGCTAAAGGAGGCCCTCACGGCCTCTTCAGAAGAGCGGGGTGTTTACATAGCTGCTCCTGGCCGTGGGACGGGGTGTGTGGGCCGGGGGAGCCACTGGTGCCTGAAACGGATCCTCTGGCAGGAGGTTCCTGTTAATCATAAACAATCTGGAGACTCTGAGATGCACACAGTGAAGTGCTCCACTGATTCACAGAGACAGACACGCTCTCTGCGGGTCTGTTTTGGGGAGGACTGAGAGGGACTCCTGCTCTTTTACAACGGGATTTATTTTGTGACTGTATTGGGAGTTGTGTAATTATTCAGATATAGATCTACAGTCTGATTTATGATAATAATAATAATGAAAACCACTAAATGTCTTTTAGATTTTTTTAAACTTAGTTTCAAGCCTTGTACCCCAGACACAGAAAAAGTATTTCACAACTTTGGGGATTGTCTAATTTTATGATGGTACCCTTGTATTTGAACACCTTTGGTCCCGGCATAATGAGCCAGCTACAATTACTGTATTGCCAGTGGTGCCTGGGAGTTTTCTCAAATGATGTCACCTGGGCAGGATAAAAACAGAAAACGTGCCGTATTTTTAGGCCTGATCCCTAGTGGAAAGGTGATGGTGTGACCGTTACAGCCAAAAACAGTCAGGTTTATTTGGGCTGAGGCCTGTCCCAGCCGCCCCGGCGCCACCTTTGATGTTTTCACACGGACCATAACCGTGTTAGCGTGTGTGAGGACAGACGTGCTGCCAGTCCGTGTGACGTCCCATGTTCTGTGTCCCCGTTTTCAGAGAGCTGGACCTGAGAGAGCCGGCTTTGCCACTGTCTGCTATAAATAGCATTCTGAATTTTATGGCTCTGACTCAATGTTTCTCTGCATTCCTGTGTGACCGCCCGGCTCCGTGACTAACAGCCCAATCAGAGCCTGCGCCTCGGGCCGGGCCTTGCGGTCATCTCGGCCCGCTCTGACCCGCCTCCCACCCCCGTGCTCACCGGGGTATTTCTGGGCCCAGAGGAAGGCGTGGTATGTAAGATGACCCATAACTCCCCTTCTCCTTTCCTTCCGTCCACCTCATCAGTGCTCTTGTGAGAAGACACCCTCCCCTCCCACTCCAGCTCCCATGGCAACAGTAGGTGATGGAGATGACCTGAGCCCAGTGCATTATGGGATGGCACAGAGCAGTGCCTTTGTTGCCAGGTGATTAGTTTGCCCATCCCTGTCCATCTTTGCTCTGCTGCAGTTTGTCTTCCTCTCTTTTTGACATCTTAAACACCACAGGTTGATTCAGGTGATCAGCTCAGCAGATGCTCAGTGAATAGCTCTCCTTTCTTGTGTGTCCACATGTTGTTGCTTGAACAGGCCTGACCCAGGTGCGAAGCATTTTGCATGTGAAATTTTACTGCTCTCTGCCTGCCTCTCTCCCCCTCTCACCTGACTGCATTCCAGCAGAAGCTCAAGGCTGATGTCACAGAGGGAGCTTCATCCTGATTGGTGGAGGAGAGATGGAGAGGTCAGGCAGGGAGGGTGGAGAGGGAGTGGAAGCATGACCCTGTGAAAACACCTGGACGCATTCAGATGAAGGCCATGTGTGCAGTTTTCAGACGTTTTGTTCTTGAGACACGTCTCTTGTGTTCTTTAGGGTGAAAAGGGTTATAGCAGTGTTGGAGCTGCCAGAAAGCATATGCAGATTGGACTGTATTATAGAGTTATACCCAGACCGTGGATATATTATTTAGTGCCTCTGCTTTATGAGTTCATTTGTTGGCAAAACAACACTTTACTGTTTACTGTTGTTAAAAAATGGAATCAGCATTTACTCATGTATTAAAACCGCAAATGGCAGTGTGCATGTAGTTTCCATGACAATCATAAAAGCAAACAAGTAGCTGAATGAGCTGAGGTGTCAGCCTCTTGTTTTGATAGGAACGAGGTGAGTGTGGGAACGCGGCATGCGGTTGGTGTTCCAGTGTGTTCCGCCCCCTGAACCCCAGTCAGGGACGGGCGTGGGCCTCTGTTCTCCTGTGGTGGGTTCTTTAAATTCCTCTCATACCTCACCTTCGCCCGGCTTTCTCTCCCCTTTCCCTCCCCTGTGCGGGACGGGGCCCGGGAACGCCTCGGGACGAGCCGTCTGGGGCTCTAATGGAGAGGGTCTGGAGCGCACCTGAAATAGCTACCAGATAATGAGGGGCGGCCGGCCTTCCCCGGCCCTCCCCGGGAGGGGTGAGCACGAGGGCTCAGCCGAAACGGCCCCCGCGGAGCGCACCCCGGCGCAGATGTTCCGAGTGTCGGGGGGACGCTTCCAAAGCCCCTCCCATCTGTCAGTCACACCGCGTCCGCTTCACCCGGTCGCTCCGTCTGCTTTGTTTTTGTCTTTTTTCCCTCTCTCCTCCCGCTCCTGTTCAGACCTCTGCTAAAGCTCTCTCTCCACGTGCGTTTGAAACGCGAAACCTCTCCGGAGTTCCTGCCAGGTTGCGTAATGGAGTCTAGGGCTCGTGTGCTGACCTGAATTAAACCAATAAAACGATTGGGAAGAGAGCAGGGGAGCGCTGGGTGGTCCTCCCCAACCCTGCTGGCTTTCACTGGGGTTTACACACCAGCTCAAAGCCGCTCCGAAGCTTCACCAAACACACTGCTATAAAGCCAACCTGGTTTATCACAAAGCAAACGGCACCATGCACACTTCCCATTCTCCACTGGTGTTTTACAGCATAAAAACCCATGAGAAACTGTGTGTGGATTCCGGTAGACTGATAATCTCACACCCTCACAATTATGAATCTTATGTCTGAGGGTGCCCCCTAATTCTTACCGTGACTGGCTTCATTTAGACTGACAGGCCTTCTGTCCACTAAGATGCAGGTTGTGTTGTGTTTCTAAAAGACAGCCAGGTTCACTGTGATGGTTACATGTCAGAGAACCAGCTCTTCAGGCTAGTTCCACCACATTTCTCTGAGCTGCATGCAAGGTTAAGTTCTGTGAGTTCTGACCAGAGTTCCGGAACTCCGTGATGCGTCTGTTGTGATGTGAACCAGAGGACAACTGACCACAGCCCTGGTGTAGCTATAGAGTGACCCTGGAAATATGTAGCGTCCATTTAGCCTTCAACAAAACACTCAGAGTCACTCTATCAACCGCAAGCTGTCTCTCATTCCTGCGCCCTTATCTCCTGTCATCGCTGTACAGACCATCAGACAGCTCAGATGAGAAAACTGGTTTACGTTTAATTTAATGAACACTTAATTTTGTTTTGCTGAGAGAATGTGACTCTGTATATGAAAGTACGTGTGAAGTAGCCTCTATACATCACCAGCATCAATGATTAACCCATCACTGAAGCCACACAGAGAAAGCAGCAAGAGCGATTGGACCGTTCGAATCTGAGAGATGGCCAAAATTCCCCTGAATGTGCCACTGTTCAGAGCTTAATACAGCCTTCATCAACAGTCCTCTAATGAGACAGGGCCAGGCCATGTGTCAGTGGAAGAACAACGACTATGTTTCCCATGGGTCATTTCCCAGGGGTCGTGTTCCCGGAGCTGACAATGACCTGCCTGTGAACACATACAGTCACCCCGGGTTATGAGTCTGACGGTTAGCGTAAGTTACATAAAAGGGCTACTCCAGCCACGGGTATAATGAGTTTGATTAAGGAATCACTCTCACAGAGTACATGCTCATAGCCATGTCCTTCAGAGACTGTGGTCATTCCCCCTGTACTTCACCTGATGTTCAGGTTGGGCCTCTTTTATTGTTTCTTTTTTCATCTTCATTCTAACTTAAAGCAAAAAAATTATGTGTTCCTTTCATACATCTATTGTAATTCTGGATCATTTCTTCTCATCACCTTTAATGTGTTAGACTAAAGCCATGCAGCTGAAAGCTGTACAGAGAAGCCATGTTGCAGAAGTTGTTGGCGATGTCACAAAGTTAAACTTCTGTCTGGTTTGTGTCAGAAAGGTAGCTGCGGAACTGGTTGTGTGTCTCTACCCTCAAGCATGGCTGAGCACAGCTCACAGATAGCTGGAGATAAGAGTTTCATGGGAGACAGACTGGCGCTAGTGGAGTGGAAGATTAAGTTCTCTCTCTCCACGGTGAATGCCTTTGAAAATTTCCCTTCGAAACCTGATGAGTGTGTGTGCGCTCCCAAGCTGAGGAGATATCCCTTGAACAATGGGAAATCGCAGCTTCAGTCTCTGGATATCCAGGCAGAAACATCATACAAAGCAGGAGCTGGTAAATTCTTCCTCTGCTTCCTAATAATAACGATTTTCTAGGAAGATCTCCTTGTTGGGGACAAATTACGGAGTTTGAGTTTGACCATTTGTGAGGCTGGATGTCTTCTTGAGCAATTCAGAAGGTCCTTGCTCAAGGGATTTCAACTTGCAACCCCTAGGCTCCAAGCTCACTTCCTTAAACACATGCAAGAGTAAATAAGGAAGATGGGGTGCTTATCCTTTTCTGTGTATCAACTATCCAGATACTGCTCAGGTTCACTGAGTTTTATATTGTGTGGATCAGCTGGTGAGGTGAGCACAGCAGTGAGGAAGAGCCATCCGCTTTGTTTAAACATCAGCGCAGAATTATTCCAAAAAAGCAAACCCCTTAGGAACTTGATTTTCCAGCCAATCCAGAGCTAGCAGGGAGGGCGGGCTCATGGGAACACCAGCAGGGGGAGCTGTGGGGTTCGCATTCCAGGGCCCTCCTGCTGAACGCATGCGGCTCTGCTGTTTTCCCTCTCCTCTGCTGCCTTTGGATGAGAGAGCACTCCTCCTCTCCCTCAGAACAACAGGGACAGACCACTCTGTCAGAAGAGGGCCGCCCAGCTCCTGCATTCAGGCAGCCCAGCATTCTTTTGAAGCTGGGAGGCTCCACTCTTCCCCCCCTCTGTTCCTCTGACAATAGATCAGCCCTGAAAGAGAGAGAGAGGAGGGAGTTGCGGACCCAGTCCTACTCTGGCAGCCAGCTGGTCAGCACTGTGGTGTTCAGAGCTGAGTGGAAGAGAAAGAGAGAGAGAGAGAGAGAGAAACAGAGAGAGAGAGAGACAGAGAGAGAGAGTAAGAGAGAGAGATACAGACAGAGAGAGAGGGAGAGGGAGAGAAAGCAAAACAGAGAGAAGCGGGGAGGGAGGGAAGATTGGAGCTTCAGAGCAGGGTGTGGATTCCCCAGTCTAAACTGGAGAACCTTGACAGAAGAAGCTGAGAAAATTAGCTGAGAAAATCAGCATCCCCAGCGAGGGGCAGAGGAGCCAACGGGCCAATCCCGAGCTGAAGATGAAGAGCCTGGAGACACACTTACGGGAGCAGTAAAGAGGAACATGGACACCTGGACTCTGCTGTGAAAACCACATCCGTGCCTGAGAGAGGGAGAGAGAGGGAGGGAGAGGGAGAGACAGAGAGAGAGAGTCATAGAGGGACAGAGAGAGAGAAAGAGAGAGGGGGAGAGAGAGGCAGAGAGAGAGAGGTGAGGAGCACAGAGTAAACTGGACATCGCTGCTCCGGTGGATCGTGCAGATTGAGCTGAGCGGGATGTCGTGGTCCATGCTCTCACCCGTGCAGTGGGCCAAGTGGACGTGGTCCGCCGTTCGGGGCGGGGGAGAGGAGGAGGAGGGCACGAGGGAGGAAGAGGAGGAGGAGGAGGGTGGAGGGGCATTCGAGGAGCGCATGAGGGTGGAGGAAGAGTTCTCTCCTGAGGAGGAGAAGTCACGCGGATGCAGGCGAGTCTGTTGGTTAATATGTTTGCTGAGGGAGTGTGTGTTTGTGTATGTGTGTGTGAATGTGCGCATATGTGTGCATGTTTGTTGGTGTATTTATGTATGCATGTGTTTTGCGTTTGTACCTGTGTGGGACTGTGTGAGTGTGTGTGCGTGTGCATGTGTGTGTTTGCATGTGAGAGTGTGTGTGTGTGTGAGAGTGTGTGCGTGTGCGTGTGAGTGTGTGTGTGTGTGTGCGTGTGTGTGTGCATGTGAGAGTGTGTGTGTGTGCGTGTATGTGAGTGTGTCAGTGACTGTGTGTGTGTGTGAGAGTGTGTGTGTGTAAGCGTGCCTGCAGGGAAATGCCATTGATTCCACCTGTCGGAGCCGTGAATCGTGGGGAGCTGGCTGCTTGTGTATGTACTCTTGCTGGGCAGTGAGGTGAGCTGTGCTGATATACAGACAGATGGAATGGCAGACGCACACAGCAGCTTCTCTGCCCTTTCACGCGATATTCCCGTCCGCTCCTCCATAATCCCGTCCGCTCCTCCATATTCCCGTCCGCTCCTCCATATTCCCGTCCGCTCCTCCATAATCCCGTCCGCTCCTCCATATTCCCGTCCGCTCCTCCATATTCCTGTAAGATCTATTCGTTATTCACATCTGCTCCTTGATATTCCTGTAAGCTCTTCATTGTGACATAACATTACATTATTGTCATTTAGCAGAGCAATTTACATTGATTACAATTTCTACATGTTATCCATTTATGCAGCTTGATGTTTACTGAAGCAATTATGGGTTAAGTACCTCGCCTAAGGGTACAACAGCAGTGCCCCAATGGGGAATCAACCCGGCAATCTTTCGGTTACAAGCCCTGCTCTTTACCACTATGCTACACTGCCACCACCTTCCAGTCCTCGATATTCCTCTCAGCTCTTTGATATTCCCGTCATGTCCTCAAATTTCCCATCATCCCCACAATTCTGTCAGTGCCTCGGTGGATGTTCCTCCTGGCCACCGTTTGTCAGGGTCTGTGGGGTTCAGAGGTTTTGGAGGAGAGGTGTGAAGATGAGTGCTGTGTGGGGGGTGTGATCTGTGGACCCCCTGCTGAGAGGATTCATGCTTCAGCGGTCCTTTGGCTGATCTGAGGTCAGTGACGGGCTGGTACGGATCAGCGCACAGATGCAATCTCTCGATTCTCACACTGTCTGTTAGATAACACCATCACTTCACTTCCTGCTGTACTTCCTGCTCAATCTGCAAAGAAAACAGAGGTAGGCTTGGCATATTTGCTTGGCTGAGCGCATTTTGCATAGTAAAGTGTATGTGTGTGTGTGTGTGTCTGTGTGTTTGTGTGTTTGGCAGGGGGCAGATGGGATGCAAGGTAGACTGTATTTTTAAAGGGTGTATATTCTTTCCTAATGGTCTAAATAATCATCAGAAATTACCGTCCTGGAGCATACTAATCAAACTAGTACTAATCACGTCCCACGGACCTGATTTTTATTTCCATTTGCAGTGTGTTATCAAAGAAATAGCTCAGTGTTTATACTGTGCTCAGGTAGCTTCGTGCACTACTGCCCCCTTGTGGACAGCCATTTGGGTACACTCTGTACCCCTGATATAACACTGTGCATTGTAACATATGTCTACAAAAAACAGGTATCCGCCACCCTGATTTTTCATTGTGAACAGCTGTGTGAATCAGAGCTGCCTCTATTCTGTGCAGTGCAGGACCAGTGTAGGCAGGGCAAGGCGGGGGAATCTTTCTGTGTCTTATTGCGATCATTCTGTGAAAGGGGACATGTTTTCAGCTGCTGTGCCCCCTTCCCTCCGCCCTGCGCCCGCATGCTGCTGCCAGCTCTGTGCAGATCGTAAGGAGCTTTACTGCATGTTCCCCCTCGTCAGCATGTCCCCTGACTGACACGCTCAGACGCGCTTCCAGCCTGGCTCTGATCTGGAACCGTGGGTGGATCCCTTTGCCGTAGGGATTGGTGATGCTGATGTCCAGTTCTGAGTCAGGACTGGAGATGGGCCTGGCCCAAAGTTCCTGCCCCCCATGGGGAGGACGTTGCCGTGACAGAGACCCATCTTGTGTTAGGGCTCTCTGGGAGAGTGTGAGACACTGTGAGTGTCATTTCCTCCAGGGAGAGGACACAGGTGGACAGTGCTGTGGGACAGGGGACCAGGAACAGGGGATGGGGGACAAGAGGTTTGTCCTTTTCCCCATTCCCCAAATTAGGGGCAGGACAGACCCCATAACCAGTAGATCCACCAGTTGATCTCTTTTCTAAATTGTGCAGGAACAATTTCCACCTCTGTAACTTTGATAAGATCTGGGTCAGACTGTCAGTTTGGATCTGTTTTTTATTTGATGGAGATGCCAGAGTTGAGGCCAAACAGCCCTTAACCAAAATAAAGCCTGAGGCTGGGAAGTGCCCTGGGCTCCCGCCCGTCCCCTGTTTTTAAAAGAGCGGGCTGCGCCCACACAGAGCAGCCTACCTGTTGGCTCCGCCCTTCTGCCTCTGGCTACAACCGAGCGGCTCCTGCACCTGCCAAGAACAGGAAAACGGTCACGCGATTCTGAAGGGCGCAAACGGAAGCGGTTTTCCCAGAAGCGGCTGGAATTCAGGCCTCAGACACGCTGCAGCTTGCAGAGCTTCTGGAGGGCAAATGGGGGGTCGGATGGCAGTTTGTGGCGGTTACCGACCGGTGGACTTTTCAGAGGCTGTAACAGTCACCCCCCTCTCTGAGTGCCACGAGGCTGCGTTTGGTGTTTGCCTCAGATGCCCCCCCGAAAGCCCAGAGGTGCAGGCCACAATGAGGGTATACTGGGCATCTGCTCACTCTCCTGTCTCTCTCCCACAGCTCCGACTCAGAGGGCCACTTCGAGACGCCCGAGGCCGAGTCGCCCATCCGCCTCCCATCGGTAGAGCTGGCGGACCCCAACGCCAACAGCACAGGTAAGACGGGGGCTCTCTGGCAGCGTGGTGAGGAGGGGAGGGGAGATCAGTTCTCCTGTGAACATCCTTCTAGCCAGAGGTCTTACTGTGTTTACTGACTGTCTTTCCATTAGACTGTGTATGAAGGCACACAAACACACATGCATTCAGCCCTGTTCACTCTACAGCTTCTCACGGCGAGCAGATTCTAATAAGCATACGCTCTCAGACACAAACTACCCCACTCTCCTCTGTGTGCCTGTCATATTGTCTTCTCTGGTTCCTCTAATGGAGACATAGCTGCTGAAGGTAGATTCACTGCACCCCCCCCCGCTACTGCTACAGATGGTACAGGAGCGGGAATCATCAAGGTTACCAAGGTAACAAGAGAGAGAATACCTCAGTCCCTCAGCGCTGATTCTGTTGTGTCCTGGTGTGTGTGTGCGTGTCTGTATATGTTTTTGTGTGTGCACGTGTATGTGCATGTGTGTCCATGTGTGTGCATGTGTGCATATGTATGTAAGTGTGCGTGTGTGTGTGTGTGTGTGTGTGTGTGTGTGTGTATGTGTGTATGTGTGTGTGTGTCTGTGTATGTGTTTTCCATGCTCATGCTGACATGTAAGAGAGAGTGATCGCTGAGGAATGAAGCCGCTGATGTGGTTGAATCGCTGGGGTCGTTTGTTTGGGATGCCAAACCAATTTGACTGTAATGTTAAAATGGCCGACCCAGCCACTCCCTTGGCTCTGCGGTCGGATGACAGACTAGTCAAATGGCGGTGTGCCGTTATCATGACGCACGCTCTGAAACAAATTTATGGCTGGTGTTGATAAGCAGTGATAACGTGACCTCTGTGTGACCTCCGCCATGGGCTTCGCTGTATCTGCTGCAGATCAGGGTGAATCTCAGACTCATTCTCCTCTGAATCAGGAGAACTGCTGGCCTTCAGCGCATGCAGATCAACAGCTTTGCGCCTCCCGGTTTATTTATGTCTTTAGGCTCAGAGGACGCACTCGTCAAGGGAGGTTTAGTGCCAGGAGGGTAACATTTTGACCAAATTTTTATTCCTGGCTCAGGGCTCTGAGATCTCCTAAAGGCACTTACGAGTGAGCTGTTTGAAACAGCAGCTGTGAAAGGCATTGATTCTGAAAATAGTGCTGGCTAAGCCTTAATAGACAGGACACTGCTGCTGGAGCTAAAAGAGGCGCACTATTTCTCTCAGTATTTAGTGCTTTCAGCACAGTCTGCAGCCCTGCATGGCTGAAGTACAAGGAAACCTACCCTGTCCTGATAATTGAACACAGCTGTGCTTGCGCTGGCTGGATTTTCAGGTGGGAAACATTGCTGATGTTATCTGGTCATCAAATCCGCTAAAAGGCCATAAAAAAGTTATGCCTGCACTGGCGTACTACTTAACGACAACAAACGTCTCCTCAGATTGGCGCTAAATGTAGTAACAGCGTTGACCCCCCGGGCGGCTCGTAAACGACTCGTTTGGGAATTTGCCAGAACTCTAATTCATCTGGAACTGCACCATGGGTGCAGTGAGACCTCCCGTGCCGAGCCATTCCCAGGGACAGCGATGTGGCACAGCGATGAGGACCAGCACTCTGTTACCCAAGGGTTGCCAGTTCAATTCCACACTTAGGCACTACTGTGGTGCCCAAATTGCTATGCCAGTGCTATGCTGTGATTAACCCAAATTGCCTCCAGTAAATATCCAGCTGTGTAAATGCATGAGATGTTAAAACTGCAAGCTATGTGAGTTGCTCCGCTAATCAAATGTAATGTAATATGCAGGCGAGCTCAGAGAGAGCTCCTTTCCCTAATGTTAAACCCCAATGCAGCGTCACGTCTCAGTGGTTCAGAGGGGCACCCTCGACCCCCAGTGTGGGGCGCGTGGTCTCAGCTCGAGGGTGGGAACTTTACCGCCTGGAATTTAAGGGGTCAGCCCAGAACAAAAGCAGCTCCCCTCTGTGTTTGGGGCTAAGAATGGAAAGGTCACTGGCTTCTTCAGAGTCACACCGTATGATAAAGCTCTTTCTCAAGCTCCCCCTCCCTCCCCCTCTGTCTCTGTCTGTCACCCCCCTCTCCTTCTGTCTGATTCTGTGGGGCTTCTCAGTAAATAACATTACTCTCAGAAACAAAGGAACACATTCTGAGAACCTAACACTATTCTACTTTCGATTTTAAAAGCCGTTATCAGCACTAATAATATGAGCACACTAAAACCAGCTACACTGTTGAGCCAGCAGACTGAGGAATTTGTTCTGATTCCCCTTTTGCTGTTTTTGCAGATCCCAACTTCTCTTTTGCTGATTTACAATACTGCTTTTAATAATGAATAACTGAATCTCGCAAGGGAGCAAGTGATCATAGAGGTAACTATGATTCATTTTAAACTAGCCAAGCATTTGGATCCTACACCAATTGTAACAGTATGATTCACACACAGTGACCATAGCATTGCAGTTCAGACACACCAACTGACTGTGGCATCACAGTTCAAACATACCAACTGACTGTAGCACTGCGGTTCAACCATAGCTACACGGTTCGAATGCACCAACCGACTGCGGCATCACAGATGAACACACATTTGCTGCATCAGGGAGACAGCCCCTGTGTAGCATAAAGCCATTTGTGTCTGTTTACATGCATGCCCCATGTCTGACACATCCACTGCAGGCTCATGGGTAATGCCCCGGGGCAGAGAGAGGTGCAGCCTGCCAGAGGTACCTGCCTCAGACGGCAACTGAGTTTATTTCAACACCATGCTGTAGCCGATCTGTTCAGTTACGCAGGCCTAAACACGAGCTGTGCCACTGTTACGGCTCCAAACGTAAACAGCTATCAGAAAAGAGCACAAGCAGCAGAACTCTGTCACGCTGTCGGAAGCTGCAAAACCGTGCAGCGCTCTGCAGCTATGAGTGATTGGCAGAGAATTTTGCTTTGTCTGACGCAGTGTGATGGTGTTATGCAACCTGGCCTGAGTAGAACACTGAAGCAGGAAAGCAGCTTGCAGGGTGAAAGTTCCATCACAGCCTGAAATCATCTGTACCACTGACATAAATCCCCTTCCGTTCTTATAGCAGGGGAAGAGGGGGCCCTCTGTCCCGGTGACTCAAGCCTCTGTCAGTGAATAAATCCTGGCCATTCGTTCTTCTGTCAGTCAGTTGATATAATCTAAATGCGATTTTAGCAGGGAATGCTCAGAGCTCGAGTTAGACTTACGTGGCATGCAAGATTAGCAGTGAGTGTGCGATGCAAAAGGCAAGCACCAGCAAATGTGACCATCAATCCCGTTGATTAGAGATGTCTTCATATTTGCTCAGATCTCTCATGTATGTGCAAAAGATCTCTTGTTCTCTACCTCCAGAGAAGTCGTAAATGGTTTTTGAAGTCCGATGTACAATCGTTACCTCGTTACCATCTCTTTACACTTCAAAAAGTCTTCTCATTTTAAAACTCTTTGCAAAACCTGATAGAGTTCAACATAAAGAGTGCCAGCATAACTACATCCTGTGAACGCCTGCGTGGTCTGGCTAAAGTTGTGTGTCTGTTCCTCTATAGTGGTGAGGATTGCTGGAGCCCGGAATTGTGGGAGCCGCTTCCTGTTTTTAACCACAAACACTATTTTGTTTCATTTAGAGACTGAACAGGCTGGATTCTGGATGGGGGCTATGACTGGATGCTCTTGGAAGCACTCTGCTGACTTTTAGATGTTTTTTGGAAAGACCGCAGAGGTTTTGCGAAATAACAGAGAGAAATTAGTAGGCCCCATTTTTTATCTTGCTGACGGCTGCTGTAAATGTTAAAGCTGCCCAGATTTTGTGGATGGCCGATCTCACAGAATGATTGGGGGTTGTGGGGAGTGGGGTGGGGGGTGGGGGTGGGGGGTAGCTTGAACAGCGGCTAGGAAAGAGGAAGAGAAAATTCTCATTAAATGAGGAATGCGAGTGGGAGTTTCCTCTCTGACAGGATCGTTGTAAACACGCAGTGGCGGTTGGCTTCTGGGAAGAGTCCTGAGTCAGTGTGAATCTCCTTGCATGCCAGCCCCTCATGTGGGGATTGTCAGCATTCAGAGTGTCTGAAAAGCACACCCATCTCCCCAAATGCTCTCCCCTCTCCCCATCTGCCCATGGTCCTGCAGGCAGTCACAGGCAAGCTCCTACACAAAGGCACACAGCAGCAGCAGCAGAGTAATGAGTGTGTTATTCACAGAGGAATATGCTCGTTATTGAAATGACTGTGACACATGGTTAATATAGCAATGAGTGAAACAGGTTGATCGGAGCATGTGGGCCCCTCGCATTGTCATGAGCTGGTAAAGGTAGCGTGGAAAGTACAGGAGACCCTCTACCTGACCTGATGTGAGGTTCACCTCAGCCTCTTCTCTCTGTTCCTGGCCACAGTACACTGTATCATACAGGCTTACGCTCCTTCTCGGCCGTTACGTTCCTCCCAGGAACGTCAGCTAGCATTACCATCCCTACACACAAGGCAATCTCAGCCCAGACTATTCTCACATGTAGTTCCCTGCTGGTGGAATGAGTTACCTTGTGCCATAAGAGCAGGGGCGTCCCCCTCTATCTTCAAGAACCTCTTGAAGACCCAGCTCTTCTGAGAGCACCTCCTCTCCTAAACACTTCTTACAACTCCAACATAATTCCATCTCTGCGCACTTTTTGCCTTGCACTTTTTCTCCTGTAACTAATTGTTTGTTTTCACCTTTCTCCTTGTTTACCTTTGTTTTCTACTTTCCTTGACTTACTTAGTTGAGTTTAGTTGTTTTAGGTTGCACTTAAAGCTTTACGCTAAGGTCTTCTACATTACTGTAGCTTGCTTGCTGTTCCTCACTTGTAAGTCGCTTTGGATAAAAGCGTCTGCCAAATGACCTAAATGTAAATGTAAATGTAATGCAAATGTAATGTATCACACACTCTCATTTTTGTGTCATGCATTATATTTGTTTGCTGTGTTTCTGTAGAAATACATGTATTAGTCACTTATTTATTCCAAAAAATTCCATCCCACGCTGGGTTATCTGGGCTTGCTGCAGGTTTTTCTGACTCACACGGTCAACCTGTTGATGGTTAAACCTGCCTGGTCAAATACCAGGCCTCCTAATGCACAAAGGTTAAGCTGCAGAAATGTGACCTTAGCATGCGCTGAAGCTATTCAGCTATGCAGTTAGCTGCTTCAGTCAGGCTGTTAGGCCTTGAAAGGCATAGAAAAACGCAGAATGCAGCAAGATGACACGTACAGGAGGCAGAGGAGCCTGTTCATTGGCCCATCCTGTATCGTGTCACAGACTGTTGGAGTGAGTGGTAACTTGGAGTCACTGCGTTTTTTTTATCTCAGAGGTGTGACAGGCATTTGGGGTCAGGCTGTAGCACACTGGGCCTGCAGTGACCCATCAGTAAACACCCCATGCGGGGGTGACCTTGTCACCCCGGGACCCCTCTCTGATCCCAGCGGGACGGCGATACGCCCCGGCACAGGTGTGGCAGCTGGAGCATGCCTGGCTGCCGGTAAACAAACGGTTGCCTTGGGAAGAGCATTCCAGCATTACACCACAGCTGAGTTAGACAGCGGGAGGCTCGACCTGGCCTTCGTTAGGGCTCTTACCTACACATCCTCACCCTCACTTTCTGAGCTTCTCTGCATTCTTCTCTCAGCTAATAGAGCAGTTCTTGTGTTCCCTGATTGGAGCAGGGCTAACAGTGGGAGACCAGCTCACTCCATCAGCAGTGTGAAGTCTACTGTAGAGACCGGTCAGTGAGAACATGGAGGGGGGGGTCGCTGCTCACACGTGCTCAGCGTGCAGTCACCTCTAAAAGTGATGACAGTGGCGGGAGGTGGCGGGAGGTGTCAGACAGCCCGGGTGGGATCGCTGCAGGCTGGCTCAGTGGTGAGGGGAGGGAGATGCAGTGAGAGTCCTCCGGGAGGTGGCCGTTCCCCTGCGGTGTCTCCGCTATGGCAGCTCCGGTGCTGGAGAGCGACAGGGTCCGGAGGAGAGGTACGTGCACTGGCTGCTCTGGCCTTTCTTTTGTACTCTGCGCGCTGGTAACCTTTAGCCTGCTGGCTACCGAGGAGCGCCCTCACAAACGCAGCAGGGTTTGCGTGCGAGGAGCTCACCTGGAGATGAAAGTTATAGAAGGCAGCTGAGTTTGGTGATTTACTGTGTGATGTAATACACTGGGGACGCAGGCTGTACTGCACCCCAGAGAGCCCTGCTTTAAAAATGGGCTCATGAAGATTTACTCAGCTGTCCTGATCTTAAACTCTGTCTGTCTGTCTGTCTGTCTGTCTGTCTGTCTGTCTGTCTGGGGCTCAGGTCTCCCTGTGAGAGAGGAGCGGTGTGGGTCTGATTCTGATCTGCTTTGTGGTGATGGCTTACAGCTGCTGTGCATATACACTCCTCTGTGGCTGACTCACACTCTCCATCTCTCTCTCACACACACACTGTACACACACACACACTGTACACCCATACACACACACAGAGTACACCCACACACCAAAACACACACACAGACACACACACACATACCGTACACCCACACACACACACACACACACACACACACACACTCTCACAGACGTTTAGTCACACAAATACCAGCACACATACCCACATGCTCTGTCTCTTTCCCTCTCTTTCTCTGACAGCGCTCTGATGTATTTAGATCACTGCATTCATGCTTATGTAAGGTCATCTCTTCCACCTGCTGGGCAGCCATTCCGGCTCTGCTTACAGGGGCTAACACTGAGGGCAGCTCTGACAGTGCCATAAGATGCAGTTTAAGTGTTATTAAATGTGATCAGGGATTTTGGCGTCCCGTTGCAACCTGGAAAGACCCTGGCTGTCTCGCTTTGGGTTCCATCTGTAGAGGCTGAGCAGGGATCTGATTGGCTGAGAGTCTGAGCAGAGTGGAGTCCGAGCGGAGCGTCCAGCGCTTGACGCGGGGGTCCGCAGCTCTGCGGTTTCTCCCTCCTCCTGTCAGTCCTGATTTCCTGCTGCTTCCCCCTGGAGAAAGCTCTCATCGATTATTCATGCTGTCAGAACGGCGCGGCCGCATCTATTGCTGATGTGTATGTTTCGCAGTGTCGCATTTCCTGACCTGTGGCCTTCTCCTCTCTCAGCAGACCTGAAGGAGGATGGTCAGGTGATCTCCGGGACCGCCGAGGTGCAGAACTCCTTCCTGGATCAAAACTCCAACTCTGAGCTCCTCCCAGCCCCCCCGGTCGGTGCCACCACCGGGCCCGTTGCGGTGGAGGGGGCCGTGGACGCGCTCAACAACCTAACCGAAAGACCTCAGTCCGAGGCGCACCCATCCCCGGTGCCTGTGGTGCCAGAGCCAGTGAGAGACACTCTTCCAGACATGCCCGACATGGGCATGGCTCTCGGTGGCGAGAAACTGTGCAACGGGCACAGCGACGAGACGGAGCCGCAGGTCAAACCCGAAAAGGCCAGGCCCCCGCCTCTGAAGCTGGAGGAAACGCTAAACGGGCCCGACCCGGACAAGGTGGGAGATGCTGATGAGATCCCGGTCCCCAAGGCCAGCTACAACTCCGACCCGGACCAGTACGACGACAACTTCAACCCCTTCGCCAGCGGCAGGTCGAAGCTGCAGAACTCTCCGCCCCCGTGCTGCGGTGCCACGCCCCCGGTGGAGGAGGCCGCCCCGGACGCCAAACCCGTCAAAATGGAGTTCGGGGTGGTGGGAGATGGCGGGAGTGTGGAGGCCAAGAGGCCGCCGCCCAGGAAGCTGGGAAAGAAGCCCCCCAGCAAACTCCAGGCCCCCAAGATACAGAGGCCCAAACCGGCACAGCCCGCCCCAGAGCCGGCAGTCACCCACAGCTCAGAGGACATCCCCATCGCAAAGTCCTCCTACAGCTGCAACCCCAGCCAGTGGGACGATCCCAACTTTAACCCGTTTGGTAGCAAAGGTAAAATGAGCATCTCTCCAGTTCTCCCCAAGGGATCCTCCAGCTTCGACCCCAACAACTTTGATGACACTGTAGACCCCTTTAAGCCCTCCGAGAGCTTAGCTGGTGGAGGCTTGCCTAAGGCGGCTCCTCCGGCTGAGAAGCTGGCAGACGAACCGGTCAAGCATAAACTGGAGCTCCCCCTGGAGGAGGAGGAGGGGAAGGGCAGGCAGTCACCGAAGAAGAACAAATCCAGGATAATCACGTGAGTCCACTGGAACTCCTGTGTTTACTGTTCCTTTCAGAAACTGAATGGGGTGTCAAAAAGGTTTTTTTAAAAAACCAGTAATAATTTATTTTTAAAAACAGTTTAGACTTTCACACTTTGTGTGCTTTTCAATACGTCAGTGCTTGCAATGTAGGTGATATATAAAACCGAATAGAATAGCAATGGAATTTCTCAACATAAAAAGACAGGAGTGAACAGGTTGAATGTGTATGTCTGTGTTGTGGAATACAAGAACAGGATCAGGCTACACTTGTACTAACTCACAGACACATAGAACAGCTGTGTAGGGCCTTCATGGATGGGTGGTCTCTGAGTTAGTCTGACACAATATAAACACCCCACTGTACACCAGCATTCTCTACAAATACCCACCAGCATCTGAGCAATCATCTCGAGGGCAGTGCTTATTTATAACAGTGCTTATTTATAAAGGTGAAATCTGATACTCACAGGAATGGGTTTAGCACAAAAACAAAGGCTACAACATTCAGCTGCCTGTGTGCAGTCATCACCTAGCCTGAATGAGTAGGAGACAGAAACATACACGACTGTAATTCCAAGCTCTGAAACATAATTAATCCATGGGAAGAAGTTAATCCTTGTGTCCTCTGGAGCTGTTGATATGAAATGCTTTCATGTTGCTGTAAATATTCATATTTAGTAAATACTGATGTTGCTTTTTGTGCCATTTTTTCTTGTAAAAATGTCCTTAGGCTATTGAAATGGAAATACAATACCCAGCAGGAAAGGATTAGTATATCACCTTTTTGATTGTTGCTTTTGGCAAAATTGATTACAGTTCTGGCTAATTTGATCAATGGCACATAGTGGTTTTCTTTAGGGAAACACCTCTGTACCGTACTGTGCCACCTTTCCCCCCTCTAACAGACTAACCTGTTCCCTCTGCTGCTGCTCCTTGTCTTTACTAAGCTGTTAACTGTTACTCACCTGTTCTTCTTATTCCTCTTTCCATTTTCTAACTGTCCCCCGGCCCCACCCTCCTACACCCTGCTACACCGTGCCCCCCATCCCTACCCCCTTCCCTGCCCCCCTTCCCTTTGTCTGCTTCAGGACAACTGAGCAAGTGAGGTTTCTCTGTTTTCTGTTGTAAGTATTCTCTATCCTCTGCCTTTGTGCTTGGGCCGGCCTGATCTTTGTCCTTGCTGCCATCAAAGGATATATCCAAATGAATTATCACATGGGTCAGGGGTCATGGGTCATAGGTCATATACCCGCTGCCTGTTGCTACCTTATAGTCATCATTTAATGCAGTGGTAAGTTACTTTGCTCCTGGAGTGCAGGGCATGTTCCTTGTTTTTGTTCCATCCAAGCAGTAGGTAATTTGGCAGGACAGTTTATTCAATTAACTGAGGTGTCCCTGTTCTTTTGGTGCTCAGCATTAAGAGAAACATTGAACAATCTCTAGCTGTCCAGGTCCAGGACTGCCTACCATTGATTTAACACGTATGTTACTTTGGAACTTCAGATTAGTCATCAGCTCTCTGGGAAAAGTAGATAAGTATATATAAGATACATTCCATGAGACCCATGTTATCTTATTTTGTTGGACATTCCATATCATGTCAATGGTAGAGGTCTGTGTGAGAGATGTATGTTCTTCCTTTTAGTCTCCCTTGAGACATTTCATGTGATGCTGTTCGTTTTAACGTAATGAAATTGCCAGGTGTTCAGTGTCGTTCATCAGAGTTGTTGTTTGTGGAATTTTTCATGGAGAGCATGAAGCAGACTTTTGTACAGAGGAGGGGTCATTATGGCAAGCCACAGTGGACATTTCTGTTTTCCACTTTAAAATGCCCTGTGATTTCATCAGCATGCTGACTGTGGCTGTACATGTAGTCACATATGAAGGTGTCTTTTGATATGTGAAGCTGCCCATGTTTATTTGTTCAGCTTCTTGTCACATTGGAACACTAAACAATAACCAGCGGTGGTGTTCAGTTAAACTCTGTGAGAACAAACAGCCCCACGGCTGAGTTGGGCTCTAGATGCATTGGCTTCAGTACTGTCCCTGGCTTTACAGTAGCCCCTCTGGCTGTTTCAGAAGTAACAAAGCTGCACCAGCTGACATCCCTTCCTGTGAAGCTCTTTGTACTGTTGTTTTCATGGTGGCCAATGTACAGTTTGTGTGTGTTTGTATATGTGTTTATACATGTCTAGTTTTATCTTTCTTATTTATTCAACCACTAAGGGCAAGTGAGAGCCCATTTCTCTTTCTCTGTGAAGAGCAGGGGAAGGAGGTATCTATCATAGCATGTTTTTACAAACACATATTTCAGTCATTCTCAGATCCTGGGCAGAGTGACGGCTGGAGGTGTGGCTGTTCTCTCTGACAGTGACACGAGCCTCCCAGGGTGGCCTAATTCCCCTCTGCTCTGAGGCACATTAGAGTGGCTACTGCATTTGCCATTTGAGAGATATCAGACGGATTCGTATGTGTAGGGGTGGCCGGTTAAGGCTGAGAGTGCCAGGCTGTCTGCGCTTGATGCCGCAGCAGAATGGCCTATGCTGAGAGAAGGATTACAATGGTACCTCTGAGCGGGACCCTGAACTGAGGGGTTGCCATGGCAACCAGCAGTGGTTCAATACTATGGATAAGGTGGTACTTTCATCCAAATTAATATCGGGTCAGCATTGGAACAAAGGGGGGTAAGGAACACTGCAGTGCTATGGAAACATGTATAAAATACTTAAAAATATCAAAAAGATTCTCTTTGGACTAAAGGGAAACAAATTGTGATAAAAAAAATTTGGCTATGGCTTGTAATTAAAAAGAGTAAAAATAGCACTCATTTCACTATGACCTCAGAAGGGAGCACATTATTAACAAGCCAGACTAAGACTCAAAGACTGGATTTTGGAACATTAAAATGCTGTCATGGGCAGGAAACCCAGACCACCCAATGGCATTATGAGTCTGCCCACAGGCATAATCCAGATGCAGTCACAGTCGCTGGTTTGGAAGCAGTAGAGGAGAATATAAGTGATTATGATGGACTGAAAAAGCAGAGGGAAGCATATTGGATTTTTACTTTGAAAGTCACTGTTAACCCTGGTGTCAGCTAGGATATGGACCTGGTCTCTTTTCTATGAACTTCACTTTCTTGAATGCCTCCCTTCACTGTCATTACAGTGTTATCTAGGCTATATTGTTACATATGGTACACCTTGTTGTGTCCCATTGCTGTTGTGCTGATTACTATGATGGGGTCCCATGCTTTATAGTGTTTAATTCAGTATTTGTGATTTTTTTTGTTTCCTGTAATCTTGTTGTTAGGCCTTGTCTAGGCATCCTGCTGTCTTCCTTGCTTTTAAACTACAAATCCCATGCTGCCACAGCGGTGGTCATGGTGATTGCTTGCACCTGGTGCTGATTGAGTGCGAGAGCAGCCCGTTTAGCCTTGCAGTCTGATTGGCTTTGTACACCCTGATGAGGGCATGCCAGCTGAAATGTGTTGGTAAGCTGTTCAAAATGCACTTCAAAAAAGTTGTGCTTTGGTATCTTTTGGAGGATGGCTTTGACTCTGCACTGTTTTTTCTATATCATATTGGAAGCCATAGCCAAGTTTTTATCATATCTGGGGTCAGTTTGGCCAGCACACCCATTCCCCAGCCGCAGTTGTTTGGTTGTCAGATTTTTATCAGGGATTTTTCACAGACACAATGTTTTTTTTTTATATAATTAGTCATGCCGTCTGTCCCTCAGAACATTCCGCAGTCTGAAACTCATAAAGACTGCTGTTGTGTTTTCGCACCAAAGCGACAAACAAACTCATTTGCCAAAGTCATTGGCTCCTACTCAGCCAACAGCACAGAGGCTTAATGAGGACCCTGCTAATGTGTTCATTAAAACACAGTTTACTGTGTTTCTCAGTCATTTAAGGCCCAATAAAGGCCTCGATCCAGCCCTTCACAGTGGGCACTAATGAGGCCTGCTTTCCTCTGGCCACAGTGAGGACTACAGTGTGATGTTCTCACACAGCTGAGAAACTGCCCTGGCCTGTTCAGGAGCCTCTGTACTCTCAGAGAAAAACTCTACACACACACATGCAGGCGCACAGACAGATACACACACACACACACACGTAACACCTCATCGACGAGTGCGTGTGTGAGGGCCTCACTTGGTGTGTGTGTGGTGTACACTGCCGCCATACTGCTGTTGACTCCTGGTATTTTTCTGTTGTAGGAACGCCTGCAAAGTGCAGAAATATGAAAATGAGTCTCTGGTTTTGGACATCTGCGGTGAGGTAAGGAAATGCATTCACAAGCAGATTTTTCTTTTATTTTATTGGTGCTGTAATTATTTTTACGCTTATACGTTTGTGCTCTGGGAATGGTCTTTAAACTAACGTTGCAATAACATGAAACAGTGGAACACTCATGCGGTGGATTTGGTTTATTGGGAAAAGGGGGAATCTCATTCAGGCACCGTTCCCATAGTATAAAAACATTACCCTGCTTGAGATTCAAACCCGCAGCTGTCTGGTTTTCAGTGTAGCTCCCTAACCGCTACACCACACAAAAACACAGGACATAGAGAGGCTGAACGTCCAGTCACCACTGTGCCCTTAGCGCAGGGCTCTGTCTCCCCAGTGTCCTTCCTCACTGCCTGCTGCACCTAATGATCAGCCCCCAGAGCCGAGCTTCTGCGCGTCTGGCGCACTGACAGAGAGCATGACTCATCGCCTTTACTGCGCTGTGCCCTCGGACAGAGGCACTGCCACCAGCCACTGTCACTGAAATAGTGCTGACACACTCTGGGCAGCGTACGGCCAAAACACGGGCAGCTTTTGAGAAATATCACACTTTTTCTGTATGTTCATGTCTTTTCTAATACTCAGACCTGTTATGTTCATTCTGTTTGCTTTTTGTTTGTTGAGAAAAGACACCTATGTTTGTCCTAGGAGTCAGACGAGACCCCAACAAATTTAATTGAATGTACCAAGTATTCATAGAATTAATGTTTATGGCATAAATTCTGACAAAAAAGTGAAAATATCAAGGGTAAACTACTGACCACTTTTCAGAAAGCAGCCCTTGACAAAGTGTTTTGTTGGTGCAGGGTTTATGGTTGAAAATACCCTGCTTACTGCTTACGCACAGTATTGGATTTGGAAGGGTCACCTGCTGAGTGCTGATGATTTGTGCGCGCAGTTAAGAAAATTTAATGCGCAGTATTTCTCCGGTAGTAACTGGGAACTGAAGGGAATGATATAAGCTTGCGATGAGGCATTTGGTATTGATCCAGGTGTTCCATCGCTACAAATCTCCCTGAGACCGTGCTGAGGGTTTCAGAGATGCTCACACAGTCATGACTGCTGGCTCCTCAGAGCTGTGTTCTCCATAAAGCTGTTGATTTCAGGCAGTATTGAACTCCTGCATTGCCAGATAATGCAGAATGAACATGTTTAATTAGCGATACCCTGAGGACATTACAGAAATGCCTCTTAATATCATCAGAAGTATTTTATGAAAACGGAAGTTAAGCCTCATGCCTCTGTGGTTTTCTATTTGTTTTACCTTTGATTGTAGTCTGTGCTCTGGTTCTGTAGTACACTCCATGAAAAATATGCTCAAACCACACCACTGAACAAATGTCAAAGCTGTTCCATTACCCAGTAAACTGATTACAGTTAACAGATGTTACCTAATTTGTAGGGGTTTGGACAATTTTTAGTGCCCTGTACAGAATCTGGCCATTAATGAATGCCTGTCTGTATTTTCTCAAAAATGAACACTAGCTTGCCTTGACTGTAATGTTAAATATGCATATCATTGGGGTCTGAAGCTGATGTAAGTTTTCTGGAAGAAGTCAGTGAGATGAATTGAACTCCAGGGAAAATATGAGTAGATCATCTTACATTTACCATTCAGTATCTGTGTCTGATCGGAACTGATTTTAGTTTTCAGCAGAATATCAGTATGTATTCAGAAGTGAATGCAAGTATACTCCATGAGTCCAACCAAGCACCTTCTCTGGGTTTTGTTTCCTGTTGAGCTGGTTTTGGGGAGGTGACACAGTTGGGTCTCTCTGACCAACCTCTCTGCTGCCCACAGGAGGAGGAGCAGGTGGTGACGCGGGCTCCCAACATCTCCCAGCGCGTGGCCCATGCCACCGACGAGGAGAAGCTGGCCTCCACGGTGTCGGCTCCCAAACCGGGCCGGAGCGAGAAGGCGGGCGAGCTGCTCCAGTGCGCCAGCCCGCCCGCCAGCACCAAGAGGCTGCCGAGCGACGGTGAGCCGGCACTCTGTGACGTCACAATGGTCATTCCGGGCAGAGGCGGGGTTTCACCCAGGAAGTGCAGTGGGGCTCAGTGTGTGTGTGTGAGCATGCAGTACAGGAAGTGACATCACTTCATCAATCCCAAACGAGTGTGTGGTTATGTCCTTCTGCCAACCTGATCATATCTCTTGTGCCACGCACAGTTCGAAACCATGGCTACCCAGCTCTGTCACAGAGGCAGGCAAATGATATTACATCTGGCACTGCTGATTTTTAGCAATGGAATCTTTTCCAGATGCAGTTTCTCTTCATAAACCAAACCATTTCTTGCCCCTAAACATGTTCATCCCCTGTACTCTTTAGCCCCCATTGTTTCTCTCAAGATGCTTTGTGTTGTTTTAAGTCCTGAGGCTACTCTCAAAGGAAAATTACCGAAAATATGACTCTTCCTCTGTGATTGGCTGAAGTGTCTGTGTCCCTCCCTTTCTCCTCCTCTTCCTCTCCCTCTGTCACACTTCTACAGACATACTCATATTCTCTGCACACTGACTAGGCAGTCAACTGTAGCCCTGAGGGGCCGTCCTGCCCAAAATTTCCCTGCAGCTTATGACATTTGCGTAGGGGCAATATGGCTTTCAGGAAACACTAGAATATTGTTCCTTGATTTTCCTCTGTTAGATGTCACCTATGCTTCAAAGAGATACATTCATGGCTCATTTCTTTGAAAAGGCACCCAGAAACAAGCAGACACCACTGTCACCAACTTCTTTCTCACTGAATCTTGAGAGACCTTGATGGATGTCTCTTCGCTATGGTCTGTCTGTACACCTGTCAATCTGATGTGCATTGAGGTGGGGTTTCTGTTGATAAAACATTCAGATTTGCTCAGCTGATAACGCTGAAAGTGACAGCATCCTTGGGATACTGAGTTGCTTTGAGGACATTCTGGTAAATTCAAATTTTGATCACCATGGTAACCTGAAATGTCCCCTCTAACCCTCAAAGCCAGCACAGCAGAGCTAACCATCTACAGTAAAGCCCTGAGACCCTGAGCTCCTCCTGTGAATGCGCCAATTGAATTTTTCTGGAACCACATGGATGTCAAATGGAAGTGATAACAAGAGTTCTGTCAGTATCAGAGTACAGGGCCTTCAGTTTCAGTAAAGGCATGTTACCCCTTACTGGGGAATCTGTATGTGTGTGATGTACTTTATGCCTTGAGGCCCTGAAGTGACTGGAATAAAAGCACTCAGAGGCGCCCTGGTCTGCCTCCATAGAAAAAGCGAAAATGTTTTATTACTGCAGTGCATGCTGGGAATAATGCAAGCTTGGAGTAGCTCACCCTAGGTGTTCTATTTACTAAACAAATATGCAGCTCAGTGTGCTTAACACTGAAAACGGTATACTTAACACTGAAAATTTTGTCTCTGTGATTGTTGAGGCTAAAAGTGTTATGAATATGAATATTCATGAAAGGGTTTGATAGAAAAACAGAACAATCATAGCTGGTGTAGGAAAGCTGACAGCACCAAGACCTCTGAGTTAAGAAGAACGCAAGACAGAAGGAAGCCAGCACTGAATCTTTGTCCACCAAACTGAATATTTCTGCATTCCTTGCCTATTGACTGAACATAGTTATTCATTTTTTTACTAATGTCTCTCCTAAGACAGTCTGGATCAAGTTAAAGCAAGTGTAGACTAGACTCCACAGAGGAAACATTTTGCAGTTAGCAGCTTAGGGCATATAAATATCTTACACAGTTGGCTGCACATGCTTCCTCTCCGTACTCATCGAGTATAATGTGTTCCTGTCTGAAGGATCAATAGGTGTCTCCAGGCTAGGAATGAAATGTTTCACTGCTGGAGTCAGAGCAGATCTGCGAGTCAGCTGGGGTCAGAGCGGATGCGTTTGCATGCACACTCCTGCCAGGGCAGCACCGGGGAGGCGGGTCTAACACTGACGCTTCCCGGCAGAGTGCAGCTGCTCTGCCCCTGAGCTCAGCGCTCACGGTGCTTCAGTCTATGCAGTGAGCTGTGTAAATGCATGAGATGCAAGCAATGCAAGCTGTGTGTCTAATAAGCACAGGTCCCTTAACCAAATGCACTGCATGCTCTGGTGTTTTGGATCCTCAAAAGGTGAAGCACCCAGGTGCTTTTGTGATGTTCTGATAAGGAGAAAGTTCAAGTTAAAATCTGTGCAGCATAAGTTGACAGAGGAAGCCAGAAGGAAAGGATGAAATACCAATGTTCGATTGAACCTGCCTTTGTGTGATTTGTGTGATGAGTTTCTTTTATATAAACAATTCATCTGGTCTGAAGCACCAGGGTTTGGAAGCTGATGGGAAGTTACTGTTACTGGACCTCAAAAACAAGGGTGTATACTGCCATCTGCTGGTCGCATGACAGCTAGGCGTTTTGTTTCCTGACATAACATTACTTTTACTGCAGCAATAAAATAACCATGGACAATCACATTGTGTTATATTACATTCATTTAACAGAAATTAAAAGTATAATGTTTTTTTAATGTGCCATTAGAGGTTTTTAATTTATTAAATGCAATTTATTTATATCCAATTAATTTTTCCTTCCCAGCTGATTTTGTCGGTGTAAACAGCCTTGCCTGACAGGTGTAAATTGTGTCAGGGGCTGAGTTGTGATGTCAGCATTTTGAGTGTATGCTTGTGTTCCTCTCCCTCCATTACGGCTCCAGGTACCTGTGTGTTGAATGTGTTCCTCTCTCTCTCCATAGGGTCTCAGATGAAGATCACAGACAGGCTGGAGGAGAAGGACTTGTGTTCCTCTGTGAGTATCTGTGCCCTGTATCTGTGCATCTAACTGCCTGTGAGATGGGTAAATGGGGCTGAATGTGGAATGTGAGCCATGTAAGTAACACTGATCCCTGAGCAGATGCGTACCTGGCTCTGTGAAGGATGAGATGGGTGTGTGAGCAGGATATGCATGTGCCATTCCACTTTTAGGTGGTACAGTGTTTGTTCTGCAGGTTTTGGTATGGCTTCGCATAGCAAGCAACAGGGACAGTTGAGATATTGTGATTAATTGGTTGATTGACGTTATTGAACTATGTTACATGTTCTGTGACTTTATGACTTGGGTGTAATGGCTTTTGGAATCCAGTAGGTGGCAGACAGTTCCATAAAAGGCTTTACCTGATTGGAGTTTTAAGCTGTTTTTTTTCCCCTAGTAAAATGATGTTTGGATCAAAGACTAGCCACTTACCTGATGTTCAGGAACACATAGCAGCTTATTGGGAAACTCATGATTGTAATCACCCTGATGAAGGCAGAGAGCCTGAGTACTGCTGAAGAACTGGCTGAGCTGTTGCAGTAATTCTGGCATTCCCCAGCAGAGGGAGCAGTTCCCCTCTTCATGTAGCACCTTTTTGTACGTTCTGCCTTAAGTCCCTCCACAAATGTTGTTTTTAATTTGTGTGTCACATGCCTCGGCTTGTAAAGTTGTCCCAGATTTATCTTCACTCCATTCTTGCAAGAGATCCTTGATTAGAACAAAGCACACATTCACTTAATGAGCGCAAGTCTGTACTGTAATGAGCAGGCATTTGTGTTCCCTTTAACTGCCTCAGAGCTAGTGACACAGATAAAGATTTTCTGATAAAGGGATTATCACTGAACAGGTGTCATAATCCACTCAAGGACAGAGCAGGTACTGTCAAGTTACGAGGATAACAACACCCGCAGGGTTTGTGTGGTGGAACAGAGCTGCTGTATGTTCCAGTTTTCGGGCCTCACACCTCAAAGCCAACATGAGACACTGTTGTCATGCTTTTGTGGTATACATTATCAGTTATTATGATGTATTGTTTTCCTGTAATATTATTTTGTATTGTACATTGAGAATTAATGCCAAATGCCAACGTCGTTATGCCAAATGATTGACAATGGTTTGTCTGCAGATGAACTCCCAATCTAGGAGCTCCTTGTCACCACCTGCTATTTGTTCAAAAAAAAAAATTGGAGGGGAACCTTGTGATAGGGAAAATACGAATGGTGTATTGTAGGGACTGAACATCATTTGAAGCAATGAAGGGTCTTCCTTTCTCTCCCAGGAAAACAGCTCCGTGTGCTGTCCCTCTGAGCCGCTGAAAACCACAAGCACAAAATCGCCAACAGGAAGTGAGGGTCACGACAAAGGAAGTCCGGTGTTAGACTCCATCTGTATCAGCGAAGCGGACAAGGCAGCTGTCCTCACCCTGATCAGAGAAGAGGTAACGGCCTGCCTTTCTGACTGAGCTGATCTGCTCTGAGACAGTGCGTGGTCTCTCCGCAGCCATTTAACTGAGTCTGTCTGAACTCATCTTGGTTATTTTCCTGTGTATAGAAATTTAGGTTATTTGAGCTAGTAATGACTTAAAGGTGTTGTCATCAATTATGTTGTCATCAATTACAGCTACGCCTTAAAAGGGAACTATGGTGAATTCATGAAACAGCAAAACCCTGGGAAAGTCTTCGGTTGGACCAATTTTTAAATCAACTACCTACTTTACACATACTTGTCCAACAAAATACTGCATCTGAGAGTCATTTTCCAGTAACTGAGTAATTGAATTTTCCAGGAGTGCATGTTCATATATATGACCTTTCAAGCTATTTCCAAAATGTGAATTTAATGACAGAATATTGGTGCTATTTTCAGTGAAATGTGTCTAGCATGCCTCAAGCCTTTTCCATAGTTTCTGATCTGTTACATGGTACCTCTGTCTGTCCAACTGCATAGCCAGTTCGCAGCTCTCCTGTAGTGAAAGAATGCTTTGTCTCCCTCTGCCTCACTGCAGATCATCACCAAAGAGATCGAGGCCAACGAGTGGAAGAAGAAGTACGAGGAGAGCAGACACGAGGTCATAGAGATGAGGTGCGTTACACCCTCTGCGTTTCCTCATTATGCCTGCACACACTCCGCTCACACACACTGTGTACAGAGTCTGTGTCAGCTCTGCGTCAAAGGACGGGTGTCTGCGCAGACCCTGGTGGAGCGGAGGGCCTCATGCCGTGCAGAATTCTGCATTAATTGACAGATAGTGATGATTCAGGCTGCTCACAGCGCCCGGTACAGTAGCTGATCCACAGTGTGTCCCCCGTCACAACCCCTGTCCAAGTGGGGACAAACAACCCAGGAATTCAGGAAAGACAGAAGAGGTCACAAATCTCTTGGGCACACTGCCTGCTCATATTCTATAGACTTTACAACCCTTTGCCAAACAGGTCATGTCAGTGGTGCAAGAGGGATGTAGAGAGTCACACATACAGGGTAGGAGCACATGTAAGCACCACCTGGAATTATTGTGTGAATTACGTGGAATAAAGTGGCTCACATCAGTCTAAGTCCTTCCTAAATCTCCCACACACAACAAGAATGCAGTCTCTCTCCTAACTAAGAACATTTCCGTCTCAACAGGAAGATCGTGGCAGAATACGAGAAGACGGTGGCACAGATGATAGGTGAGTGTGTGTTGCGTTTACCTGCGTCCTGTCGTGCTGCGCAGGAGTGCATTCTGGGTAGGGGCATCAGTATAAGGCTGACTTTGCATGCCTGGCTTTGGGGTGGTTTTGTCGTGGTAACCTGGCTGCGAAACGCGTTCTGACCGCACAGAGGACGAGCAGCGCACCAACAGGACCTCCCAGAGGACCATTCAGCAGCTGACCATGGAGAGGGACCAGGCCCTGGCTGACCTCAACTCCGTGGAGCGCTCCCTGTCCGACCTCTTCCGGAGGTACGAGAACATGAAGGCCGTCCTGGAGGGCTTCAAAAAGGTCAGTGGGCTCTACAGCTGTGCCATCGTACCTCACAGACATTCTTACTGCTGTTTAACTTAACTTTAAAGCTTCTCCTTTTCATTTTACAACAAAGATTTAAAAGCTGAGATTTCAGATACATTCTAGTTAACTACCTGACACCAGCAACGTCAGCTTCCTTCCTCTGAATTTCTTATTAACGGGAGAACTGGGTTAGGATTAGCATGTTAGCATGCTCTTATATTGGCAAATATTTTGATCATCTGTGCAATGAAATATTGACAGTATTAATGCTTATCAAAGGCTGTGTGACCCAGAAACCGCTCTGAAATGAATACACACATTTTGAATACAGTAGCTGGTGGTGTGTGCTGGTGTCTGTAGCTGTCCTTTAGCATTAGCATGTGGTACAGTTGAGAGTGGCCCCTCTCCAGATGGCTTAACCCAGACATCCCGCTTACCTGTCTGTCTCAGAATGAAGAGGTGCTAAAGAAGTGTGCCCAGGAGTACTTGGCCCGAGTCAAACAGGAGGAGCAGCGCTACCAAACGCTGAAGATCCACGCAGAGGAGAAACTGGACAAGTAAGCCAGGAGGAGACGGGCAGAGAGACACGGGTGGGGCTGTGTCACACCACCTCCACAGGGAGGCGGTGTAACAGCCCTGTCAGACACCTGCAGTCAATGTCTTTCCTTAAACGGGCAGGGCCTGGAGTGATGCAGATTCCAGGAAGTCTAATTATAGGCACCTCTCTCTCTCTGGCTGGCTGTCAGCCTTCCTCTTTCTCTCTGTCCCTCTCCCACTTTGTGTTCTCAGTCTGAGTCCCCTCTCTCTTTCCCTCTCACTGTGTCCATCTGTCTTTCTGTCTCTCTCTTTCCCACTCACCCTCTTTCTATCTCTCAATTCATTTCTGTTCAGTTCACTTCAGTGAGCTTTATTGACATTGCAAATATACATCTGTGTATACATAAATACTTTACATTACATTATTGTCATTTAGCAGATGCTCTCATCCAGAGCGACTTACAAAGGTTACAGTTTTCACATAATGTCCATTTATACAGCTGGATATTTCCTGAGGCAAGTCTGAGTTAAGTACCTTGCCCAAGGGTACAACAGCAGTGCCCCAGTGAACCAGCAACCACTATGCTACACTGCTGCCCCAAATATGAAAACAGAAATGATAAAGCGTTTAACTTCACAGCATAGCTTTGTATTAATACACCTCCCTGTTAAATACACACCTGTACACTATTATCGTGTCGTTTCTCTCAGGGCCAATGAGGAGATTGCTCTGGTCCGTTCCAAGGCCAACTCTGAGAGTGTGGCTCTTCACGCCAGCCTGAGGAAGGAGCAAATGAAGGTGGAGTCTCTGGAGAGGGCCCTCGAGCAGAAGGTATGGGCCAGACACCAACAGCCAACACTTACTGTCCCACTCAGGGTGGTTACATCCAGCATATCCCTTCCACTCTGACTGTCTCCAATCCCAGGATTGTCATGTGTAGCATGGGTTTTCCAGCCAAGGCCCATAGGCTTTGTTATTAGTTCATTTGCTGTAATTTTACATTGCAGTAAAATATTTCCTGAGCGTAAGGCACAGGTCTTAGGTTGTGATTTATCATTTACAGAAAGAGAACAGATTTGACATTGTTCAGATCCTGTAACTAATTTAGTTGGGAGAGATGCCCTCTCTGGGAACTGAGTATGACACCCATGGCTGACATGCTGTGTACCAAAACCATGAGTTTGGTGGCAGTTATTTATTATATAGGTGTGGCTTTTCCTGGCTGTTTTTTGAGATATTAAATTATGTTGTTTCTTTTTCAGAATCAAGAGATTGAGGAGCTCACCAAGATCTGTGATGAACTGATTGCAAAGCTGGGGAAAACAGAATAAAATAAACCCCACCTTTACCCCTCCCATACCTACTCCGCTCTATGCATGTAACAACTACCCACACCTGGCATTGCCCAGGAGCCAACCCACTCACCTGGATGCAGGTGTAGGCTGACTCATTCGGACACTGTGCTTGGATTTTTGGATTTTCTTTTTTCAGGAAATTATTTTACTCTGAAACTCAGCAGAAGAACAAACACCTGAGAAAGACTATGAGAATAAAATCCAGCAGCTGGACATTTAAGAAAACAACTTACTTTTGGGGGTTAAAAAAAAGTTTTCTTGTGAAGATCAGTGTGTCCGTCAGTCAATGTGTTTGTGCAGATGCATTTGTGATCTCCTGGGGAGAAGGGGGTGGTAGAAGAAACAAAAGAAAGACAATCTGTATACTATACTGAGCATCTATCACGTGTACATAGACCAGACTACGTTGTGACAGGAACAGGGGAAAGCAGGCAGGGGTGTTTGTACAGGAACTGACAGATCAAAGCGTTTACGCAAGCCAACTGCTGCTACCTGAGATTGAGGGGAAGAAGTGACCTATTCATCGCATCTCTCTTTCTGTCCTCTGAATATAATTGTACATAGAAATTGATTTTAATGTCATTTGATGTGTCCCTTAAAAGCTTGTGCCTTTGCTGATCAAAGTGGTTGTTTTGCTTCAGGAAGCAGCAAAGAGCTCATCAATCGTTTCATTGCTGTACTGCATGGATGAAATCGGAGCAGTGTAAAGTCTAATCAGTTTCCAGGCAGGTTGGCCCTCCTTGAACAGACAATACAGTCTATGAGCTGGCTTCCCTGTGGCCAGGCATGCTTGTGAATATTATTCTCTGATGTCCTCAGATTCTGAAGCTGCAGGACTGTGAGAGGGGGTTCACTTGTGTCTGAGTAGGGGAGACTTGCATGTCCACACAGTTTGCAGTTGTACCAATCTCCCATAAAGAATTGTGATTATTTTATAAGTATGAAAAGAGAGGGGTTTATTCCACTCCTGCCATGAAACAAAGCTTACTTCGGATCCAGTGATGAATATTCGTACTTCTCAGATTCCCAGCAGGAGGTTCATGCAGCGGCCCTAGAGCCTTGGGCTTGTAAATCTGAGTGTCTCTAACTCACAGACACCAAGCACCAACAAAGTAGCACAAATTCTGTATACACTGCATTGTATAACCTGCAGTGTATACACACTAGCCTACAAGAGTGCAGAGTGCAGCTGCTGCATCATTTTAATTCACAAACCTTTCATTTTATCTTACTGGAATGTTCTAGAACCATCACTATGGTTACAACTGTGCATACGTTCATCATACAGCCATACGTACCCAGTATATGTTTTTTCATGATGTGAGCAGAAGCATGTCCTGTAGCTAGATGGCCCATTTTGCTTCAGAGCAAACGCGCAGTATACGTCTCTAGCTTTTGATAAATGCTTGTGCTTTTTGTGTACCCTGTCCACTGCAGTCCCCTGAAAATGTAAAGTTAGAAAATTAGTCACAGTGTTTCCAGCTCATATCTGTGTGTTCTGTCAGGTTATGAACAGCAACTGACATGATGGGGGTGGACTTCAATTCACATATTCAGGTAACACTTCAGCTTTTATCAATCAGAGTATTTCACAGTTGCATTATGGGAGAACAACAGTTAAACCTCTCCTGTGCTGCACAAGCACATAGTCAGCATGAACTTGAAAGATGTATAATACACAAATACTGTAATTTAGGAGATTATTTAAACATGTAGATTTTTTACATTCATGTGTATCTCTGAGATCTTTGGTGTTACCTTATCAGTTCTTTCAGACATAGTCCTCTCTATTATTTTTATAGATCATTTTCAAACTCATAACCTGGTTTACGACAAGCACACTAGTCAAGTGCTCTGTGGTTTGATTTTGTTTGTAATGTGTCAGGAAAAGGTTATACTCTTATTTTTGTACAGGTTACAAGCACCAAAGCAAGACTGTAAATCTTTTTTCGTAACTTTTATGACTTTTCGTGACTTTTACTGTCTTCAAGTGCTGGATCACTGTAAGCAGCGGTGACAGTGATGTACAGCCACAGATATTCTATTTACCGGACCGATATTCAACTCCATCCATCCTCCATGCTTCCATGTCTTGGAGGTTCCGTCCACATTGCTGTGCTGGCTATGAATGTCTTCATCAATATTATAAAACACAAAAATCAAAAATTAATTTCACTTCAACAATGGCAGAGACAGAAGTTTCAGTGTGAAGCAAACTGAGCGGAATATCTGTTCTTTAGGTAGAAGATCTTGGGTGTAGTCAAATGCCCAGCAGGTCACTGTATCTTGGGTTAAGAAAAGAGCTCCTCAGCTAAAAGGCAGTGGGTTGTCTGTCACTGCCCCAGCAACATCCACACACCTTTCCCCTCACATCCCCCATCAGCAATAATATACTACCATCAACTGCCAAAATACATGGTTATTTTTCTTCCAAACATTGGCCATCTGATGACGAAGTCTGACTTTCACAAGCATCAGATGCTTCTTATACGCGACTTTAAAGGGTCATTCAATCTAACTGCTATTGTGCTTTGTCCTGAGCTTAAAGGAACAAATGTATATTTTCTTTTTCTCCTTGGACTACATTTCTTTGATTTCAGTGATCGTCGAACACACAATGTAGTGTGAGAGTAAAAGATGCAACGTTTTCTTAAATCCGTGACTGAAGTTATGGACCTGGCACTATACCAGTTAGATTGAAAGATCCGTGTTACACTACACGTCCTGTTTTATTGCCTTTTAATCCTTTAAGTGCTGCTTATACTTTCTCTGCGAATAAGATCTCATTATTTTTTTTAATTGTTACGGACATTTGTAAAAAGGAAATAAATTTAAACAGATGTAATGAAATTACGTTTACTAATATAAATATATTTTTTGTCCTTATCTCACTGCCTGAATAAAAAATTATCATGATTATTTGCATTGTTTGTGTGTATTAGTGATTTGGAAAGGTTGGGATTTGTGCCTGGCAGTGTGCTCATGACAGTAACAGCTCTATTTAATGTAATGTAGTAACACGTCTAATGACTCAGTGTAGATTAAACAGCTCAGAGAATGCATTTCCCTTTATCATTATTAATTAATTTGTGCAGGAGGACCTCCATAAATATTGTGTAGCTTACATATATTTTAGTAAGTGGGATAGTGCACTGAAGCAGTTCTAAAAACTAATTCAAGGCTTCAAAGTCAGTGCGAGACCTGGGACTTCAGTATGCAAGCTTATAGTTACCTGTTCATATAACAGTAGCATTTCAGTTAATTAAACCCACAACCCTCTGCTTATTAGATTGACCTCCTGACCACTATGCTGTACTGCCACCAGGTAATTAGCTGCAGTTAGAGTCAATGTGCAGTAATTACCTTTTTCCCCATAATTCCTTTCTTTTGAACCTCTGAAATCAGGCCATTCTCCTCCCCATTTCTACGCGCCTGTGGAGTTGTCACAGAATCCTCTTACCCTCAGGTATAAATGCCGATGACTGTGGCTGGGGTGTGGCAGAGAGGATAAGGGTTATTAATAAGATGAGGGAGATTACTGTCATGGTTATGCATGCTTATGTGACTATGCATAGACCATGAGAAAGAGACATTCCTAGAAATGCACGAATGACTCAATGGCCCTGGGTTCAAAGAACAGAGAATCTGCTCTCTTATTGCTTTAGACATTAAAATGCTTTTTATATTTTCTAACATGGCCAGTTTCTTCCGTCTAAACCATCATCCAGTGCTTAAAGTACATAAAGTCAAAGGATCTACAGAATCCATGCTCTTCGGTATATGGTTATTTATTTGGGATTAAATTAATTTTGACGTGTAAATGATAATTGTCAAAAAGGGAACAGAGCAACATGTATGTATACTGATATTTAGATTATACTGATATTTAGATTAAGGACTTCACTTGTCTTGGATAAACTTCTCCTGGCCAAAACTTCCTTCATAAAAAATTCCTTCATAAAAAAGTTTTTGCATTCTGACAGGGAAGGATGTTTCCATTCGAAGGCAATTTTAAAACATCACTTTACAGGTAAGTGTCACAGCTTTTCTGCTGCTGTGATACTTCCTGTAAGACTGAAAATACTGACCAGCACAAGAGCACCTGTTTGTCCTTTGTGATTTATTCTGTTTACTGTTCCTGTCCAAATGACCAGAAACTACCACGACCAGTGTGTTTGCTTCATCACTGTGTTTGTGGAGTAGCATTGCCGTCCCACGCCGATGCCCCAGTGTTTGGATGGAAGTGCAGTGAAAGCCAGTTAATCGGTTAATAAGACCATCATCCGCTGGTTATCAGCACGCAGACAGGAGAGGGATTAGCATTAGTGCCTCGGCGGCCCCCTGCGCCTCTTCCCTCTCCGCTGACACCGTTCCAAGACGGGACTCCGGCAGAGCCGCAATGAAGACTCTCCCGACTACGCTGCTTCTCGTTGCCATGGCAGCCCGGAGTGAGTACCTATGATTTCTCCCGGAGAAAGGACACTATGCCGGCTTTTGCTTTTGTTACATTAGCTGCCTGCATTTTAGTAAATACAGGTGGATATTTTGAAGCGATGCAGGTTTATTAGTTATGCTACTTGTAACAGTAAATCCTCCAGTTAGAATTTTAACTTGCAATATTCTAGTCAAAAGTCCAGTCCACTTACCACTAGACTATACATACCCGACACACCATACTAAGTTGGTTTATAAACAGTGGTTTCCAGTGGTTATTGACAATGTTTGTGTTGGAAATACGTTTGTCAGCTGAGTCGAGGAGTGTCGAGGAGTGTCAGAACCGGCTTGTTGTCCCATAGCGACTGATGGGACCCCAGCCCGGTATCGGGCCGGGACCGCTTCTGTTAAGTCTCAGGGCAGCTGTTTTCTGTTGTTCCGTCTGTAAAAACGAGCCTCTGAGGTGCTACACCTGCGCGGCGTCCAGCGAGGAAGAGTGCGGCCTGCAGGGGTCCTCGGTGTGCCCACAGTTTGCCGACGCCTGCTCCACCATCACGGGACCCGGTGAGTCACGCAGGCCCCCCCACGGCCTCCTTCTGCAAAACAACCAATATATTTATTGTGATCATTATTTACACGTATTTCTGACTGCAGCCTGAAATTGACATTTCTGGGATAAAAAGGTCAAAGATTCCCAAGAAAGAGTGGCAAGGAGCCTTGCAGTGCTTTACAAAAAGGCATAATGCATTAGAAAATATCAAAAAATGCTCTTTGGACTAAAGGGAAATGAATCATGATAATTTGGCTATTGCTTGTAATTTAAAGCAGAAAAAATAGTGCAAAGTCAAAGCCATCGTCCAAAAGTACCAAGGCACAAGTTTTTGAAGTGCAAATATTAAAAAGCCTTCATTAGAATGACTTACCAACAGGCTGGGCTACTCACACTCTCAGTCTGTGCCAGGTACATGCAATCATCATGACCACCACTGTAGCAACATGGGGTTTGTAGTTTAAAAACTAGAAAAACAACTGTATTCTTAGATAAGGCCTAACAGCAACATCACAGGACACAAAAAATTCACAAACAAAACAAACAAAAAAGCTGTAAAGCATGGGTCCCCATCAGAATAATCAGCACAACAGCAATGAGACAGAGCAAGGCAGTGTAACAATGTAGCTGATACAGCCAATACAGTCAAAACATCCTGTTGGAAAATGGCAGTCAATGTGTTTTTGTGTGAAAGTACATCTAAAATTTCACTGGGCTTTGTTTTCGTAAAATTGTTTAGGGTGTATTTCTGCACTCATCTAGAACCGATGGACTCAGTTTCAGGGACAAATCAGAATTGGAGACAGCCGGAAACCAAGACCTCTTAGTTCCGTATGGAATACCCTGACTTTGATAGATAATGAACTACTGTATTCAATTTTATAACATCAAGAGCTAGTTTTTAAATGTCTGTAACAATGCAAATATGATGCAGTGCTCAATATTTTCCACTAGGTCCACTAACAGCATCAGTTTGTTCTGATGCCCACACACAGGGTTTATAGTAATTCGTCTTAACCTGGCATGCCATTATGCAATCAAATCCAGGCACCTAATTGGCTTCATGTCCCTAACTGTACACAATCACTGTTGAGTCTCCTGGACGGTGCTATCTCTGACATGGCAGTTTAGATCTGTTGATAGACACCTTCCAGAAATTTTCTTTAGTTTCAGTCTCAGAACATAGTTTATCGTGGTCCTGCAGAATGACATTTCCATGACTCCCTGCATTTGGTGCGGTTTTTCCAGTGTGAACCGAAACCGTAACCTGACCGCCCCAAGTCACATTGTGTTCCCTTTCACCTTGCAGGCACGGTCATCAAATCATGCTCCTACAAGTCCTTCTGTGCCCGGGCTGACGATGGCAACCCCGACATTAAGATGGAGTGCTGCTTCACAGAGAACTGCAACGGGCCCCACCAGGCACACAGCCACGGCGGGCCTCACAACGCAGCCTCTACCCTCGGCTCCAGCCCCGCCCTTTCACTCTGGGTCCTCCTGGCCTGGCTGGGAGCTGGCAGGCTGTAGCCTCCCTCTGTTTTACCCCCTTCTCCCCATCCCCTTCCCTCAGGGCTCCCCCCTTTCTGCCCTTGTGCCCTCTGGGTCCTCCTCAGTCAGGTGTCTCTCTGTGCATCAAAGAGCTACCTGCCCAAACTTTGCCCTTTCCCATCACACTTTGTGTTATTTTTTTGAGGCTTCAGGTTTTAGCTAACTGAATGTGTCAGCATTCCAGATCGCAGTCATTTAGTTAGAGTCAAACAAGCTGCTAAGTTCGTCATGGCCTATACTTCAAGGATCCAGCACACCTCTACACACCTGAGGCTACAAGAAGGACGGGCCAGACCTCCTTCAAACATTTCAGATTTGGTGGACAGTGAAGGAGCAGCTTTTGATGGTTGGTTGATTCATTCTGTAATTCCCCTTATATTTCAAAATCATTGCTACAGCCTCATGCTGCACAAGTTTTTCCCAAACACAGAAAAGACATTTTTGATGGAAAAATGTGGAAGTTGTTCACTGTTGCTCTCGCACAGTGATGGTGTTCCCAAAAGGACTGACACGTGAGCCTCTTCCCAGCTGTAAAATGAAAACTGGATGGCCTCACACCTTGCACACTGATCTTAGTCCTGACACTGCACATTACACTAACTTTTTGATAGAGTATCAATTCTAAAACATTTTTCTCTCTGAAAAGTTTGTGTGAGATATGCTTCTGTACTTTGCTAAGCCTCTTTACTATGTGACAGAATGCAAGCTACAAGCAAGAGTGGTTACCATGGATGTGCCCAAGACAACAGGCCTTTCCATAAAAATGACAGTGAAATGGGGTAAGGTATCTGAAGAGAAAGCGTATGGTAGTACCTCTCTCAAGAATAAAGGCTGTGCTTTCACCCACTGAACACCAGGGGGCACACTAAACGTTGAGGGTTTGCTGCATGCACAGTGAAGCACTTGTGGTTGCAGGGGAAAATGAAATCATCTTACAGTCACAGCTGTTTAATATACAAAATGGAAAGATTGTCTTGCTGAGAAGGGATTCTTCACTCTTCAGGTTCAAGGGTTTTATAACCCAAAGGTTTAATTCCCAGGAGGAACACTGCTGCTGTACCCTTGAGCATGATACCTCCTCTGAATCACTCCAGTAATTGTGAAAATGTATAATATATGGAAATAAAACACATAATTCCAAAATGATGTCTCAAGCCTCACTGCTCTGATTGTGTTCTTGCTGGGCAGGCTCAAAGTGCCTGGATTATATGTTGCAAATACAGCCGCCTGCATGTAGAGGTGAAGATTTATCTGTGCACCATTTCAGGTTATAAATTTTGTCGAAAGGTACAACAGCAGTTCCTCAGCTTGGGTTCGAACCCGCAGCCTTTCAGCAGGAAGTCAATTTCCTTAACTAAAAGGCTGCCCTATCATAATACTTTCTCCAAAATGCACTCATGCATTCACTTTACATATAGTTATGATATTTAATGACTCAGGCCTTCTTTTGAATATTGAGCTGGCTGATTCACGCAGTCCCAGTAAGCTTCCTCCAGTCTCATTCATATTCCCCTTCTGTTCCTTCAAACAAGCAAAACCAACCCCTATTCCTCTTCTATCAATAGAGAATACATTAATGAAAGAAATTTTTGCAAATAGGTTTGTGGGTTTAAAAGAAGAGCAATTAAAATCGCCTATTTGTGCAATTTGCTATTGAATATGCCTATAGCAAAGTTAGTACCAAAATATGTATTCAAATGCTATGTATTCAAAATTATGGCAATGAAAAGATACTTATTATATAAAAGCCATTATAAAAAAAACAACGGACTACTATGTTTATCAAGTTGTCGGATTTATTAGCATTAATTACATTTATGTGGAATTGAAAACATTCAAATGTGATGAACAAGTTGAAAATAAGCACTGGTAGCCTATTATTAATGGAATGTATGAAAAATATGAAGAGAATGGCCTTTTTAACTAGTCATAATCTAAACTAAGTGCAGTTCCCCAACAAACTACTTTACATAAATCAGGCTATGAGACATGTCTTCATTCATAAATAAAATAAAAATAAAAATAGATCTCCTGTACAAGAGAATCAAACACATAAACAAAAACGTTTTTATCGCCAGTGATTAGGGAGCGATCTCCTCATGTTGCTAATAAAAACATTCAGCTTTGAGACCCAATGGACCCGGCAATAAATTTCAAGAGGCAATGTCTCCACCTAGTGGAGGAAACAGGTTCTGCAGCTTATTTGGAAACACTACCCGAACACATGCAAAGCTGTTCCTTGTCGTGTGCATCCCAATATTGAGTCTTTAACTAGGCCTTTCGTTTTAGCTCAAGAGGTAAAAATTTTCCATTCACTTCTCCAATTCCAACTCGTAAACACTGACTATAAAGATAACCAAGGTCAAGCATGTATGCATTATGTTATTTAATATGACTGGTGTTGTTCAATATGATATGTTGTATTGTATGACTTCATATCAGATGGAAAAGTTCAAGTTCAAGCTTCAGTTAAACAAACTGATGAAATGAAAACCGTACCGTAAACTCCTGGTCCTTTATTAAACAACTACCCTGGCTGACCTTTGACCCTGACCCAAATCTGATATGTTGGCAAAGAGGAAGGGTCTCTTACAAAGTGCTGATGGTGCATCTAACGCACGTTACACGGTACACACACATCCATATCACGAGGACGCACAGAACAACTCCCAGCAAATGTTACCTTTTCCCCCAGAAGCTTACGTCAAATGCAGCACAGGTAGTTTAACAGCAATAAAAGGTTTAAGCACTTTGAACTTCATTCTGAGGTGGCATTTAAATGAACTTATCTTGGCCTTCATGTGAAGACCAAACGTACACACCTCTGCTTCCCTCTTATCCAAAAAAAGGCCCCTGCCAAAGCATGGTGGAACACACTGGAAGTCACCTTTTAAACACAGAATACCACCAGAGAAACAGCGACATCTTGTGGACAGAAGGGATCGGTACGTAGAGATCTGGGAAGAATAACCAAACTGGGAACAAAAAAAAATGGGACTTGGCTGCATTTGTGCAAGGCAGTCAGTGCAGTGAGCTGATCTGATAGAAAAGAATCTGCATGTGATATGAGCAGAGATATGAGGCTCGGGGGTCTCTCTCTCTCTCTTTCTCTCTCTCCGCTCCCCGGCTACAGCACCACGTCCTCCATCAGCCCCTCCTGGTCCACGCTGGAGGGCAGCAGGGAGAAGGCGAAGGGGACAAACTTGACGCCCGTCCCACTGTAGAACTTGTTCTGGAACTCCACCCTGTGGAGGAGAGAAGCCATGGGTGACGCAGTCGGACCCAGTCGGACGCAGGGCCAGACGGATCAACGATGTGGTCATGCATGCGTGCGTGCGTGCGTGCGTGCGTGCGTGCGTGTGTGTGTCTGTGTGTGAGGCAGTGTGTGTGTGTGTGTGTGCGTGCGCGTGTGTGTGTGTGTGTGTGTGTGTGTGTGTGTGTGTTAGGCAGTGTGTGTGTGTGCGTGCGTGCATGCGTGCGCGCATGCGTGTGTGTGTGTCTGTGTGTGAGGCAGTGTGTGTGTGTGTGTGTGTGTGTGTGTGTGTGTGTGTGTGTGTGTGTGTGTGTGTGTGTGTGTGTGTGTGTGTGTGAGGCAGTGTGTGAGGCAGTGTGTGTGTGTGTGTGTGTGTGTCTGTGTGTGTGTGTGTGCGTGTGTGTGTGTGTCTGTGTGTGAGGCAGTGTGTGTGTGTGTGTGTATCTGTGTGTGTGTGTGTGTGTCTGTGTGTGAGGCAGTGTTTGTGTGCGAGTGTGTGTATGTGTGTATCTGTGTGTGTGTGTGTGGCAGTGTGTGTGTATGTGTGTGTGTCTTTGTGTGAGGCAGTGTGTGTGTGTGTGTGTGTGTGTGTGTGTGTGTGTGTGTGTGTGTGTGTGTGTGTGTGGCTGACCAGTGCAGTCGGAGTGCATGCAGGAAGGCAGACAGTCCCTCCATCAGCAGCAGGATGGCCACAGTGAGGACGGCGAAGACGCCGAAAACGGGCACCAGGAACACCGCCCCCACGCTGGAGTCCACACGCACCCCCACACGCAGGACCATGGTCCACAGCACCTCCGACAGCTCTGACACACAGGGACAGCGGGGGGCAGACAGAGAGGGACAGAGAGGCAGAGAGAGAGAGAGAGAGAGAGGGGCACAGAACGGCCCAGAGAGACAGAAAGGGACAGAGAGGCAGAGAGAGAGAGAGGGAGAGGGGCAGAGAGAGAGAGAGAGGGAGGGAGAGAGAGAGAGAGAGAGGGAGAGAGCCACAGACAGACAGAGTCACAGAGAGGCACAGAGAAACAGAGAGTCAGAAAGAAAAGGTGAGACATCAGTGAGAGGGAATCACACCAGCTCTTTCATTTACACAAAATATTCCCCATCCACACTGTGCAACTTTATGGATCTCTCCTTAATATCAATGGAATTACCTCATTGTTCGTCAAAAAAGGATTGCATGTGTGTGTGTTCAGCCCAGTGTTTGTGTCATACGCATATCCACATTAAAATGTGAGCCACTCATTGGCTGACTGTCCCAACAGGAAGTGAGCTGGGCTGTACTCACGGGCATGGGCCAGGCTCAGTGCCCACAGCCGCAGGTAGGAGGCGCTGTTGGAGATGCAGCCCAGGCAGTACTCAATGGTGTGGATGGCCTGGTGAAGGAGCACGTCCCCAAAGTCAAACTGCTGCAAAGACAGAGAGACACGGCTGTTACTTTACCATAGGCTGGCTGAGAGACAGCTGAGACAGAGCTTAGATAGAGCTGAGACACAGCTGAGATAGAGCTGAGACTCAGCTGAGACAGAGCTGATAGAGAGCTGAGACACAGCTGAGATAGAGCTGAGACTCAGCTGAGACAGAGCTGATAGAGAGCTGAGACACACCTCTGAGAGAGCTGAAACAGAGCTGAGACAGAGCTGAGACAGAGCTGAGACACAGCTGAGATAGAGCTGAGACTCAGCTGAGACAGAGCTGATAGAGAGCTGAGACACACCTCTGAGAGAGCTGAAACAGAGCTGAGATAGAGCTGAGACAGAGCTGAGACACAGCTGAGACAGAGCTGAGACACAGCTGAGACAGAGCTGATAGAGAGCTGAGACACACCTCTGAGAGAGCTGAAACAGCGCTGAGATAGAGCTGAGACACAGCTGAGACTCAGCTGAGACAGAACTAAGACGGAGCTCAGATAGAGGTCTGAGACAGAGCTCTCCGCACTGCACTCTACCCACAGTCTGTCCCAGGACTGCTAATGGGGTGTGAATGTAAAGCTCCTAACAGGAACCGCAGAGAGATGCTGACCTCTGGCTGGGCCTCCCGGCCGGTGGGGTGGTCGCTGTGACTGACTCCCTCCTCCAGGTCATGGGACAGAGTGACGGACAGATCCTCCACACTGCCTCTCTGCACTCTCTCATAGCCCTGCGGAGTACAGCACACTGTCAATACACACACACACACACACACACACACACACACACACACACACAGTACAGCACACTGTCAACACACACACACACACACACACACACACACACACACACACACACACACACAGTACAGCACACTGTCAATACACACACACACACACACACACACACACACACACACACACACACACACACACACACACGCACTCACTCTGTAGGAGCCCTGACTCCGGCCTCCGTGGTGCAGCCAGTACAGGTAGATCGGCTTCCCCAGCAGCAGCACCGGCACAGACAGCAATGCGATCACCAGCAGCAGAACCTGCAGAGCCATCTGAGAGAGACCGGCAGGAGAGTCAGCAAGAGAGAGAGCGTTTCACTCATATGGCCTCTTTCAGTAATGTCTCGCGTCCACACTACACACAGCAAAGGAGGGGTGTGGCCGGGGCACCCGGGACGCACCTGCCCCGGGTAGAGGGGGCGCTCTCCGTCCCCCTTCATCAGGAACATGTTGATGAAGTGCACCAGGACGCTGGGGGCCAGGCGGGAGTCCTGCGCGGAGTACGCCAGCCACTTAAAGAAGATCATGAACACCAGGTAGCCGAAGAGACACAGCAGGAAGAGCAGCTCGGGCAGGAACACCAGGTACAGGTTAAACTTCTGCCGGAAGTGCCTGCGAGAGGAGAAGAGGCGTACAGGCTAAGTGCTAAACGCTAAGCACTAAACGCTACGTGCTAAATGCTAAGTGCTAAACGCTAAGCGCTAAACGCTACGTGCTAAATGCTAAGTGCTAAACGCTAAGCGCTAAACGCTACGTGCTAAATGCTAAGCGCTAAATAAGCGCTTGCTGTTGTAGAGACAACTCTCCTACTGTGTGTGTCACTGTAGCCTGGCCTCCAGGGGAGAGCCAGCCCTGACCCCCACACCTGGGCCAGGACAGCCAGCGTGTGCCTCCCAAACAGCTTCATTACCACTGCCCTTTATCCTTTACTCAATGGAGTACATTATAAAACAGGCAGTGATGGTTGTACTGTTTGTACCAAAGCTGTGGCAAAGTCTGTTTATAGAGGACACCAGTGTCATACAGTGGCTATGGCTGTTGGAAGGAGTATCCCCCTCAGAGACAGAGAATTTTGCTTGAAGCAAAGAGATACATATTTTACCAGTCCTGCACGTTTTGGAAGTACTTTTCAAATTTTCATATATTTTAATACTGATTTTAATAACAGGTGCAGTGGAGTGTTGTCAGGGGACCATTTCATAAATTCAACTTTTTTCCCCAACAGTTAATCTTAGCGTAATCTGGAGCCACTGTCCCAGGTGTGTAACACATTATAGATAAAGACAGCACAGCTTGCGCATCACTGTCTTATTTTTAAAACTGTTTCTAAATTAAAGCCATCACAGTAAAACGTGATTCTTCTTTAGAGTTATCTTTAGAGTTTGGAGTTTTTGTCATCAGTGACTGAGTTTCTCCTGGGGATAGAGGCGATGAGGCACAGTGTCTAAATAAAGCCTTCAGACGACACAGGCCAGATAAAAACTCATCCAATCCCTGGCCTCAAGAGCGACCCCGGCTTCATCTCTGCACCAATCAGAGCTCACTTATAGTGACGCAGCTGTGCAGTCGTGGCTCTGATGTGGGTGGGGGGGTTGGGGGGCAGTGGACAATATATCCACACAGACAGGACAGACAGAACAGCGTGGCATCTTTTACTGCCATATCACCATGACAACAGCCATATCCCCTTCTCTCAGAAACCTGCAGATTACCGTTCCATTCAAATGTCTGAAACATGTTCCCAGGAATCTAAACTGTATCTGTCACATGAAGATTCCATTCCAGAAATGCAATACACATTGTCTGCTTATTCTTTTAAAATGTTCACTATTTTTAAATTATTTTTATGTTGGCAATTGTATTTTTTTATTTTACTTTTTTAATTTATAATGGACACATGCCAGAAGGTTTGAGACTGAATATGACTGGAAGTCTACCTGCAGGTATGAGCTATAATACACCCTAGCCTCAGAGTGTTTCCTGATGGCTCCAGGGAGAGACAGACAGGTAACTCACAGGTGGTTGAAGACACCCAGAACAATCCCGAAACTCATGTGAAGGACACCCAGGATGACCGACATCTTCATCTTGTAGGAGTTCAGGAAAGTCAAACGATTCGACGCCATGTTCCAGATCTGGGGGAGAGAGGAGGAGAGCTATAGGGGGCACAAAACATCTATAATGCTAATACTGTGTACAGGTGCAGTTCTCTGGATTAAGGTGCTCGTGTCAGCATGGTTGGTTAATTGAAGACAGAGGCTAAGATGGCTGATGTGCTTGAACTTGATTAATATCTCTGACAGACCTAGCAATCATAATCAAATCAATCATGAACAGCAATCCATGTACAGCAAAATGCTGTTAAGAGCTGCAACATGAACCATCCATTTCAATCATAATAAATTTATAATAAATGAAGCTGCCAGAAACACACCTCCCACATGGTATAATATGCATTTTGGAATGCATCCTGTTTGCTAAACAAGACATTACTGTAATATTTATTTCAAAGTGTTACCGGAAGGCTGAGCAGTGTTTGTGTGTGTGTGTGTGTTTATGTGTGTGTGTGTGTGTGTGTGTGTGTGTGCACAATGGGGGGGACTCACCGGGTCAATGCCAAGAGGGTAGGGTCCATTGAAGACCCCTGTGATATTTGGGTCAAGGGTGAGCAGGGCATTTGAGCGCAGAGTTTCATTCCTTTCAGGGAACATGGGGCAAGAACACAGAGGTGAAGGTTCTCCTATGAAACTCCTATTCATTCTCCTCATCTCCTCAAAGTCTGGGTGTGATTCAGCGTGTGTGTGTGTGTGTGTGTGTGTGTGTGTGTGTGTGTGTGTGTGTGTGTGTGTGTGTGCGCGTGTGATTAAATAAGGATGTGAAAGTGTGGATCTGATAATGTGTATGCGCACATGAGTATGCATGTGTGTTTACATGTGTGTGAGATTATATCTGTGTGACTGCATGTAAATGTGCGCAGGTGTGCAGGTGTGCATGTGTGCAGGTGTGCAGGTGTCACTCACGTCCACTGCTGCTCGGTGAACATGGCCCTCACACTCCAGCCTGAGCTGAAGATGTTGAGTGATTTGGAGAAGCAGTCGTTGTAGATGAGTCCAGTGTAGACGGAGAACAGCCCCATCATCAGGATGATGTAGCGTCCCTCAAAGAACATGTTCCAGATCTGAAAAAACAAGACTGAGTCACCACAACGCTGGAAAAACAACTATGGAGACCCTACACTGGAAAGATAACTGGAAAGATCACTGTTTCAAAACAGTGAAGTGAAATCAATGACAATGACAGGCCTGTGGTGACCCTGGCAGCAAGTGATAGGAGAGCAAGGATTCATAAACCCCAAAATTGGGTGTCTGTTAGCAGTTACTCACTGGCTTAAACCATTTAAACAGGTAAGTGATTGACAGCCCACAGTAGCTCCGCCCACCGTAGGGGCAGCCACCCTCTCACCTCGTTCCTGCTGCGCTTCACCTTGGGGTCCTTCTCACACAGCACCATCCAGAGGGCAAAGAGCGCCATGACCAGGCCGTGGCCCAGGTCTCCGAACATCACCGCAAACAGGAAAGGGAAGGTGACGATGGTGTACGGACCTGCCACACAAACACAAACACAAACATCATGACGATGGAGAAAGTAGGTACCCACCAGCTGTAGGAACCCTGAGTTAAAGACATCACACATATGTCGTTGATGATCAGTAAGCAGCTTAAAATACATAGATCAAGACTTACCCAATCCACTCTTAACTCATTAATCAAGCTTAATTAATTGTTATAAGGATCAAGCTGTTTTTTCAACAGATGCACACATTTGAAGGGTTCATTGTTGCGACTAAGCGATGGAAAGAGAATACCTTTTCATTTCAAACTCTGACTTGAATACTTATTCAGTTTAATAGACGCATGGACATCAAACGAAAGTGCGAGATTTCCCAAAACTGCACAGGTTCTTCAGGCCTGTCCAGCAGGGGGCGCTGGCCTCGTGCGCGCTCACCTGGGTTGACCTCTCTGTAGCTCCCCACTCCGTAGGCGTCCACAATGTTCTGGAAGCCCGAGGTGAATTTGTTGGTCCTCAGGAGGGTGGGAGGAGTCCCACTGCTGGGGATACGATTCACAAAGGAAGGGATGGTGGCGCCACTTTTTCTCTGACACGGGGGGAAAAACAAAAACACCTTTCAGCTGGGGGGCTGGGGGGACAGAACAGTAACACCTCAATGCTGACTCAAACAAAGCCGCGGCCCACCACACACACACACTGAGTAGATGGCAACCTTAATTATGCACTGTGCTATTATTCATCAATCAATACTGTAATGGTAAGTGGTGACATATTCCCTGAAGGGGTATATGCCTGTGGTGATAGGGTACTGATGGAACAGTGAGGCTTCAAGAACCCCATGAAGGGTGGAGCTACCATGTCAATCATTGACTTGTTGGAAGCAATGAAGACAGCAGAACAGGTGTTAAACGAAAGACCTAAGAAAGACCGGTGATGTGGCATTACACACAACACACACACCTAATTCTGCTTTATTCACATGCTTTCAAACCAACCTATCAACACACTGGGAATTGGCCAACATAGACTCTAGTTCAATCTGCTGTGTAAACACCTTCTGATTCAGATCAGGTATGGGCAAGCTACAGCTAGGGCAGTTCAGTGGAAATATCCCAGGTATGGCTGACCTACAGCTAAGTTATTTCAGGGTAAATAGCTCAGGTGTAGCTAACCTATTACTAAGATGGGTCAGTGGACACAGATACAGCTCACCTACAGCTAATGTTGGTCAGTGGTCTCAGGTACTGCTCACTGACAGGTAAGGCAGGTCAATGGGAATGCCTCAGGTGTAGCTGACCTACAGCAAAGATGGGTCACCTGCGCCCTCACTCACCGAGCCCTCCTCCAGCGCCCTCCGCAGGGACGCCAGGTCATTGATGGGACACCACACCTCAGCGATGAGACACTTGTTGGTGACGTCGAAGCTGCAAAGGTTCAGGATGTGGTAGATGGCCTTCATCTTCTTCACCTGGATCACCCAGGTGCAGACAGACTCTGAGGCCTTGTCCAGCACCTGTCTCAGGTAGTCCTCTGTCCTGTGAAGAACCTGACAGGGAAAAACAAGGAATCACACATGACCTGCAAGTAAACCATGTCAGATACTGAACCATACTGCTTTATATCAACAGGAAACAGTCAAACCAATAGGGAATATGAAACAACCACAGTCAAAAATATTGACTTGCCTCATTTATAAAAGCACACCTGTGCCGAGAAAGTGCTTTTGAATTGATGTGTAGGATAATTGGACAGTGCCATTTGTTGCTGTGTTGTCAGTGTGAAGGCAGAACTGAGGGAACTGGGGCTTTGACAGCCAGCGGTGTTAAATGGCACTTAGACCTGCTGGAAGTAAACTGCAATCGCAGTACATGTGCAGATCCCTGGAATCCTGCTAGACAGCTGTAATCACGGCATGGGCGATGCACTGCCATCTGTGTATCATTCATTAAAGCCAGTGGGGCTTCTACAAAATATTAAACTAATGACTCGGTACATGCGTAGTAAAATGCCTTAATCAGATTTTGATGATGAAGAAATAATTTTTTTAGGCAGGAACTTTTTTTTCCCCTAATGGCTTGTACACACACACACACACACACACACACACACACACACACACACACACACACACACACACACACAGCGCCACGCGTACTGTCTGCAGGTCCTGGGTTCGAGTCCTCAGGCTGTCCATCACGTCCTCTCTCTCCTCTGCACTGTCAGGATGTGGGTACAGATGACAGTGGTAACTAGGAGACAAAACCAAAAGAGAAACCCACACAGAAATCAATGCTATGGAGGCATTAAGGACCTTTGCAAATGACTGCACTTTTTTTTTGGATGAAATTTGTCATGTCTCGCGACTGCAATATGTTGTTTTGTTGCTATTAATTATGGCAATGGTGATAACAATTAGTAGTATTTATTACTATTCAACAGATAATATCTACTCATTATAATATAATATTATTGCATTCTTCTTATTATTATTTGTAGCAGTAACAGCAAATGTAGTAAATGTAGCTCGAGTGTAACTATTCCTATTCTGGGTATAATCACCATTTGTTATAACCAGTAACAGCTGAGGTTAAGAACAAGCAAGGCACAACTGCCACTCAGGTGGACTGTCATTGCCACTGACCAATCGCAGATCTTCTGCACTTTCTGGCCAATCTGATCCCCCCAGAAGGAGATGAGGAAGACGATGCTCTTGGTGACCTCCCCCTGGAAACGGAGAGAGAAAAAGGGCCGGGCTCTGAGAATCTCAGAGGCTGAGGTGCCAATAGAGATCTGCAATGCAGGTGGCTCCCGGACGCCGCTATATTTAGCATTACCGTACGTCTTCAATAGGAAGCCGCTTCTATGAGGACATCACTACGCAAGATCCGTGGAAGCAGCCACAGAATAAAAACACAGCGATAAGATATCATACACTTTTTGATCTAATCTTAGCACCAGTGAAATCAGGAGGCATATCATACCATGCAGCACAGAGGGAGACCTGGGGAATAAAGCAGCACATTAAAATATATGGTACTCCCTCTAAGATAAGCACTACATCTCTAAATTCACTGTAATTTCTTTTGTGTTCCACACCAAGATAAATAACCGTATCCAGAACAGAACAGTGTAACTAACAAAGGGCCAGTTATTCTTTCTTTATTTATTTATTTGACAAAGAAATGCTCTTATCCAGAGTGACTCACAAAGCGATCGTGGTGAGATCACAGGAGAGAACAAGAACAGGAGCAGGACAGTGAGTAACACATAGAATGAGGATGAGGCTGGAAAACAGTGCGACATATCTGCCTACAACAGCCACCATTTTAACTAACACAGACCACACTGTCAATGTCAATACCTACATATGAGCAGGCGACCACGTGCAGTCTCGGACCAATCGTGACAGAGTGTGGTGGCAATGTAGCATAGTGGTTAAGGAGCAGGGCTCGTAACCCAAGAGTTGCCAGTTTGATTCCCGCTGGGGCACTGCTGCTGTACCCTTGGGCAATATACTTACCCCACAATTGCCTCAATAAATATCCAACTGTATAAATGGATAAAGTTGTAACCTATGTAAGTCACTCTGGATTAGAGTGTCTGCTAAATGACAGTAATGTAGTGTAATGTAATGTATTGTAGTGTAATGAAGGGTAACGTAGTGTAATGTAATGCAGTGTAATGCAGTGTAACGGCCGCCTCACCGTGTCGGGGTCCTGCACGCTCTCGTCCGTGTCGGAGTGGCTGAGGATGGTGTAGCCTTTGCACACCCTCCACAGCATGCGCTCGAAGGCCTCCATCTTGGCGCGCTGGATCAGGCCGGAGATGAACCTGCAGGTCGGATACACAGTCACACACCCTGCCCACCTCAGGACGCTCGCACCCTGACCCTCATCGTCATCATGGGCTGTGTGTTTGCACCATGACCACAGTGCGGAAAAGGCAGTGTCCTACAGTTTGGGGTACGCTTTTTTTGGGTTCTGATTGGACATTGTCAGTGCGGTCATCCTTACCTCACACTGCACAAAGTCAACCCCACATTAAAGCTGTCATAAGTTCGTTCACTATGGGGAAGGGGAAACCAGACACATCTCCTCTGTACACTCTACCATTTCCCTCAGCAGCTGAATGGATGAGAGCTTATGAAATGGCGCATGGCTCAAGATCAGGTGTGTGGGCCTCTGTGGAGTTTTACATTTACATTTTACAATTAGTCACTTCAGACACCTGTCAGTCAGAGCAAGAGCACGTGTGTGGTTATGGCACTGATACGGGACAGCGGGCGGGGGGGCACGCACCCCAGTTTGGCTCCCAGCCGTTGCATGCTGGTGCAGCCCGTCACAGAGTCCTTCTCCAGGAAGGGGAACTCCTCGTACTGGGGGCCCAGGCGGTCCCGCTGGAGGCCAGAGACGAGACAGCCGGGTCGGTCAATCAGCAGACTGCTCACGCAAAGCTGTGTTAGCACTCAGCTAACTGAATGGGTCATTACAATACATATCCATTACACTTCAATAAAGCTGTGCTAGCATTCAGCTAACCGAATGGGTCATTACAATACATATCCATTACCCTTCAATAAAGCTGTGTTAGCATTCAGCTAACCGAATGGGTCATTACAATGCATATCCATTACACTTCAATAAAGCTGTGTTAGCATTCAGCTAACCGAATGAGTCATGAAAATATACATATCCATTAGCTTTCTTTAAAGCTGTGTTAGCATTCAGCTAACCGAATGGGTCATTACAATACGTATCCATTACCCTTCTATAAAGCCGTGCTAGTGTCCAGCTGACCGAGTGGGTCATTATAATATATATCCATTACCTGTCTGAGACTGCTCTGATGGTGATGATCACAGTGTCTGAAATAATGATGTCTTTAAAAAGTCTCTTGAGAAGGTTTCTTTTATGTTAAGTGCGGTTGACTTCACCTCTTGACAGCTCTCTCAGCTCTGATACAGCCCAACAGCAGGCTCAAAACGATCAACACCATCAGAGTTCAGCTATGGGACCAGGCCGGGTCTGGGGCTCAGAGACGTGGCTTTGACCTTTGACCTGGTCTTTAAACGACAGTGCCCACCCACCCACCTCACTCCGGTGCACGAATCCCCGCGTGACTTTCAGCATCAGGGCGTACTCCATCAGCTCCAGCAGGTTCCTCTGCAGCTTCTCCTTGTTCCTGGCCACCTCACTCAGCTCCACCTCCAGCCTCTGCAGCTGCTCCTGGAGACCGCGAACATGGTCAGTACCGCAAACACGGTCAGTACCGCAAACACAGTCAGCATCATACCTCAAACACGATCAGTAGCTCAAACACCGTCAGTACTGCAAACACGGTCAGACTCACACCTCTAACACAGTCAGTACCTCAAACACGGTCAGTAACGCAAACACGGTCAGTATCACACCTCAAATACGGTCAGTACCACAAACACGGTCAGTACTGACAACACAGCCACCACAGAACTGTCTGTGAGCCATGTATAATCATTCACATGGTCAGTACTGTAAACATAGCTCCTACAGAACCATCTGCAAATCAGCATGGTCTGTTCCACCAAACAGGGCCAGCACTGCAAACACAGCCACCTCACAATCACCTGTGAACCATGTATAGTCAGCAATATCAATTATACCACACACAGTCACTACGTGAACACAGTTGTATCTGTTTGTAAACCATACAGCTAGTGCCATCAATTACACTACACAAAGTCAAGACAGCAATACAATCACCACCATCTATCATCCATGGTTATCACCATCAATTACACCAAACAAGGTTATTGCTGTAACATAATCACCACTGTCTGTAAAGCCATGCAGGTTAGTACCATAAATTCCGCTTCATGCAGTCGTGACTGCAATATGATCATCGCTGCCTCTGAAATCATTAGATGGTCAGTGCTACCTCTTACACTACACGTGGTTACTATTGCAACAAGGTTACCACCATCATTGAAATCACACAGTCCAGTACAGTTACACTACACATGATCACTACGAGCTGTGACACCATACAGGTAATACCTGAAATCACACCATTCACAGTCACTACTGTGTCTTACTTATATGCTCTCTATCTTCTTTCACCCCACAGTCACATATGACATACACAGTCACATATATCACACCATCCAGGGATACTTATATTTATTACACACTTGGGACAAGAACGACACAGTTTCTGTGTGACCAGCGAAAAACATGACTCAGGTGCTTAAAATTCCAGTACTGTGGAATAATGTGTGAATTTAAAATCCGAGAGCTAATAGCTCAGCAGAGACGACCAACTCAGAACCACAAACACAGTTCAGATACATGCCAGGTTTGAAGCAAGGCGCACACAGACAGAGAGAGAGAGAAAGACAGAGACAGACAGACAGACAGACAGACAGATAGATAGATAGATAGATAGATAGATAGATAGATAGATAGATAGATAGATAGATAGAGGAAGAGAGAGAGAGAGAGACGGAAGGGACCCACCATGATCTCCAGCACCTGTCTGGGCGGAGGGGCGACCGGACTGACCTCCACGTCCGGCAGGGGAATTCCTGCTTTCCTGATCTCCCTCAGCAGGTACGCTGCCACACAAACACAGCGTTACAGCACACTGACACGGCCTTACCTGCACCGTCTCACTCCCATGGCCCACATTCACAAAGCCATTTTAGCACAGCCCCGATTCAGGACGGTTATTCTTCTTCCCCCCCCAAACTACCACTAATCACAGAATCTGCAGACTGCATAAAATGTCTGCTTACTTTTCTTGTGTAAGAAAACTTGTGTAAAGAGAACTTGTATTAACTAAGTTAATAAAATAATATTTAAATAATATGTATAAATATGTGTATAATATGTATAAATAATATATACAGCTTCTGCGGGTGGGTTTCATGATCTAGAATAGGGACGGACCAAAAATGAATTTCTGAAATGGGGCCTACGTGCCCAAAGGCTGCACACCTACATCCCCTCCCACAGCTCAGCAAACTAGAGCACCACACCTAGACCAGAGTCAGTGGCTTTGCAAGTCAGCTGATCAGCCAAAGGATCAGCCATTGGTGGATCACCGAAAGAAGGGCTCAGATAAAGTGACTTCATGAGCTGACCCACATATGTGAGGAAATGAGAGGTGGTACAATGTAGATGACTGGTGTCAGGAAAACATGTTGCTTCTTACATGTAAAGAGCAAGAGGGTAATCTTGCAATCAGCAATCAAACTAAGAATATGACACCTGTTTTGGTTTGATCCAAGCTTCCACTGGTGCCATGCGGTGAAGCAGAGTGTATTACAGCTATGTTACATTTGACTCATCCAGAGCGACATGAGCGACATGTTATTCATTTATACAGTCTACTGATGCTATCTGAGAGAGGTACCTTGCCCAAGGATACAACAGCAAGGTCCAATCAGCAATCAAACTGGCAACTTTTGGGTTACAAGCCCTATTCTTTCAACTACACCAAACTGCAGCCCTGAGTTTCTATTATCTCAAACCATTGTAAGGCTGCTGTCATTCGTTTAGAACGCTAGCAAATTAATTTGCACGTATTCAAAGTAGCAGGGAAAAAGCTCTACCATGCTTTTAGCTCCACCACGTTGCTCACGGAAACAGCTGTGCCTTACCCAGAATCCTCTCCATCTCCTCGCACCTCTTGATCTCGCTGACGAACTTGCGCTGGAAGGAGCTTACACTGGGGTTGAGCTGAAACGAGGAGAGCAGGGCGGTCGACACCCTCTCAGTCACAAGCCCGCTCCGGGTAACCCACAACAGATCTGCGATCACCTCACCCACCCCCTGTCCTAACCCCAACCATTTAAGTATCTGATTTTGATACTGTTCCAGGAAAAGTTGCTGAAGGGAGAAATTACTTGCACCAATAAAACCCAGGGTCTGTGCTGATACCTGCACTGAAAACTTAATATCAGCGCCCGTCTGATCTAGTCAATTAAACAGAACACGTCTCTTCTGAAGCTGTCCCAGACGTGAAAGCACTCACTCTCAGTCGCTCGCTGTCTGTCTGTCTCTCTCGCATGCACACCTTGTCTGAAAGGCTTTCTTGTGTTAACCAAGCACGATATCGTGCCCGTCAAAAAGCCTTACGCGATCACTTAATACATACAGGTAAATAATATTTTGGTTATGACGAACTGTGGTCAACTAGAGTAGTCGAACACTGACGGTAGCTAAATGCTATATACTTTATTAGGACTTTGAGCTGGCTGTGCATGTAACCCTTCCGAGCAGTTGTGCATCACTGAGAAGTACCGCTTTATTGAGCCCAGTCTGTACAATTTAACTGAATACTATGCAGAATAAATTCCGTTCTGTAACAGAAAGAGAAAGGCAAACGCTCCAACACTCGTCTGATCAGCCAGCAGAAACCTCGATTTGCATTAATCCCATATTCACGACCCCAGACACAAAGAGAACCAGTCGAGATGGATTTCATATCATTCATCATTTGTCTGTGTGATTCAATCGGTATTTTTCAGTATTTTATTAGTAAAGAACATATCTCTCCACAGAAGTTACATTCTAGTCTATCTCATATATTCTCCTAAATGAAGGCAAGTGTTAAGTGTAATAAAATAACAGCAATAGCAATAAACAAAATCGATTAGCTGCCAAACGTACTTACTTACATCTCGGAATTCGACCAGACCCATTTCTCCCAGTTCGCTGATGCAGTCGTACGCCGAACCGGACTGTAGGAAGAGCTGGGCCATGCACATCTCCTCACTCCGAAACATCGACCCCATCTTCTCGCTATCGGCCCGTCCCTTTGCTTACAATAAGACAACCAGCCTAGCCAGCTGGATAAAACGGGCAGCTAGCTGCTAGCTACCTGCACGCCTCCGATTTCGCAGCTAAAATAACCGTACCTTAGTCATTAATCAGTGACACGTATTTTCTGTCTTCGGGCAACGTGCGCAAGACGATGGCTAGCCAGCCTTCTTGCTAGCTAAATGTGGAGCACCGACATTTGAATATTTTGTCAAGCTAAACACGAACTAACGTTTGATCATTTTGTCATCCAGGACCGAACCAGCACTGACAGCTCGAGATTCCGCAATTCTGCATCAGCTGGGATTGGTTTGCACACGTTAGATTCCCGATCTAGCTGGAAACCAGTTCAATATCCAAATCCGTGTTGTGTATTGGCTAGGAAATGTTAAGAGCAGAACAACTAACAAGGTAGCTTAGGCACAAACAGACGCAGCTTTGACAGATCGCTAGAACGAGGATGCAGCCCTACATGATAATACACTGTTGCTAAAACAACAACGCAGGCTAGCTGGCTGTCTGGCTACCTACCAAGGTAGACAGATAAAGGCAGATTCACGACGGAGAACAAAAGACAAAAATAGCGAGTGCTGCCAGCTAGACGTGTAGATTAAAGTGGCTTTTTAGAGTGGATGCTGTGTATTCTGGCGCACGGCACGTCTTATCGGCGCAACGGAAAAAAAGCGAGAATCCCAGTCGGTACCGGAGAGTGTCCACATCGGTGCAGAACATCCTGTAGATACTCAATTGGCACATTCAGGCGTAATAAATAATGGCTCAGTGCCTCCATTCGTTTAAACGGATTTGGTTGGATGATTAAAATGCCCTCTGTTTGTGTCTCTTTTTTCCCAGTTTGAACGCGGAGCGCTGTCTTCATGACCAGCTGCGGTCTGGTGTTGTTCCATGACCAATTAAGCTGCGGTCAGGAAGACGGCAACCGCGTTTACACGTCGGTGGCTAATTGGTCTTTCAGGTCACAACTTCATTAGCTGTGTATTATGCCAGGGAAATCCATTGTTAGGATATTGTCCCTGTCTAAAGCCTTGTGTTAATAATAATTACACATAAACTAAAATCAAAAACGTGTTGTGGAAGAGACGCGTTTTAAGATGAAAATAACGGTAAGAGTAATCAGCTACACTTTTCTTTATACCAACAAGACAATCCTGTACAATTCATAAAGAAAATGTAACCTTGCAAGCAACAGGCGAAACTGTTTGCGGCGTTACATTAGCGTTCACCGACCTTCGGCCGAATCAACATCCTTTGACTCGGTCTTCAAGCAGTCGGAACACTTTATAGAGGAACCTACTTAAATTCTCCAGAAGGATTCAGTTTCTGCCAAATCTTTTATTCTAAAATTTTAGACCCAATTTAACTGAAGGGGATACAAAGAGCGAACTGTTAGGCATCTTATCGGTTGACCTAAAAACGATGCACGAAGCTGTAAGCAAAACATTTGTCACCCAAGTGTTATCCCCCAGGCAGATCGCATGAGTTATCAAGTCATTCCCAAGCAAGAAAGCCACATTCACTTTAAGTGGCAAAGAAACAGAGCACGATTATGAGAACAAGACTCCCTTCATTCTACGTCTTTCACAGGTCAGCCCCGAGCAAATCTGCGGGAGTGCAGTGAGGCTGAGTTCCCTTTCCTTTCAGATATGAGGTTGTACAAAGGGGGCAGTTACGTGGAAAAACAATCACGGAATAAAAACGGGATTATAAGATTTTTCATGGACAACTGAACATTTAATATAGCGGGGAAATCAATTCCATAATTAAATCAGTCAGTGTAGTGATGTTCACTCAGCAGGTGAGGGTGGAGGAGGGGTACAGACACCTGTTTTCTGCAGGCCAGGATTCAGAGGGAGGTTACTGCAGTGACAGTGAAGGACAGGGCCAAGGCCTGGTTTAGACAGCAGGGCTGTAATCCCATCCACTCTACTGCCCGCACCAAACACATGATAAAACACATGCAACACAGACAGTCTGAGCAGCAGTACACAGTAAATAACATTGCGAACTGACATTTTTCTCCTATTCATTTTGTTTTGTCCTACAGCAAAACCTGATATACCTACTGAGAGCACACTGTTGTGCTTAAAGCAGCCCATAGCTTCCCTGAGGTGCAAGGTACGCAGGTGGAGCTGGCACAGAAGGTGCCCCATAACACAAGACACTGCCGGGACACACCTAAGAGCCACGGCCAGGAGCTCTAGCAGCTGCAGGCACATCCATAGCCTCTCTCCACTGTACCTGCGATGCTGACGTCCAGGTGAGAGGGGGTGGCCCTGCAGGTCCCGTAAAGCCTGTGCAAACTTACCGACACATCACATATTCAAACATTCACAGCTTCTGAGAGGGAGCCTAAAGCAAAAATTAGATGAAAAAGGATTCATTTCTCGCCAGTGTGCAAGTCATATAAACACCCAAGTAAAAAGTTCTAAAAGCAGACAAGACAAGATAAATGACAGTCCAGATTGATCAATGCAAAGGAGGCAAGAGGTCAGACTTGTGATTGTGAACTTCCACATAAAATATTTATTAGAATGTATTTCCAAAAGTTTAAACCATTAGGGGGTGCTAGCTCCTACATGGTCTAACACAGCTGGGCATATCAGGGGTCAGGATTCTGACCAATGGCAGGCTCCAGGCCTCCGGGAGTGGAGTCTGGGGACTGGCTGCTGTGCACAGTCCTTCTGCAGGAAGCTGGTTCCGTGGGTGGGTCACCTGACGCTCTGGGCCAGCTTGTTGAGCTCCTGTGAGAGCGCAGTGACCGTGTCCAGGATCCTCTGCCGGTCCCCCTCCTCCAGCCGGCCGCCGCAGCGCTGGGTGAACTTGTCGGGGTGCCACATGGCCTGGTGGCGCCGCAGAAGCTTCCGGAAGGCGGGCAGGTCCGTGCGGTCCGCGCCGTGCAGGATCACCTCCACCATCTCCTGCACGGAGCCACGGGGCGCCGGCCAGGGGATGTCGACGTAGCCCAGCCGGGCGGAGCCGGAGCCGGAGTCTCCCCGGAAGGTGGCGGCGCACCTCTCCTCGTACCGCTGCTTCTTGCTCAGGCGCATCTCCTCCTCCTTCCTCGCCGCCCGCGCCAGGTACTCAGCGTGCTCTCTCTCCAGCTGGGCCAGCAGCTCCCGCCGGCTGCGCTCCTCCTCCTCCGCCTCCTGCCTCCTCCTCTTCCTCTTCCTCCCCCCCGATGCCGCGGCCGCCTGCTGTTGGGCCCGGGCCCGCTGCTTCTCCAGGTACTCCCGCCGGATCTGGTCTGCCCAGTCGCCGAAATCCTCCGCCGTGTCGTCCTGCAGGAAATCATCTACGCATGGGGGGAGGGGTCGGGGGGCACAGAAAACCACCAGGTCAATTTCTGACGATATCCCTGAGAGATTCATCAACCAGCGGTTCAGGTTTCGCAGGCTTACCGTCATCATACTGTCCAAAAGTCTCATAGAACTCGTCCTGGCATTCACCGAGGAGCTTGTCCCTCCACTCTCTTTCAGGGTCGGCCGTGGTTGAGGCGCTACCCTCTGCTGGTGGTTCCTGAAATTACAACACAGTAAAAATCAAAGGCTGTATTCATTTCAATAATTATACCTCCTGTTGGGGCTTTCAAGGACAGAGTTGGAAAGTCTTGTTGATCATTCAAAAAATACAGGCATTTTTATAATCATCTCAGAAACAATGTGTCTGTTGTTAGTACCACATGCCTCTTTCCCAGTACCACCTGCCCTACAATTTTATGTTCTCTCTGTTGCCTTGTGTTAGTAAGGCGTATCATCCCCCTCTCTCACACACCTGCTCATCTCTCATCCACTGCAGCAGATCTTGAGGCGTTATTCCAGCGTTATTTGCTGTGTCCATGGCGACGGGACAACTCTTCCGAAGGGGAACCACCAGGTCATGGTAAACTGGAAATGGATGTGACCAAAAACTTTATGCATTGCAGCAAATCACATACAGGCAAAACATGAGGCTGGTGTTTACCTATTGGCTAATTTCCGAATTATGCCACACTGAACAAAAAGGAATAACCTTGCTAGCTTTATTTCCCATGCTGGTTAGAAACCCATCTAGCAACGCCTCGGCTCTGGTAACCAGCGAATTTATTTTGCTCGCTACTCTAGCTAGTTTATTAACAATTGATGTGATTCCTAAATACTAGAAAATAATCCAGGCAATTCATACTCGAGCCCGCTATTCCTCACCTCGTTTGCCGTGTTTGAGAGCCCTGTTGACGGCCAGGTGCAAAGATGTGTTCCCCTTTCGGTCCCTCTGGAGAGGGTCCGCCCCACTCTTCAGCAGCAGGCGGAGAATCGCGTCGTCCCCCAGCGAGCAGGCGAGGTGCAGCGGGCCCCTCTGCTTCTTCCCCTCCGAGAAGTTTACGTCCACATCTGGGTGTTTGCGCAAGTAGGACTTGAGCTTCAAGAGACTCCCCTCCTCCACGTATCGCAAAAGGCGCTTCTGCTTTCGAGACACCATCTCTGGTGACTAACCAAACTAATGCCAGCTACATAATGACCGTCACACTACTGAACAGATCCAGCGACAGCTCTAGCCAACTGGCTAACGTGGTAGTTATAACTGCATTGTTGAAACACAAGCAACGTTTCCACGGTTTCAATGATTTAGAAATGAAAGAATTTAGCTGTTCTGAAATGTTAGTGTACTGTAACTTCGGGTCCTCTTCAGAACTGCCAGCTAGCTAACATTAGATATAGTAAAATCATACCCAGTCATAATTCATCGTCAATATTAATAAATTCTGCTCATGCACACTTATCAAAACCTATAGCCAGCCAGCAAGTCACACTCTCTTACGACTAGATTAGCCTTCATTTATCTAAATATAGGCAAGAAATTTTTCTTTCACAAACCGACTTTCCTTCACAACACTAACATCCGGAAGTAAGTACGTTTTAAAATGACAACCCCTGGAATATAATGCGGAACACTCTTGGTTCCGTCCTTCTCAGTCTATGTAGAAAGCTTACGATTCACAGTTCCGACCAGCAGGCGGCAGCATGTCCTTCCACTTTAGCACATTGTTCGACCCCTTGGTCTTTGTACGATCTAGGTAAAAAAAAATGCCCTTTATCCACCAAATGGACAAGAGGGGTCTTTCAAACAGCAGGACGCTGCTTTGCTGGAAGTGTTCACCCCTCCTTCCTTATTTTTTCACCATGTAGTCTCTTTCTCAACTGAGTTTCTGTGGTTTTGCCACATCATAGGGCTTTTTCCCTGCTATGCAATACCTGAGAGTGCATATATGTGGGTTTGTTTAATGTTTGGGAAACAATCTGAGAGCAAAACCGGCTTCTGTGAGAGAGAGGTTACATGCTCTTCGCCTCCATTTCTATCCATCACACGTTCCGAACACCACCCTGTCCCCCCCCCCCCCGAAACCCCAACCGCCCCGGATTCCATGTCTTTGACGGCGTGCCACGACTCTGAACTGGGGGTCCTTTCATGGGGACACCTGTCAGGAAGAGGAGGGGGTGCGCGCTGCAGGCTGTATAAACGGTCCCTAAAAGCAGCGTGCAGGCCAGAGGAGCGGGGAGAATGGGGCTGCCTCTCTGTGGGGGGGTCAGAGGGAGGAAGGAGGTGAAGAGGAAGGTCTGAGTCACATCATTCATCAGCGAACCCCCCCACCCCACCCGCTTTCTCCCTGCTGCTACCTCAGAAATGGGCCTCTTTCACCGCAGGCCTGGACTCGGGGTGGAGGAAGTGCTGCCTGCTTGTGGGAATGATGCCCAATGAAAGGCCTGGGCTGAAGGTCAGAGATAGTGGGAGGTAATCACCAATGCACACACACACACATATCACGCACACATACTCACACACACACACACACACACACACCGCATGCACGCACACATATCGCACATACCGCATGTTGAATGATTTGAACCTTGCTACTCTCTGTGTTTCCGCCTCTGTCATCTCCCCTGTATAACTGGGAATAATAGTGCAATACAACAGAGTTTTATAGTTGTACCTGGTATTTCACATTTTTCTTTAATGGTTATCAGTTGGTCTATACATCTGTCTTTGTATATGTGATCATATAGATGGCATCTCTCCATCTCGAGCAGATATTATATGCTGGTGAACATAAATGTGCAAATGTAGTCAGTTCAGTCTCCATGAATTTATGTCTGTCTGTTAATTTATGCCTTTACTCTGCAGATCCATATATTTTTGGGTTATTTTTCTCACTTCTGTTCTTACTCCCCAGCCTTTTGATGTAAATCGGGGCTTTGTGTTGTAAAAGAGTTAACATATGTATCTGTATTTATTGTTTATTCTATATATGTTGTTCTACCTGTCTATCTCCAGGACAGTCTGCATGTATAATTATATCTGCCTAGTCCTCTGTCTGTCTGTCTGCCTGGCTGCATGTCTGTCTGTGCTATGCGCAGCGGTGCAGCAGTGATGAGATGAGGTCTCCTCAGCGGTCCCAGCTGAGCTGGCACTCTGCAGGAGGGATGACAGGGGCTGTATTTAGCTCTCAGAGAGGTGTGTGGGTGTGTGTGTGCCTGCACCAGAATGCTGAGCGCAGCTCCCCGCATAATGAAGGGGATAGAGGGGGCCGTGAAGAGGAGCTTTGTGCCTCCGTGGGATGGTCTGTGTCCGAATCGGTCCCTTGCTCCCAGTTCCGGAGCGTTCTGATTCCAGCCCTTTCATCCCCCGCCAACCCGGGCTGTCATCGGAAGTAACGCGTCCCTCCTAGCAATGACCCGCCGTTCCCAACACTGGAGATCATGCTAATTTGCTGCGCACCCTTAACGGTTTTACACTGATGTTAGAATCCTTCTCACCTATGAAAGCAGGCGTTCTGTTTGTGCTTTTGAACTCCATCCCAAAGACGTGTAGCCTCCCCATATTTTCTCCTTATTTGTCTCAGAATCTGGCCACAGGGGTCAGAAAGAGGGTTCTGGAATATGGCTGCAGGTGACAGAAAGGGGGTTCTGGAATATGGCTACAGGTGACAGAAAGGGGGTTCTGGAATATGGCTACAGGTGACAGAAAGAGTGTTCTGGAATATGGCTACAGGGGACAGAAAGGGGGTTCTGGAATCTAGCTACATAGGTCAGAAAGGGGACTGCTGGAGTCTGTTTCTCAGCAAGTCCCTCTTAAGCAGAGACAGCTGCTTCATGCTCTGTGTGTGTGGGGGATAGACCCTCTCCTGCGTTATCAGATTCCTTAGCAAGCGTCTCCAGGAGATGAACGAGCCACCTGGGACGGGGTGCGAGGGAGGCCCCCCGGTACGGGACAAACAGGAGCGATGCCACTGAAAGGCAGGATATCCCCGCACAGGAACCAGCAGCCTCTGCGCTCATCTCTCCCGCTGACTCTATCCTGTCCATCGACACGGAGACCCGGGGCTCTGAGGTGTGCGGCAGGAAGGCGGAGAGCTTCCAGGTCACGCGAGGTCACCCATTAAGCCACACAAAGCAGCCACCGGCTGGTCTGAGGTCAGTCCTCTGCCTTTCTTGGCCTCCCACCCCCATTGTTCAGCGGCGGTAGAGACGCACTAGCACACTTCCTGGCCAGGTTTATTTTTACCTGCCGCTGGGCCTGATTTCTGCCGCTCTCAACAAAGGGACGACCGCGTCATCGGCGATGTGTGGGTCCTGCCTCTCCCTGGGGCATCCAGCAAAACACAAATGCTGTCACCGAATCTGGTAAATGTAATCAGCAGACCACTCCTCAGGGTCTCCCTCAGCAAGATGGAAAGGGTTGATCCTGCATATCTATGTACAGAATGATTTCACTCAGTGCCATCTAATAATGAATCATTTAATTGTTTCCAGAATACACTCTAACTCTCAAATCACGCACAGATCACTTGGCCTCATCAGGTGAACGTGAAATAAAGTGCTTTTTTAACATTGGCCATACAGCATGTGGATGAAGACAAGGTCATATGGGGCTGTGAGTAGTTGGGTCAAAAGTTGCACAAATAGGACATGGTGGTGTCCTGTTTGTGCAACCTTTCATGTACATCGCCCTGGATAAGAGCGTCTACTTGATGTCAGCAACGTAATTGTGTTGTTAAATGTACTTGTCTTGTATGTCACTCTGGATGAGAGCATCTGCTAAGCGATAAAATGTAAATGTACAAGTATTGTAATGATGTTAAGTGGAATAAGGAGAGTATCTAAAAGGGAGGGGGTGTGATATGTTAGATGTGGCCATCATCACCAGGGCATTTGCTAGTTTGTTTGGACAAGCAAAGGTAAAATATATAGATAAAGATAAGAGTCACATTCCATACAGACACAGAGCAGTGGCTTTTATCAGAGGCCTCTGATTGGCACCAAATAAAGCCACAATGAGACATTAACCACATTAAGATAAGCAGGCCAACAAAGATTCAGCGCTTATCAAGTTATACAGCAGTGATAATGCACTCGCTTCCAAATACAAGCATTAAATGTCAGTGATTACTTATGGCTACTAACTGCAACCACGCTGGAAATATTAACATAACAAGTATAACAAAGAATCAGAGCGGTGATTGAGTTAGGTCTTCATACACAAGTAATGATGCACCTTAAACTGCAAAACGGAGATCTTTTAATGTCATTGAAGTATAAATATAACCACAGGCATGACATTTAGTCTGTCTGTTAAAGGGTCTCAACAGAGATAATTATATAAAAGTTATAATGAACATCAAACATAGTACCTAGGCACATAGTATATACACTACTGTTTAGAGATTGTTAACCAAATGTAATTTAATTGGATTATATACTCAAGCAGTAAAATGTTTCCAAATTTCAGCAGGTTACAAAATATTGCACCATTCCTTTTGTCTGATATTGTAATTCCTAGTAACTGACCACATGTTGTGTGTGTAACGAATATTTCTGTTTTTCATAAGAGGTAAAGTGCCAAAGATTGAAACTCTGATACAGTTTAGAATGGTTTCTATTATTTTTATCCCAAATGTCTCAGGCGATCCACATGGCCAACTAAAGGATTAGGAATGTAAGCAAAAACACTTTGGAATTGTTTTAGCATTAATAACACATTTGTATTAATATGTTTGGGAAATAACTTTGTGCTCAGTCATAGATTTACAGAAATGTTCATAATGTAATAATATTATATTCTTATAATATAATCATATTATGTTCATTATAAAATCACTATGACCAAAATAAATATGAAGAGACGCTGCATATAGAGACAGAGTTCATACGGGCTAGTTAAAGAGGATTCAAGAATCTCATTTTAGTCTGAATTAATGACAGTTAATAAAGGTTTTTGTTATATGTTTGTATCACTGTGAGAAATACTGGACTGTGCTGCCTCTTTCCATGAAAAAGATGTTGAAAAAATGATTAGATTGTATTTGTGAAATCTACTCTCTCATGTCTTGGAGAGCTTTATTTTCTTGTTGTATATTTTGGAGTTTGAATAGGACCTGGGACCCAAAATTATTATCAAAGTGGTTTTTGACGTTGCAATAGATTTGCTATTAGTGCATATCTGATAATTAAACTTGTTTGTTTGAGCCAATCACACAACTATAAATTTCAGAACTCCATTTAGGTGCGACATCATAAATGTTTTTTTTGATGTGTCCTTTCAGACTGTTGTTACATTTGCTGTTTAGCTGCAGTCTCTACTGCAAGTTTCTGGCCCTGTTTAGACAACGGGAAAGAGTATGTAACTGATCTCAGATCTGTTTTGGGAATCGGCTTGCACGGGCCAAGAGGAATCATTCTCCTCTATTCTCCTCTATTCATATGCTGAAATGTCAGTGATTGAGCCGCCCACCCTGCAGCTGTTTAGAGCATCGCCATGTAAATGCCACATTACCGCAGACAAAAGGGGGCTTCACCTGTATGGAGAAACGTGTAAATATCCAGGTTGGCCCCTCATTCTCCAGTGCAGGTGTGGCGGGTTGTTTGGGTGTGGTGCCACCTGAACAATCGGGACAGGTTATACACCTCACCCTCACCCTGCCCTTCCCTAAAACCCCTCTGCGGCCAGGGGATCCTGGGTAACAAATCTCTTTTACCTGCTTGCTTGTATGCTGGTGATGGATGCTTTGGGATTTTTTGTTGTGTCTTTTCCAGTCACAAGGATCCAAGTGCACCCACTTTAGCAGGGGTTTAAACTCAAGACCAGTCAAGTCTATGTGATCTGGGACAGCTGTTCCTAATCTGGCAGATTCAGTTACAGTTCAGAATGGTTCAGTGGTCTGAACCAACGCTTTTAACCCCTGCTAAGTTTGTTGTCGTTGGCCCTGGTAATTCCATTTTTTTCTCAGTATGAGAAGAGCATAATATCACCATGACATCACCAAATGGAAGCATGACTGACATTGTTTGGTTAACTCCACCAGCAGGTACAAACACCAGTGACTCCACTGGGTTCTACAAAACACAAGAGTCACATTTTACTAACGTCAATAGCATTTTGTACATCTCCTCTGTTGTTGTGACTCCCCCTCTGCTTGCATGATTGTCCGCTTGTCATATGTACCTTACAAAGGTGGAAAGGCAGAAATCCATCGGTCCTTTGTTGACTAACTCTCATCCCCACCCCAAAAATAATATTTGCCTGTCATTCCTTTGAAATGGCTTGCTCTGTGCAACTCTGCTGTAGGTACACAATCTGACACTCAATGTTCTCTTTAATTTAAACTTCTGTTTGTGACCCATATAGGCCCTGATGTGAATGCCTGTGTGTGTGTGTCAGTGGTGGGGGGAGGGGAGGGGGGTGACAGAGGAAGGGAGGGTTTGTGTATTTCTCAGGTTGTGTATTGTCCCACCTCTAAGGTCCCATTGTGATGCGTGACACAGGCCAGCGTTTCCCCATCCATTTACATCAAGCTTTTGTTGGCTTAGCTAAGCACCACAGCCCTACAAAGGTGACTCAGAGTTAGTGGTCAGGGTTAGCTTTACAGCACACACAGAACACGCTCCTTCATTAGACTTAATTAATCATCACAACATTTAGCAACAGCACCAGCCTTAACGTCTGCGTACTTGCCGGTACGGTTTAAGCTTTAGATTGCCTCTGATTATAGCTTTAGAATACCCTCACATCTGACATGTAAGAAATCAGAATTTGTATCAGTGAGTCTCCATGTAAAGATCCTGGCCTTTACTTACATCTTCTAAAGTTGTAATGTAGCAGGAACTTTCACACCTCAACACGCCACTCCACATACCATAACAGAACACCGAACAGACCAGAACATCGCAGGCAGTTAAGGCCACAACACGTGATCCACTGCTGCAGCACAGAGGTTCTCAGAGCACAAAGAAATGTAACAATCCTTAGGTTGTTCCTTTGAGCTTTCTTTGGTAAAGAATCCCTGCCCATTTTCAGATGGTAGGTAAATGGGCGGCAGTGTAGCATAGTGGTAAGGAGCAGAAGCCACAACTGAAAGGTTGTTGGTTCGATTCCCTGCTGGAATTGAATTGCCTCAGTAATTATCCAGCTGTATAAATGGGTATAATGTAAAGCAAAACAAAAAAATTCTAACCTATGTAAGTAATGGATAAAAGTGTCTGCTAGATGCCAATAATGTAATGTAATGTAATGTTACAGCTGCATGGTGTATTAGTCCCCTAACCAGAGGCACTGAGGGAACAACAACGATAAAGATCAACACCCTGATTCACCCTCTGATTTTCAAAGCTAGAAATAGGGAGCAGTGAAAAAACACTGCAGCACTGAGTAACCGTTATTATCAACATGTAACCATATATGGCCTTCCCCATCAGGCAAAGGTGAAGAAAGTGTTTGGCCAGTTCCATGAGGGTTCAAAGAGAGTGGAGACGTTTCCTGGTGAGACGCTGTTGCCAGGCAGAAGTGACTGCCGGGGCAGCCGTGATGCAGGGGCCCACAGCTGGGTCCCTGGGTCTTTGATTACAGCAGATAGGGGCAGCAGATAGGTGAGATTACCATAACTGCCCCCCACTCCCCAAAGTACCCCCCACCGGCACCCCAGATGACACCTTGAACCAGGCTAGAGGAGTATTTGGTACCTCGTCTCCCTTAATGTGATGTACCTTTCATCTTTCCCGTCTGCTTGTTAGCTCTCTCACCTCAATCTCAGGGAGAGATACTCAGGAAGGCCTTGATTTTCAGGTGGGGAAAAAACCCATTGACAGACTGACTGCACCTTACAAATGGCAAACAGTTATTAGGTGGGAATGCTGTTTGTATTTCAGAGATGGTTGTTAGATAGGAATGCCGGCTGTGCTGCTCAGAGCGTGTTCACTCTTCAGTTCTTTCCTCCTTTGCCCACAGCCCTCTCCTCCATAGTGCCATTCCACTGGAGGCTTAAGAGAGAGGCCCTGGTAAATTTCACCGCGAGTTACAGAAGGGCTGACCCCAGCCCTGGTATAACATTACTGTTTCCATTCTGGTAAAGTACTGTCTCACAGCAACCAGAGCGGAGTTTTTTCCACATTTTTTTTTCCTCCAGCACATACACACACAAGCTACGTGCCGTGAAATCGGTGTAAAATGATCGAGTTACAGCTCTAAATCTTTACTGCGTCCCGTAAAATCTCTGGGGGAAATTTACTCCAGATCTCTTTCAGCATGTGCACCGTGTCGCACAGAGAAACACAGGGCTGGCGCCGGGCAGTTTTTAAAAGTGGTAACAGAACAACATGGGCTTCCACCCTGGTTTGGTCACAACACTATCACTGCTTTTCTGATTTAGGTCAGATTAGAACCATTCTAGCCCAGAAAAGTACACGCAAGATCCTCTGATAATTTCTGAGTGGCTGGGGCTAAAAAATGACGGCAACTGCAGCAACTCATGGTAAACTGCTGGATATAAGCAGCTGCTCTCCTTAACTTTGACTTGCATTCCTACCCAAGGGTTACTTTTTTCTTCACAAACACAGTTTGGCGAGTTCAGTGATTGTCAAATCTATTGATTAACTTTAAGTGTAAACATAGTTTAAGTAAGAGTTCAGAGCAAATGTTGATTGAATCCAGGGGTTTCTCTGTTTCTTTTTTTTCTCCTCTGAGTATCAAATCTCAGGCCAGTGGGAGGGCTGTGGCCCTGTTGTCTAGACTGGTGATGGCTTCACCAGCCACATTAAGTTATTAGCGGTGCTAGATTAGCCTTAATCCCCTTCAGGATGGCAGCTCTCTTTCTCAGAGATGTACCGTCATTTTCTCTAGTTATTACTGAAGGGCTGTGCTTAGACTTGCATAGCTTCTATCCTTACATTTTATACAGCTGGATACTCATTGGAGCAATTCCAGCAAGGAACCTCTCCAGCAAGGAACCCCTCCTTTTAGGGTGTAACAACAAGGTCCCACCTTGGAATGAAACCTCCAGTTCTGTGTTTTCCAGGTCTGCTTTGCCCCTCTCTGTATCCCCATAAACAAGTCCAACATGACATAAATAGGACAAAATCACATTTACCCCAACGCATTGCTTAAGAACTTCACTTTTATCTTCACATAAAACAGAGAGAGAGTATGATCCGTAGTGTGTATGTGTGTGCATGCGTGGTTGTGTCTGTGGTTTGAACCTACAACTTTCTTCTGATAATTGTTGTCATATAACTGTTATTACATGTTACTACTTCATGCATTTTCTTCTCTTACTCACCCTCTCTCACACACATACATACACATGGACAAACACACACGCACACGCACACGCACACGCACACACACACACATTAGTACGTTCAGGCATTAGGAACCTCTCCTTTTGTCAAACAAGAAAGAAAACAATTAGCTGCTGAATGCTAAATTTCATCTCATTTGTTTCATTTTTGTTATTTTGGAACATGACGTGAGCCACTCTTGGGTATGGGGAGGCACATTTAGAAGCCGTTGAGAGCCTTGCATAAACTGACATGTTTTTAGAGGGATTTCAGAGCTACTGTCTGCTTGCAACTTCCAAAGAACAAAGGAGCAACCGAGAGTCCAAACTTCGGTTACCACTGGAGGCATTACCTCTGTGGCACTGAGGGGTTTCTGGATTTCTCCACACCCGCGTTCTCTTCAGGAGTGATGACAAGGGCGGCTTTGTCGATTCCGCCACGGTTAAAAACTAGCGTGAAACTGGGAGTCCGATGTGGAACGATGTGCATTCCCCCGAGACATTGCGTGCAAGCAGGACCGAGGAAGCGGCCAAAGACGCAGACATCTTACCTTTCAAAAGCTTTCATTTCATCACCTCGGCTCACACACCCTCCCCCCTCCCTGCTGGTGCTGAGGTCACCCCCATCTTGCCCTAACACCCCCCACCCCCCCGAACCCCTTCTCACCCCACCAGACAAGCTGTCTGTCCCGTTAATCACAGCACCACCAGGTCTGGCAGTCTGTCCCCTCCACGAGCCAATGGTGGCTCTTTCTCTCTAATCCTCATATTATTAGTCTCATTAGGGACAAAACTCCACGCCACTGTACACTGTGTAAAGTCATATCCTGCAATGACTTCTTTGTCACTGGGCATCCTCATGCTTCAAAGTGTGCAGGTTAGTTGGTAATGTGTAACCTGGTATCCACTCCCGCCTGGGCATATTCAGATGCATTCCCGGGACCAGGAGGACCGGCCTTCTTGATGCAAAACCAGGTCATTATAGTGATTGTTTTTCTTACAAAAAAAGGCAAAAAATGAGAGTAAAATGACATAATGTTGTTTTCAACAGCAAATAAATAAATGCATTTATTTGTTGAAATACTGTCAGACTGTTGTATATCCATCTGTTTTGGGGAAAAAAGTAAGAAGGGGTCAAGTTTGCTGACTACACCCAGCTGCAGGGGTTGGGGGGGTTTTAGTTTTTACTCACACCCCCCAATGCTCACCAACCAGGCAGCCCCTCACTGAGTTTAACATCCCCCCACTCCCTGACATACATCTTGTCAACGGGAACAAATATTGATTCTTGCTGGAACTTCAGCACCAGCAATAGTCCTCAGATTACTGGGTTGCCCCCCCCCACACGCATGCACACACTCTCGACCCACTTTCAGACCCCCGATAACATCATTCATCTGAGCCAAATCCTAATGCTTCCCTGAAATAGCGAACGGGTTATGCAGTGCTTCTGTGCCTATCACTAGTTGAAGAAGCGACCCTCTCTTAGCCGGTCAGCGCGGCATCCCCAGTCCACCCTGTAAGGGAACGCTTACTGTAAAATCCCAGGGTTCAGCGCTGCTTAGACTCTCACCCCTCAATATCATCTGATAGCTATCCATAATGAGCCTGTCTGAGTGACGATGCATGCTTTGGAGTTTTCTACAGCTGAACTTTTCTGGTTCCTCCTTTTTGTTCCCACACCGCTTTTTTTAGATAAATGAGTAAAGTCATCTGCTGAAATCCACACCTTCATTCTCATATCCTGCTCTGTGGTACGCTTCCCTCTAGCCTACCACAGAGAACGACATGCTGACACTTGTGCTTCTCAATCCTGAGAAATCTAGCTCAGAGTAGGAACTGAAAAACACTTTCTGCCCATAGTAAACGTCTATTTTTGCTTTAGTATTTGGGGTTGGTTAGCGTGCTCTTGGCTTTGATCAGTTTGCCGCAGAAATGCCTAAAGCTTAACCTCAAGTATAGCGGACCTACAGCTAATGGGAAAACTAGCTCCTTTTGAAAAGACACATACAAACACTAAAACATTAATTCCCTGGGAAAAAATATGTTACTCCATGCTTGGGAAAAGTAAATGGAAAACAAGAGTCTGTGTGTGAGAATCTGATGTTGGCACAACATCATAACCATTAAAATTCCAAAAGTATGGTGAAGAATCTTCACAATATTCAGGCCAGCAACAACAATGACAAGGTTCTTTACAAAACATATTTTTATTACAAATAAAAATGCACCAAAACTCATATCATACAGTAGTTAGTCACAGCCATTGCAAAAATAATAGGAGAAATTCATTTGTGACCCCCTTTCCCATATCACTCTCCCTCCCCTAAATGATAGCATTCATAAGCTGCCATCTGCCTATCTGCACCCCCCACTATCTCCCCCCTCCTGCACCAAAAAGTGTAATCAAGCCCCAACGCCTTTCCTTGGCGCTAAAACTCTCTCCCACCTTTATCTATGTCTCTTACAAATGCAAACACAACTGTGAGGAGAGAAAGGTTAATACAATATTTCTCTCTCACTGTCCTCTTTACACAAGTGCTAAAGGAACAAAACAGCAACAGCCAGAAACCAAAGTATGAAAATACTGTACATTTCTCTTCACCAGTGTAATCCTGTGCCTGGAGGGCTATGTGTGCCCTCCCCTCACAACCAGGGTGTGCCCCCAACTCATTACCAACAGTGCCTGCTCTACATAACACAAAGAAATACAGTTCCATTCCTAATAGATGTACATGTGTCCCTGGCAGAAAGGTGAGTGGGGAGAAAAGTTACTTTGGGCTCTGAACATCAGGACCAGGGTCCCAGTCCAGGGAGAGGAGATTCTCATCTCCATGGAAACTGCTTGAGGATGCTGAGAGGCGTGAGAGTGCGCCCGACACCGGAACCACGGGCCCGGCCGCCGGCATGCGCTGGTGCTGCCATTTGCAGGAGATGCACGTTTGCCTCCTGTGTGTTCGCACAAGCTGCAGCTCAGTCCTGAAAAAGGAGTCCTTTTCATCACGCTTCACATCACTGTCCCTCCCGCCTGCATATTTTCTCACGCCCTTGTGGAGAAGCAACCGGCAGGGAAAAAAAGGTGTCTGCACACAAAGTCTTTCATTTACCTGCGGCGTCAGAGAGAGGCAACGGGAGGAGTGCCCCCCGCCTCCCCCCAACCCCCGCCTGTCCACTCCTCTCCCTCACACCTTGGTGGCCAGCGACTGCGCCTCGGTCTTCTGCGTCTGGGAGGACAGGGAGCTCATCTGGCCGTGCATGGCCTTCTTCAGGTTGAGCAGGCAGAGGCACTGGGAACGGAAGCGCAGGTCGAAGAAGGCGTAGAGGAAGGGGTTGAGGCAGCTGTTGACGTAGGCCAGGCAGGTGGCGTAAGGGTGGGCCAGGAGCAGGAAGCTTAGCACGGAGCAGGAGCTGGGAGCCAGCTCCAGGTAGGACAGGGCGTCCATGCTCTTCAGCACGTGGAAGGGCGTCCAGCAGAAGGCAAAGACCACCACCAGGGTGGTGATGATCTTGAGCAGGCGCCGCTTCTTCTGGTCCTCCTTGCGCAGGTTGTTGAAGTGGCGGGTGACGGTGCAGCCGATGAAGCAGTAGAAGACGGTCATGGCCAGGAAAGGGAGCAGGAAGCCCAGCGCCGAGGACGACAGGCTGAGCCCGGCGATCCACTGCGGCTCCTGCAGCCGGCTCGGCGTCACCAGGCTGAAGTCCATGCCGCAGGTGGTGCGGTTGGTGCTGGCGTCGTGCACGGTGGTGCGGAACAGCAGGGCGGGCACCGCCAACAGGAAGGACAGCAGCCAGATGGCGGCCAGCGAGGCCAGCATGGTGCCCCGCGAGCGCAGCTGCCCGCTGGACAGGGAGTGCACGATGGCCAGGTAGCGGTCGAAGCTCAGGCAGGTGAGGCAGAAGACGCTGGCGTACATGTTGACCAGCACCACGTAGCTGCTCACCTTGCACAGGGCCGCGCCGAAGGGCCAGTGGTAGCCTAGCGCTGTGTAGACCGCCCACAGTGGCAGGGTGATCACGAAGGTCAGGTCGGCCAGCGCCAGGTTGCCGATGTAGACGTCGGCCGCCCGCCGCTTGGTCTTGGACTTCCAGACGGTGAAGATGACCACGCCGTTGCCCGAGAGACCCAGGATGAAGATGAGCATGTAGAGGATGGGGATGAGGGAGTAGGTGGGCTCCCACTCCGAGTAGTCGCACATGGTGTTGTTCTCGTCCTCCTCGTACTCGTAGGGGTCGTAGGGGTCGTAATCCACCGTGGCTTCCATGTCGGAGGTAGACTTCCTGGTTTTTGTGTTGCTTTAAAATCTGCCGCTCACTCTCTCTTGGATTTCCGCCTTTGAGCCGGGGAAGCTCGGACTGACCGATTCGAAAGTGGACGGATCAGAGCCCGGTGATGTTTGTCAGTGAAATGTCCTTCGCCACACAAGAGTGCTAGCAACAACAGCCGGAGAACAAACCCGCAAAGGAACAAGTGAACCCGTCTGTCGCTGGACAACAAACCAGAGCAACTCAGAGGAGCAGTCGCTAGTGAACGATGGTGTGTCTGAGTTCCCACTGCAAGGCAGCCTGGCTTTTTAAACCCTCTCAGTCCTCCACACCCCTTTGCCCCTCCCAGAACGACCCCCACATCTCCTTTTCCCCCGTCAATCACCACCCCAAACCTCTGCCCCTCCCCTTTCCTCCCCCCTGTCCCCTCCTCTCTGTCACACAGGAGCTCTGAATGTCTTCTTGTCTGGGCTCCCTGATATTGAACTGTTAGTTGCGTTTTCCAATGGAAAACCTGCCAGTCAAATTGCACAAGTTTTAATGTGTTTTAATCATGATGATGATTAAATCAAAAGCTTTCATAAAAATAAATGTATTCTAGTCATGTGGTGCAGGAATCTTAAAACAGTGATGTTTAACATCAAGAACCACGGGTGGTCACTGTCAAAGGAGATTATACACTATACACTAATACACTAATTATGCACTAATTAGAGATTGTGGAACCTGAGGAAAGGTCCTTATATTCTTAAACTGTTATTCTTACAGTTGTGAAACTGGGGCACGCGTTTAAAATTGACTCAGCGTTTGGTGTTATTCCTGGCCAAAGATCCAAAACTTCCCTGCATCACTTCGTTCACAGATGGCAGGGAAATTGGCAGGCGGTACGCAGGCGCGTGGCGCTCGTCTCTCAACCCCCATTGTTTTCAAGTCTTTAAAGCCAAGCCGAATTAATATTTTAAATCCGGGAGGGCGAAGGCGGGGGGCATGTTTATGGGCGATGTCTTGCTAGCAAAAACAAGCCGGGACAAGCATGCCGCGGAATTGTACACACATCTGAATAAAATTACAATATTAATGCGACAGTGCAAAAGGTGATAACCGCCGTCAATTTCGGCTTCCATCCTGCCCAAACACGCGCCACAGCCTCAATTTAAATATTCATTTACCTTTGCAACAGGAGCGCTCGAAATTGCCCGTTCATGTTTCACAATGATTAAGCAATCGGAATCTTATGTCTCTGAATAATATTGTAAGACTATCGAAACTTAAACCTTGGAAAGCAAAATCTTATCACGGAATGTTATAGCTACAAGTAGCTAAAAACATAAATAAAAAATAAAATATTTATAGTGGCCCTTATCCGCATGCATTCATACACGAATACATACGTACATACATAAATACATATTTAAACAGTGTTTTGCGTTTTGCAGATTTCTTCTTGCAATCTTCTGCAGTAGAATACTAGCATTGTCAGAACAAGAAGCCCATTAAAACTTTGTAATCAGTGAAATACGGTAACTGTGTCCGTTGACATCTTATTTTGACGGCTACTAGATTAAAGCGGATTTGAGACTTTCCTTCTGGTATAATTCCTGTTATCCGCACGCCAGTTGTAACAATTTAATTAATAACATTAGAGTAGGCGTAGGCGGGGACGGAGGAATGCGGTAAGAAAACTTTGTTCAACACACAAACACACCATGGATGCATTTCTCATTATTATTTGATTGTTCATTGTTAGTGTCCGTTAATCATTCCCTCAACGATGCTTCAGTGTTTGTTGTTTGTCGTTATTTAACCAACTACAAATGCAACGCGCGCTTAGTGGAAGTTTCTCTTCGGGACAGCGGGAGAGTGCGGCTAGCCCGCATCTCCGCGTCACGACAGAGATCGGCATGCTATTCCACACTGTAATGATTGCACTAGAATAAAACGGCCACTGAAACAAATGTATGTGTATCCTGGTGTCTCCTTCTCTCTTTCTGTCTTTGAGTAGAGAGAGGGAGGAGAACACCACGCACCGTCAGTCGCCCCAAGCATGAGTTCATCTCTGAATAATGCTCCCAGAACATCTTAAATTGCTTGGCCAAAACAAAGCGTTCCTTCCTGACTAAATTGGAGGCTGGCAACAGTCCAACAGGACATCCTCCCTATGATGAGTGTGTGTGTGTGTGTGTGCGCGCGTGTGTGGGCAGGGGGCCGTTGTGTAGGGACACCCCTCTGTAAACACAGGTGGTGTTGGGGGTTCTGAGACATGGGTGGTGTGGGGTAATGTGGGTGAGTGTGCGTGGGTGGGTGCTGGGGCAGATGTCCCCCTGGTCTGGGTCAGGTGGACTGAGGGTGCTCCTCCACACTTCGAAGTCTTCTGGAAATAATAAGTTCTTGCAGAGTCTGATGTTAGTTTAAGCTTTGGTTTATTGCATATGGTGATCAGTCACATACAGTAAACACGGATCAACAAGTTACAATGCATTCGCAAGCATACCCCAACACGCTCTCTGACACCCCTTGGCCTGCATCCTTCTTTTATGCTGTTTTCCAAACTCCTCTCTTACCGTGGCCTATTCCCTAACTCCTCCCAGACTCCTCCTTCAAGATTACCTCATCTCACGTAATACACCATTATTTTTTTCCTGGAAAATCCCAAAAACTCCATGGCCATTAATTGTATATTAATTTTAAAGCATATCACTTTTGGAAATTCCCATTATTTCCAGGCCTGCATCTGGATGATTTTTAAAAATAAATAATAATAAATAATACAGCAGGCTCGTCCTATCTCTTACGCTTACCCATGTCTGGAGTTTCCCATTATTTCCAGGCCCTTGCTTGAATAATTTTTAAAAAAGGGCTAAATAACTTCAAGGGCTGGTCTGGCCATGCTACACTTCTCCAAGGTCATCCATTCTGATACCAAGCATCCTGGAATAACTCCCAGATGCCTGCGGCCTTGAATCACTCCCGGCCTTGCATAAACTAAAATCATATTAAAACCACACACAGAAAATCTCAGTGTATGAATAATAATGCTTAATATTTTTCAGTAGTTGTGCTTGCATTAGTAGTGCTCAAAAATATATTCCAGTTGTGCTTGTGTTTCAAAACATACTTAGTGCTCATATTAGGCCATGTCCACACGTACACGGGTATTTTTGAAAACGGGGGTTTTCCTCCTTCATTCTTAAAAAAATCTCTGTCCACACGAAAACACAAACACACGCTGTCAAGAGCATGCCAAACCAACAGGCGATGATATAACCCTAACCATAAAGCCTTGTTGGTCAATCAGAAGCCTGAAAAAAAACTTACTATGGTGCACACTCTGACATCACAAGCCAAAAACTCCGTTTTTCCTGTCTACACGTGAACACTGAAAACGGAGTTTCCGAAAATCTTCACCCTGGAAGGCGTTTTGCAAAAGATCCGTTTTCAGTGACCTAAAACGCCCTTTGCGTGTGGACGAAAGGCCAAAACGCATAGAAAAAGCTACGTTTTTAAAAATAGCCGTGTACGTGTGGACAGGGCCACTCAAACAGTAGTGTGTTCAAAAACATTTCTCCACCCCAGTGTGCGTGGGGGGGCGCAGAGAGAGCGGGACAGGCGGGATGGGGCGGGGCCACGGCGGGGCAGGAGGCAGACGCTCACTCTCACTCGGCACCCTGCTCTCCATCGCTCGTTAGCGGGACGGCGCTGGCGCCCGGACGCCGCACGGCGAAGACACAACTATCACTCAACGCCGCTGACCTCCGCACTCTGCGCCCCTCTCACTCGCGGCCCACGTGGATCCGGGCCTCGCTGTCTCCGGGGCTGCGGAGGGGGCGGTAAGGGGCCGTTTGTTTTGTGTCTGTCTTTGTGGCCTCCGTTGCATCCCCATCTCACAGGCATATTTAGAGGACGCTGTAAAAGCTGAGGACAACATGAGGAAGGAGAAAGTTGAACTGCAGTTAAACGCTTCAGTGCAGGCCTGGGAAGTTACAGGCTGTGAAGCAGATCAGAAGCTGGGCGCGAATGCCTCCCTCTCCCTCCGCCTCGGCTGATGCGTGCCGAGTCTTCTCTCCCAGTAACGGCTGCCTACATCACCCCGCTGTGCAGCACACACTGGTGGCGGCTCAGGTGATGTAACCCCCACTGAGCGTAAAACACTTTAAATTCCTTCAAGAAGAGCCACTGTCATACTGTCATAAATACAGGTCATTATCAATTTTATTATGATTACCATAATATCCCACATACATCCCACACCTCATCTCTCTATCTGTCTCTCTCTCACATACACATGCACATGCACACACACAGCCTGATGGGCCCTAACCAAGAGTGCTGTTAAATAACTGACGGTAGAGTGACACTAACACACTCTGGCAGTCACCCGCCGGGGCTAAGGTGATACACACTCCCAGTGCGTTTTAGTCCTGTGTGTTGCCTCACACTGTAGTTAGTGCTGGCCTGATGTGTGCGTTTGGGTGTGTACTGTATGGGCAGAAATGCTGAAAACGCTCTGAGAAGATAAATTGTTAGAAGCCTGTGGAATGGGAATGTTATTACAGCACTTTTGTGTGGAGTAACTGTGATAACACTCTAATGGGTGTGTGTGTGTGTGTGTGTGTGTGTGTGTGTGGCGGGGGGGGGTAGAAATGGGCATAAACAGAAGACCATTTATGGACCGATGCACTTCAGCAAAGGAATAATTAGGTAAATAATAATCAATGAGGTACAGTCTCTCACACAGTCAAAGTGGGGAGAAAAAGAAAGAGTGGGAAAGAGAGATTAGGAGACCAATTCATTCAATTCATTAGAAGCTGAGTTTGATCTTGGCCAGTTTCCTGCATGTATCTTCTATATGTGACATTCATGTCACTGTGTAAAGGACACAAGCTCTGTCAGGTCAACCCAGGATCCAGAATGTAAACAGGAAGGATGTAGTCCAGGAAGGTACATGGATGGAAAAATAAATCACTATGAAGAGTGACAGTTAAATCTGTTTATCATTTATTCCTCCTTCTCAGAGAACACAAAAAGATCACATTTTTGGTTATCATTCACGAGAACATGGGCCCACAATCCTTTACACGAATGATAAGGGGAAGTTAACATGGTTGACAGGAAAACTGCTAACCATCTTTTGCATCTGTATAAATTGAGCTCACTTCCTGTTTGAAGTGAGAGGTGGTTCACACCACAGGGCTCTAAGTGTTGAGTGTTGAGTGAAAATACATGTGAGCATGTGAGCACAACCTCAGGCTATAGCAGGCTGCTGCAGCTTTGGGTTTATAGGAAGGATAATTGTTGAAATCCTGTTACCTGGGCGCTGTAAGACGTGTGAGGCTGTCAGAGACCTGTCTGCCCGGAGGCTGCCGTCTCTGTGGGGCTCGGTGTGTGAGCCGGCTCACGCCATCCTGGTACCACACGCACCGGGGACGAGGCGAGGTGGGGGTCACAGAGAGATGGGGTGGCAGGACACAGAGAGGGGGGGGTAAGGTGGGCACCAGTGCACGTCCACCTGCAGGGACACCATTGGAATCTCAGTTTGTAAAAGTCTGAAATTCTTTACTTCCGGACACAACAGAGAATCAGCTCAGGGAGTGGCGCTTACCCAGCGAATTAAACGGTGTGAGGACACCTCTCCCCCTGGGCCCCTCCTCTTTACCTGTCACCTACCTTGACATGCAGGAGTCCTGGTGACTGGCGCTAGCCTGCTAAGGAGCCAGGCCAGGCTCACACCCCCATGTTATTGACCCCCATGTGCTGTTCTGGGGGACAGGGGGGTGTCATGGGGGGGGGGAGGTTGTGAATCATGCATATGTCTGGGGAATACACAATACAGTTATTAGGAGTTAGAGGAAGGGTTTGCTATGGCTGCTGGAATTTAATTTTAAAGCTTCAGGTGAGAATGCCAGACTTGTGACACCTGGGCTTTCTACAAGAGGGTTAAAGATTAAAGGTTTGACTCCTATATGGGGCATGGGTGTCTTGAGCAGTTGCTTCAGTAAATAACCAGCTGTATGAATGGATAACATGCAAAATATGCAAGTTGCCCTAGATAAATGTAACTGAAAACAAATCAACAGCAAGATTTATAATTTCCCAGTCTGGGAAACTATGAGAATCATGAGGATAAGACGGACCCCAGTGAAAACAATGCTGCCAACCAGTAAGATTAATTCAGTCATACCTAATGGCACCCAGCAGTTTAGGGCTTATTCATTTCTCAACATGAGCTGGAAAAAAACCTGCCCCTCCTCAACCTTCCCATGGCTGTTTATTGCTGTTTTGCAGAGAGACAGAGATCATTTTGCATGCTGTGGGAGAAATGTGTGAGTAGACACTTGGAAAAGTCTCTTAGCTCCTCTGCCACCCTCCCTTTGGAAACCCTAGATTCTGCTCAGGGCTAAAGCTGTGCTTCCCTCCCCCAAAACAAAGGTCTGGATTCAATCACCACTTATCCTTAACACTTAATGACTCACAATTAGCCAACGTTTCTTTTTTTTTTTTTCGCACGAACACAGTTTGGCGAGTTCAGCGATCACCACAGTTAATTGAATAAATTTGTGTTTCGTGTGCAAAACAAGAAAACCCCTACAGTTATCTGTTGGGCAAAGAGAAGGACACATGTTGGTTGAGTTCAGCTCGAGGAGCTCCATTGACCTCAGTCTGAATGGTGTCACCTCTGCCTTTGCTGGAGCAACCGGAGGAGGTGAAAGACGATGGGGATACTGTTACCGCCGCCACAGCAAGCGCCTTCCTGTTTATCCAGCTACAACTTATCTGTTGGCCCAGAGCACCGCAGACCAACAGAAAGCAAAAATAAAACAGAAAAAAATACAGTCGACAGTTTAAGTCAAGTCTGAATTCATGACCACTAGGCTATGAACCTCCAAGTTTTAGCTCAAAGTTTTCTAAACATATGTGCTTAGCATTCTCCCCATTCTAATGAAATTACATATTATATATCATGATTTTATACAGTAGCAATAATGAATATTCTTCAAGATAAGTATATATAACATTAAACTATTGTCATTTAGCAGGTGCTCTTATCCAGAACAACTTACTTATCTATTTATATGGCTGGATATAAGGCAGTTTTGGGTTAAGTACCTTTCCCAAGGGTATAAGTGCAGTGCCCCAGCAGGGAATCGAACCAGCAACCTTTCAGTTGCGACCCATGCTCCTTAAAACTATGTCACTCTGTTTCCATAAACCATAATGAGCTTTTTTTTCTGCTGAAATCATGAATATTCTTCATATTCTGTTCTTCATATTCTATCTATTCAAACAGATGGGTTTTTATATCTGATTGAGAAACATATGCAAGAGTGGCAAAGCAGCAACCTGCCACAGATTGGAACCTGCAAGCCTCCAGTCAGTCTAGTTCCCTAACCTCTTCCCTCTGCCGTCTCACCCTGCATACTGTGTCCGCATGACTTTGTGATATTTCATCCTTGCAGCTAAAAGGATCTACCACTCCGCTTCTACTGTCTGCAGGGAATACTTAGGCCATATGCACGTATTGCACAGGTCTACCTTGGAGCCATAGATTGTGTGCAACGCCAGAGATCTCAGCCCCTGATGGAATTCCTGACAAGGTCACAGATGCACCGCGGATCAAGACGAAGCAAGCGCTCCCAGCGTAACCACGGGAACCCTGTCTCCATCGCCTCTCAGATCCCCTGCCAGGGGAGGAACTGGGGTCACAAGGTGTTTCCCCCTCCTCGCTCGGCCCCACCCACACCCCCCTTCCCAAAACAACGCCGCTGTCAATGAACTAAACAGCGGGCCAGACAGGAAAAGCTATAACGGTCCTCTGACCAGCATATTTACTGTGGCTTGCCCTAGGTAGGATATTTGTTTAGAGAGAGAGAGAGAGAGAGACGTTCATTTTTTTCTTTTGTTGTTTTTTGTTAAAGTTAGCAGCGTAAATATTTTTTTTTCACGCAAACGTACTTAAGGGAAATCTCCATCCAATGTTTTCTGTGTCGGAGTAAAAATAGCTCTCGTGCAATGAGAGAGGTCCGAAAGGCAGGCCTGGGGGGGGGGAACAATTTAGGTCAAAAAGCATCCTCCACAGGAACCGCACACTGCCAGCATGGTTCTTTCCTTTCACCCTGAAAGCATCCGTGCGGGACCAGACAACACGGCTCGCAGATGGGGGCAGCAAATTGGCAGACGCACTAACAATAGTTTTCAGTGGAGGAAACTGTGTACCAGGGGAAGCTGGCCACTGTTGACTTCCTCTCAAGTGAGCTGGGGGGTAGCATGATGGAAAGTGCTGCTTCCGGCAGGAATCGAATACAGATGAATTTCATCTCATTCACAGCCCTTCTGGTAACCTTCTGGAACACCTCTATTTACAAATGATAACTTAAAGCAATACTTGGTCATGTACAGAGCAATTCTCACATGGAACTCTTCTGCCAGAGATCTAAGTATCATGTGAAAAGGGCTTCAGAATATTACTTAAGCGATTCTTTTGGGCACTATACCTCCCCCCACCTCATGTCACAATGACCTGAATATACAGTGTACATAATGAGTGTTATCATCTTCTTTATATTTTCTTAGTCATGTGTTTTTCGCTATTTTTCTTCGTTTTTTAGTAGTTTAGTAGTTTTGTCTTTTCTGTTGCTATTGCATTGTCTGGCATGTGTCATATTATCTGTGTTTTGTAGGAAGAACAGCTGCTGTATTTCCAATAGCTAATTTGGATTCTAATAAACTAATGATATACTAACATTTAGGAGGACTGTCTCTGCCGGGGAGATGGGAGAGTGAAGAACAGAAGTGGGGGAGTGAAAACAGGAGATATTTAAAAAGGGGAGTTGGAAAAATAAAGTCAATGAGAGAGGAGGCCAGACAGGCAGTGAGAGGTGGTTTTGTGGATAACAAGGGGATTGCCAGAGCACACTGAGGCTGCTGGGATCTACAGCGCAGTGCTGACAACAGTAGGGTCAAAGGTCAATGTCTACCTCCCCACATGAGGAAAACAGAGTCTGATTAGGTAACATGGTCTAATACCCTGCCAAATACATTCTCTCCTGGGACAAATATGCACAATCGTATAGGAACGCACAGTCACGAACATGCGTGCACACATGCACACACATACAAACATGTATGCTCGTACTCATACATATACACACAAGTACATGTGCACACACACAAATTCACACACACACACTAACACTGGAAGTTCTGTGTGTAACAGAAATCAGGACCTTGTCAGGGACAGTTCCCATGAACCTCAGGCCCTCAGACTTTCCGCAGCAAGAGCGTATCTGCACAGGAGCCCTCGCTCACTAAATCCTGACACAATCCTGCAAACACGCTCTCTGTCCTGATTCCTGAGCCCACAGGGGCAGAGAGACTGACCCAGGATCAGTGGCAGGGTAGAATCACCCTGAAATCTGGCCCCCAACCGCTGCACTTGGCTTTGAGTCGCTAACATGCCCTCTACACCAACACCCCCTTCTCACATGGCCTAAAAAATACGGTCCTATTCTGTCTAGTCAGTGGTGTCTTCCACAATACCCCACTGTTGCCACGTTCACTTTTCCAATCTGTGATCGCCCTGGGAGCCCTGCAAGTCCCAATTCATAACTGCACCATCACACTGGGGAACCCGATGATAAAATCAACAGCAGACACTTTTACACTCATTCAGCCACAACAAAGAGACACCGAGGCAGTAAAAACATCAGCAGCTGGTCTCTAATGGACTTCACATCTGCCCGGCCCGCTGTTCATTTGGGTGGGGGGATAGGATGGGGGGGGGCATGGATGTACGTATCAAGGGTACGCACAAGCGCGCGTGTATCTGTGTATCTGTTTCTCAGAGCACTTCCTGTCCGGCTGTTTCCTCTGATCGGGAAGTGCACATGCCTCTCTCTGGCTGCGGGAAGCATATCTTCCACAATCCCCTTCTGCATGTCCCTGGATCCGTCCCGTCCCCCCCCACCTTAATCAAGCTCTGAATTATCGTTGCCGTCATCATAACTCCTGATTGCGATTACAGGGAGAGGAGAATGCAGAAAAGCACATCCACACACTGCCAGTAGCCCTCACGACGGGCGCCAGTCGGGAGTCTGGCGAGCACTGAGGTCCGCCTGCAAGCAGGCCCCGCAAGCCATGCCAAACGCCTCCAGATTCATTCAGATTTTCCACTCGCATGATCATTACGTAATGCTATTTATTGGAGCTAAACTTGACTTTGGGTCCCGATTGATTGAAAAGTTAAATACCTTAACTTCACAGCAGTGTAGCACAGCGGTAAGGAACAGCACTCATAAGTGAAAGGTTGCTGGTTTGATTCCCTGCTGGGGCACTGCTGTTGTACCCTTGGGCAAGATACTTAACCCAGAATTGCCTCAGGAAATATCCAGCAGAATAAATGGGTAACATGTAAAAAATTGTAATCTATGTAAGTTGCTCTGGAAAAGTGACAATAATGTAATTTATTTATTAGTATTCTGTTTCTACCACAGCACTCTGTCATTTTATTTTTGGTATCTTCTTGCCTATTCCAGGTCAGGTCTGTATTTGCAATGGCTTTTCTGTGTTTCACTGTACTATATGATGTTCTCAGTGGGGGTTCTGTGGTTGAGGGTGCTGTACTGAACACAGGTAAACACTGTAAAAAGATAGTCATTTTCCTTTAAGGCTGCACGGATTTTACGCACGAACATGTGTATGTGTTATATGATATGTTCCGGGAGGTTGTGTGGCTAAATACAGGGCGTGAAAAGTATACGACAGGCACAAGTGCCAAACTGTATCGCACCTGAGCAAGGTTAACGTTTTGATGAGGATCTGATCACAGTGACTTCGTTTCGTAACAGACCGCACGTTTACGTTGTACAGCTGAGAGTCCCCGCATGCTCAGAGGTAGATCCGCGTGGGGAGAATGTTAAACAGGGAACCGCGCCACACGCCCATGTGCCGGGCTGCTTTTATGACCCCATATGGAGCCCGAGTGGACACAGGTTAACCCAGGCAAAGCGCTGAGTTTATGGTCCCATATACAGGCCGAGTGGACACAGGCTAACCCAGGCAAAGCGCTGAGTTTATGGTCCCATATACAGGCCGAGTGGACACAGGCTAACCCGGGAAAACCGCTGCGTTTAAACAGGCCGAGATGACACAGGCTAACCCGGGAAAAGCGCTGAGTTTATGGTCCCATGTGCAAGTTGAGTGGACGCAGGCTACCCAGAGCAACGCAGGTTCTGCACCACCGCACAGAGGGGCTGAGGCGTGCAGGGGACACGTCCCGACCTGCTCTCTCTCCCTTTGTGCCTTGCCTGAATAATAAGGCAATACGCACATATTTCTCTTTGGAGAAACTACCGGACACATTAACACCTTCAGCTCAGAGTCGTTAACAGCAGCCCTGACCACAACCATCCCATGGGCACATGCATAATCACACAGTTACAAATAAGAGTGGAGCTGTATTTCTGAAGTAAATGGGGAAAAAAGGAAAAAAGCATCGTCTTGGTATGTGATTCATTAGAAGATAAGCATATACTGTTGTGATATAGTGATTTTTTTGTCATATATACAATCATAGAGGATATACCAAATATACGAAATACACCAAAATGTGTAATACCAGCAATATCTGATTAAAACGTTTAAATATTCTAAGGTTTGGTGTCCCCTCCTTTCTTAGCAGTAAAAATTGATAATACAAATCGTCTTTGTTAATAATTCAGTAACATATGCATATATGAGGGGCTGACTGTGGCCATTTTATGAGATGTCCTTGCAATCTCTAAATAAAGCAAAAGTGATCCTCAGACAAAAAAAACATAAGCACATTTTATTTCGAATATGTCCAGCTATACCCAAAGTTAAAGAGACCCATTTCTAGATTTTTACCTTATTTTACCCAGCAAGTGAATGTTTACATTTATATTTCATTTTGAATAGAAATCCTCATGTTTTTCGCCTCTGAAACCAAATCACTGAATGTTTATTCCTTGCAATTCAAAGATGGTTCCTGTCTCTTTTTGAGGGGATGTAATGTTTGGGAGAAAATGGGAGGATATGAGGAAAGGGAGGTGTTGGAAACAAATGGAGATGGGGACTTTATCAAGCAGACCTTGGACTGCTCTGCTTCTCCTTTCCATTATTGATCAGTACAGAACAGACAGCTTTGTACAGGGACTCCTACATAGCTTATATATTTCATCTTATTGATGCATTCATACAGCTGTATATTTACTGAGCCGGCCCAGGGTAAGAGTCATACTCAAGGATAAAACACCACTGCCTGTCTGGGAGTTGAACAAAGAACCACCTGGTTACCAGTTACTGGCTCCCATAGCCACTCTGTCACACAGTGGGCCTGGCCCTGTATCCGGGGTCCTGGCTGGTCTTCACTCAATCTCTCCCAAGCTAACCTAGCCTCCATGGAGCTGTCAGTTTCCAGGGACATGTTTTGGCGTCTGCCAGCCATTGGCTTAAGACAGCGCCCAGAACACAGACACACACAGATCCAAACACACAGAGGAGGGCAGGGGGGCAGGGGGATATTACCCGAAAGTAGCTTTGCTCCTGCATGACCAACATCACCAAAGTGAATCAAAACACAGCGAACAGAAACACAAAGCAGCCCCATTGTTCTTCCTTTCTCTCTTCCGGCATGGGGAAGTCTCAGGGGAGCTGACACCATTTCTCCTACAGTGCTTCTCTGGAGGGCGGTTTATTGGGGGGGGGGGGCGGAAGCGGGGCCATATGTTTTGTTTTCCGCAGACGTGATTGGAGACAGTGAGGAGAGAGGGCGATGAGAGGTGTGGGTCCTGGAGTGAGGCAGTGTCGGGGGAGGGAGAGGGAATTTAGCTCTCATCCAAAGCAGGTCCCAGCTGTGGGGCTGTAGGGTTGAGGGGTGAGCAGAGATTGTAGGGGTACCTGGATCTGGAGCCCAGATTGAGAAATCACTCCATCTGTGTGATTGGGTCACAGAATGTAGAACGTGTTCAAAAGAAAGCACAGTGAATCTTCCAGGATAAGACGTACATCAGAGAACACAAACACACGCACGCACGCACGCACGCACGCACGCACGCACGCACGCACACACGCACGCACGCACGCACGCACTCAGTGTGAGAGGCTCAGCAGAGACAGGATGATTGGGCCCAGTGTTCCTCAGTGGAACTGGGCTCATTGGGACCCAGCTTCCTTTCAGAGACTGAGACTTCAGCAGCCAAACCATCCATAATGGGCTACTTTCAGCGTTAATTGTGCTTTCTGAGGATTCTGCTGTTTAATGGTACCCTGTCTGTTATTGCTTGTGTGTGTATGTACACACACACTGCATGGGTATGAGTGTGCTTGTGTGTTTATTTATTTTTGCATGTGTTTGTGTGTACATCTGTGCTGTATGGGTATGAGTGTGTCTATGTGTTTATGTGTGTGTATAATTTGGGTATGACTGTGTCTGTGTGTTTGTGTGTGTGTATTCTGTATGGGTGTGAGTGTGCCCGTCTGTTTATGTGTATGTGCGTGTGCTTGCACGTGTGTATTGGTGTGTAGATGTTTTAATGCCACAGTATTTCTGATTTAACTAAACAGGCCTCAGAAAGCTGCTCTGCTGAGGCTTAGAGCCTGGGATTCTGGAGGCCTCAGTCAGCCCCTTGCCTGGAATGCTGGCTGCTCTGTTACAGGAATAGTGTTGAGTCATTTGGCTATTGTGTGACAGTGTCTGTGTTTATGGACTGGCTTGCATAAGCATCTGTGTCTGTGTGTGTGTGGGAAAGCAGCAATGACTCCCGGAGGGCCCCAGTGATCCCCACAGTAATAAATTGCTTGGGATGGTGATAAAAGTAACTCATCCTTGCCCTGATCCAGCAGGGCACACAGACGGTCTACATTCCCCGCTTCTACACCCCTCTGTCCCAGACCACGTGTTCGAGGGAGCCTCTTTCAGGACCTCTCCACGAGGGTACCTGCCCACTTCACCCAGGTTCCTCACCCCTCTCTCCCCCTGTCTGTCCCCTCTCCCTCTCCCTCTCTCCCTTCTCTCTGGGTCAGTCACCTCTTGTGGAGAGCCCTGGACACAGCACTTTGGAATGACAGGCGTGTGTGCATGCAGAATATATGCTTCAGACATGGAATTCTCACACGGTCCAGCTGCTTCTGCATCAGCATGGCTTATCAAGGCCAAAAAACACATTTTTATGAATAAGCCGTCTTATAGTCCAGTCATGACTTCCTCTTATTTTCATTTGGAAATGTCTCCTTCCCGTACTCCATAACTGTTCAGCGCACAGTCAGAGGAAACATGGCCTTGGATTAAGATGTTTGTCAAAGCTTTGCGGGACTGCCTCTCATGGGTGTTTCTCAATCTCATTTTAAAATGGAACCTGATTTGGTGTTTGGCACAAGTGTGTGACCATGCATGTGAGTGTGTGTGCGTGTGTGCGTGCGTGCGTGCGTGCGTGCGTACTGGTCCCTCTGATCTGATCTTGAGTGAGAACATGTAACATGCCTGGTGGCAGCTTGGTGTGTAACCGAAAGGTTGCTGGTTCGGTTCCCTGTTGGGGCACTGCTGCTGTACGCTTGGGCAAGATGTTTTACTCACAGTTGCCTCAGTAAATATTCAGCTGCATGAATGGATCAAATGTAGAATTGCTCTGGATAAGAGCGTGTGCTAAATGAGAACAATGAAATTTAATATATTGGTATCTCTGATCTGCTGAGAACATGTAACATGCAAACAGGTGAAGTTTGCTTAAAAAATGCCATCACATTCCACTGAACTCAATGCTGTCTGTCCCTCCAACCTTCACTATCAGAAATGAATTATCCCAGATGAACATTGTTTTGGGAGCCCTGTAAAGGTTGACTGACTCATTAGTTGTGTGCATGTACACACACACACACACACACACACACACACACACACACAGATCCCTGTACAGATCCGCTGCCTGTGTGACACATTAACTAATTCCCCTATGGGGCGTGAATGACGTCCCATTCTCAGGTCAGCACTAACCATCAGTCACAGAGGGAGTCTGTGGAAGGGGCTAAACAATGGGGTCTTCCTACAAGCCCAAACACAGACCTCCTCACTGACACTTTCCGCATGCACTCTTACCCTGGAAACACGTGTACATGCATACACATGCATGAACACAGGCATGCTTGCAGGTTTGTAAATGCACATAAATGACGGTTTGAATCAAACCCTGCACGCGCTTCAGACTGTTGCCAGGCAGAGGAGATATGGTGATACAGTGCTGTCAATTGTTGCCATTGTTACATTATTTTACAATATTAACATTTATCAGACACTCCTGTCGAGAGAGACTTACATAGCTTATGATTTTATCTATTTATACAGCTGGATATTTACTGAAGCAATTCGCAGTTAGGTACTTTGCCTATTGGTACAGCAGCAGTGCCACAGGGGGGAATCATACCAGCAACCTTTCAGTTACGAGCCCCGCTTCTTAAGACTACACTACACTGCTGCAAAGTAAAGGTATTTCACTCTTCAACCAATCAGGAGCCATAGTCAGCTTTACATTATTGTCATTTCTCAGAGCAACATCCATACATTACTCTTTTATCTGTTTATACAGCTGGATATTAACTGAGACAGTTGTGAGTTGTGTACCTTGCCCAAAGCTACAGCAGCAGTGTCCCAGCGGGGGATTGAACCAGCAGCATTTTGTTTATGAGCCCTTCTCTTTACCACTGCACCACACTGCTGCTCTAATTTAGAGATCTGTCACTCAGTCTAAAGACATGTGAGGAATTCACTGTTTCCCTTCCCAGGTTGCCGCAGAAGCTTTTGTGCAGTTTATGTGTTTGTCATAACAGTGAGCGTAGAGTAGCAGGAAAGTTGCTACTGCTAGCAGCTTCTGCCTGTAAACAGCGTCCTTGTGGCACTCTGGAGACTTGCTGCTCTCAGGAGCTGGAGGCTGTGCTGCAGTGTGATATGGCCTTGAGACGGGTCTGTTTGTGCTGCGAGGCACAATGAGAACAAGAGAACACACTTCAAAACGCCTTCCTGTTTGGGGGGGTCTTTCTCTCTCACACACACACACACACACACACACACACACACACACACACGTGCATGCTCACACCATTGCAGAAAGGATCTCATTTTCCTCTCTTTCCATTACTCTCACTCCTTTTGTCTTCCTCTCTCTTTGTCACTTGCTCTATTTTTCCCTTTCTGTTTTTCCTTCTCTCTCACTCTCGATCTCTCAGTTTAGTTCATCAATTCAATTCGAATTCTTTTATTGGCATGAAATACGGCACGTGCACCGTGCTCTGCATGTTGCTAAAACTGAGCACCTGATGACAACAGGCTACAATCATCAATGTTGTGCGAGTGCAGAAACATGGGTGAGACTGAGGGACTATATATATTATATATGGAATATGTATATATTATATACCCTGAGTGTTTGTGTGTGTGTGTGTGTGTGTGTGCGTGCGTGTGTGAGGGACATGAGGGGGTCCGGTGGAGAGGTCCATGTGATGACAGGGGGGTTAAGACGACACTGGTGGTACATTCCCCCCACTGATAGAGCAGCGGGGGAATTTTGGGCACCGGGGGTTCGGGGTGTCAGGGCTGGTTACCGTTCACTCTCACAGCTGCACTGTGAGTCACCGCGGCCCGTTGACCTCCAGCTTTGAATGACTTCCTGCAAGGCATGCCTGCTAACGTGCTGCGGACACCGCTGACCTTTGACCTTCACCCGTCCACCCAGAGCACACGCCAGGCCCCGGTGCGCGCAGCAGCGGGTCTCGGCACACTCAGAAGCAGAGCAGGGATGTGCGCAAAGCAATGCACATAATGTGTCATTTGGAATCAGCACGGGAAGTTTACAGTTACAGGCTGGAAGCAGACAGCGTTGGAGAGTGACTTTACAATGAGCAGCACAACCAGTGAGCCTGATGGGTGGAGATACACGTTGTTATGACAACAGGCAGTTTTGAGTTGGGATTTATCTTAGGGGGTTCAGTTTGAGGAAAGGGGTTAGCCACACACAGAGAGACATCAAAGGCTTTTTCTTTTACCACAGGAGTGAAGCTGGGGTTATATTTCAGGATCGTTTATGTCCCTGCCATGTTTGGAAAAAGCCAGCTTTTAGAGTCACTGCAGTTTTAAGGGAAAAGACATGATGCCAAAGGACCAGCTGTTTCATGTGTCAGGTCTATCTGAGAGGAGGTTTTAAAAAGAACAACCTGAATATGGGATTCATCATCTTTCTTTTTCCTCTTCTTCTGGGTGGAGCTGAGGGGAGAGCCAGGACTCAATGTCCATTTTAAATATTTTTTTGTTTGTGATGATACAGGTAAGAGTGGGCTGGAAGATCAACTGCAATTTGAACTGTTCCAAATCCCAAATCCCCTCAAGTGTCCTATATAAATGTCCCTATAAAGCTAGCATATCAAATACCATGTAAACACCTCCACACCCACACTCGGAGGACCTGATCATTGTGCTGACTTGCTATGTACTCTGTCCTCCAGTGCTGACAGAAAGCCTTCAGCTCAGCAGTTTCACTGCAGCTGCTGGCAGAGCTCTAAGTGACCACTGCCAGGCCAGAGTTTAACCTTAGCGACATCCTAGATGAGCACAGGAGACTCTCAGCATTCGCAGATGTGTAATTCATGGCTTCAAGCCCCTGCATTAATCTCCAGCCCGTTCTGGGTGAGATCTCGGTAAGGTTTGGATCCAAATGCACCCACAACATCCTGCAACCGTTCCACCTCATCCATCCATTCTCAATGCTCCCAACCTCTCACACTCCCCAGGTCCTCCCTCCTTTCTCCTGTGACCTCTCCTCCATGGCCTGAGAGCCATGCTCGGCTCTGTTCTTTACTCCCCTCCACCCTGGTCCCACCCTCTGCCCTGAACTCCGCTCTTTCTCCTGTACATACACTGCGTCGCGTCACTCCGTCTGCAGGGCCCATTGTTTAGTCTGAGGCAGCTGAAGGACAGGGGCACAGGGGGACGAGGAGGAGGGGGGCGTGTGCCTGTCCGTCTGTCCGTCTGTGTGTGTATGTGTTTGGGTGTGTGTGTGTGTATGAGAGAAAGAGGAGGAGGGTGTGTGCCTATCCGTCTGTCCATCTGTGTGTGTATGTGTTTGGGTGTGTGTGTGTGTGTATGAGAGAAAGAGGAGGACGGCGTGTGCCTGTCTGTCTGTCCGTCTGTGTGTGAGAGCGAGAGAAAGAGGGGGAGAGTGTGTGTGCGCAAGACAGAAAAAGGGAGAGGGAGTGTATGTGTGTGTGTGTGCATGTGTGTGTGAGAGAGAAAGACCAGGCCATCCAAACAGGAGCTCACGCCCTCCCTTCCTGTCCTACTGTATTTATTGTATTTTTTCCCCTGTTGTGTTTCTCTGCCCTGACCTTCTTCACGACGGCCTCCGCGGGCGAACGTCTCCACAGACGGTGATAACTGGGCCGGCGGAACGCCAGGAGGAAACACCTTCTGCCGCTCTATCTCCCTGCCCGCTATCTCTGGCCCCAGTCCCCCCTTATCAATCTCCCACTCTGGAGTGCCCCGCACGCCATCCCAGAGTCCTCCAGCCTTCCCAGAGTCCTCCAGCCTTCTCACAAGCCACACCCCCCGAGCCCCGCCCAGAGAGAACCCTCGGCTGCCTCTGTGTTTCGCTCCCATAAAATCAAAGTCACCCAAACAGCAATCGCTACTTGAGTGCTGATGTCAGCCTGGTCTCTGAGCAAACTTTTCATCATACAGAGAATAAACTGCAGCAAACCAGTCCTGAAGGACTTATGAGTCTCTCTGTCGGCATATCCTGCCCTTCATCGTGGTCCCCGCCGAGCAGCAGGTTTAAGAGCATTGAAATCACAAAGTTCATGGAATTAGGCTACCTGTAAACCACAGGCAGTTTAAATGTGTTCCTTGGTGGCACATGCATAACTACAGCACAACCATGTTTGGTGCAAAGTGGTGATGCCGAACTTTACTGTGGAATTTTACTGCTGGAATTTCACTGTGACACACAGGAAAAAGTGTCATGTAAACATTGCACAGTGGTGGCCAATGTGACCTTCCCTCCAGGGTTATAACAAACCATTTCTCTGCAAACCAGGGGCAAATCAGGGCTGATGTGTTTTTGGCAGAACTATGGGATGTGAAATGGGTGGTTTACACACTGTAGTCACAAAAAAAACTAACATTTTGACACAAATGGCATATAGCCAGTTTGCAGAATCATTTATTCAGTGGCAATGTCTGCAGAAATTCGATGGATTGAAAGTAATATCTTTCCTACAGTGCGCTGGACATTTTTCACTGTGAAACGGTCACTCACGGTCACCCTCCTTCACTGAAACACATAACCTGCTCAGTTCTGGTGTTTCAAACATTCCTTTAGGGCTGCAACAGGCCTTGTTTAGATGCTTCAACAGCATAGCGAGCACACTTCTGTTCAGATCACTGCATAGGATGCGAAGGCCCTTCCTTCCTGTTTTCTTCTCTCCTGAATGAGAAATGATCACACAAAGCCCCTCTGTGCCCTGTAGTGAAAAGTAAGAGACTGAGTCCCCTCTGGGTCACAGTGTATCTGGGCTGTTAGTATGCCATGGCTGTTCTGAAGAAAGGGGCTCACCCACACAACTCACCATTGAAAAAAAAATTCAGTTCAGAATGAGTGTAATTTGGTGATGCTTGTGTTAGACGGAAACCACAGAAAGTTTTTTTTTTCCTGAAATGAAAGGCGGATATCTGACCTTACAGGCTCAGTGAGTCCACACTCATTCGTGAGTCGTCCCGTGCCTGAAAACGATGTCTCGAACCCGAGGCAGCAGGGCTGTTGCACCCCCTCCCACCCACGCACGGTCGGAAGGCATCCAATCCGAAACTGCGAGGAGCATCTTGGGGAGGCAGAGGGGGGAATGGAGGAATGGCAAACCTGCAGGGAGAGGAGGAGGGGAGAGGAGGTGAAAACAGCTCTGAGCACAGGTGAAGTGGAGGTCACATGACCTTTTACACTCTCATAACAGCAGGGAGGATTAGCATGAGCAGGTGTGCTTAAACAACACCTTCCAGAACCTCAGGCCTTCTGACCCTGCTTATGTTACAGCTGTCCCTGTATGGAGACAGCCTCTATTGATAACCTGATACAGCCTACCCCCTCCTCTACCCTACATACACACACACACACACACACATCCCTGCATTATTCCATAAAAGCTATGAGGCTTTGAGGTGAAGTCCACGGGGTCAGTCTGCAGTTCTCTCAGCTGCAAACGTGTCAGAGGGAGTGATTTATGACACAAAGGGATGGAGAGGCCTGCCATTTTCCTCCCATTGCTGAAATCAGTCTGGCTCCTTCATACCGTTTTTAGGGGTTCTGGGCGTTTTGTCATATAAACCGTGCGTTCTTTCCCACCAGAGCCGGTTTACTGCAAAAATAATCAGAGAAAAACCTGGAAAGAAGAATGGACCCAATTGCCATCACTGATCACCACAAACAAGCAAAGTCAACATAGAGTCTAGGCTTCTCTCAGGAAAACCTCAGCTCAGGACTAAAGGTCAAGTCCAGCTAGATGATGTTGTCTGCAGCAGATGCAGGCAGATACCAGCATTCAGTGTGTAATGCTGTCTGCTGCAGGTAAAGCAGTCATGCTGTATTGGGGCAAAGGGCTTTGGCTCCAGCTCCTGCAATCCAGGTTCTGACTGCACTGTGGGAAAGGGCTATAATGAACCAGGCTGGCACCAGCTCTACAGTGGAACAGCGGTGTAATGAGCCAGGCTGATTCCAGCTCAACAGTGGGAAAGGGATATAATGAGCCAGCCTGGTTCCAGCTCTACAGTAAATAAGCGTATGCAATCTGACCCAATTACCTAATTTCAACAAATCCTTCACATGGGAAAAATCCAGATGGACAGGGTCTTAAAATAACTTGAAAGTCATGGTTTGGAAAAAAATGTGTGTGGCAGGGAAGATGGGGTGTTGGGGGTGGGGGTGGGTTATAATTGGGCCTTAAAGTATAATTGAAGTACAGTCATGAAATGGGGGGGTTCCGGCAGAGAAATATCCTGCTTTTGATTCTGTGATTTCGAAAAGGAGGACAGTGCGGGGTGGGTGGGGTAGACAGGAGGTTGCAGGGCTACAGCACAACAATGGCAGGAAAGCTGCACTTATGCAGTGCAGATAAACTGAGAGCACGCTCATCTCCCAGCACCATTCACTGCGAGCGAGAGGGGCACCGCCACCTCCTCCCGGGACTCCGCTCCGCTTCCTGTTTTCTCTTGCTGTGACACCGGGATCTGATCTGGTCACAGTCTGGGCCAGGGGTCGGCAGCACCCGACCCTGCTAACTGCAGCTACTGTGTGTGTGTGTGTGTGTGTGCGCGCGTGTGTCTGGCTGACTGCGCCCTGTGTGTGCACGTGTGTGTGCCTGTGAGAGTCACTGACCTTGGCACATGTATGTGTGTGTCTTACTGACTGCACCCTGTGTGTGTGTGTGTCTGTGAGAGTCACTGACCTCAGCATGTGTGCAGTTGTGTGAGTCACTGACCTTGGCACGTGTGTGTGTGTGTGTGTGTGTGTTTGATCGCAGCAGGTGTGCTTGTCTTAATGACTGCAGCTGTGTGTATTGGCGTGACTCACTACACTGTTTATGACAGTATGAGTCTCTTTGTGTGCGAATCACTTACCTTTATGTGTGTATTTGTATGCGCCTGAGTACATCAAGATCTGCTGCAGCATTACGTAAGCCAGCTGTATGAGTGTAAAATAAACAGTAATACACTCTAACCGTCAGTCCCATGCCCCCTCTCTGTCCACAGTAAAAGCCCATTGCTGACCTCCGACCTCTGAACTGTGGGGTGGATGTCACCTCTGCAACTTTCAGTGCCAACATCCTCTCCTTCACACGGAACAGGAAGTGATGCCACACGGGGGGAGACATAAATACGTAAATCACTCCGAAACAGCAGACGAGAGGAGGAGATAACCCAGATTTTAGCCCCCTGCACCAGGGGAAGACAAAGGAGTGATGACTCAGACATTGTTTGTTCACTGCGAAAACACAAAAGATTGTTTTGATGCATCTTATTGATCTATTCAGCAGATGTCTCGGATATTGCACACACCTTCTTGTTTAAATGCACTCTGCGTCTATACAGGGGGACGTGTGCAATTAGAGGCAGACATCTGGGCACCAGTGTGGTGTATTGGTAAATAACAAGGCTTGTAGCCCAAAGCTTGCTGTTTCAGTTTCCTGGTTGAGCACTGCTGTGCCATTGGATGAGGTATTTAACCTAAACTGGTTTGGAAAATATCCAGATGCAGGGACAACTTGTAAAAATTGTAAATGATGCATGTTGCTCTGGACAATACAATGCAGTGTTATGTATCTTCTTTAGGAATACAAGAGCAATGCCCCAACTCAGATCAGAACCTTGGGTTTTAAGCCAGATTCCTCACCACTATAACATCTTCACTGTTATCTTCTCTCATAAACAGCTAGACTAGTGACATTTTCTATAAAAAAAAGGCCAGAAACGATGGCAGTGTCCCACAATGATTTTTCAGGTTTTGTATGTTTTTTTTGGGTGTGTATGATTTCTGCAATGTAAAAATGCTCAATTTGCAGTGGCATTTATGACATTATGCAACAATTTTTGCAAGTATTTTAAATAAAAAATGAATAATTAACAATTCCGGGCCAAGTCCATAATAAATACAACAAGTGAGAATGCCAGCCAGTCACTTAGTGGAGAGAGGCAGATACTAGGAATATTTCCTCCCGGAGGGTGACAAAATTGTTGCAGAAAATGGCAACCAACCAGCCAGAATTTTCTTAATGCCGCACTACAGCAAAATATTGTTCAACTGTCTTTTTCTCTTTAATTTATTAAGTGGCCATGGAATTATGCAGGCACTGCAAAATACTGCACACATTTCCTGATCATGCAGATTTCACTGCAATTGCTGAACTGTGGAATCCTGTAGGGACTGATATATATATATATATATAGTACATACAAATATGGTGAATGTGTGCATTTGAACTCTGAGAGGCAGGGCACTGATGAAATGCAGTATTTCACAGCTGCACACAGACACACAGATCTGAGATCAGTTGAGGAGACTTCCCCTTGGGAGTTCCTTCAGCACTGAGGGTTGTGTTCTACAGCACAGAGTTCTGCACGGAGAGCTTTGAGTCTCTTAATGCAAACACTGACAGTGAGTTTGGGGGCGTGGGCAATCTGCTCCTAGATCAGGGTCTGTTCCCGACCATCTGTGTACATTATTCCCCGTGCCAACGCGCGCACACAGTGACCGAAGGCGACCGTGAGCACACGCGGTTGACGGTGAGCAACCCCCACCCCCTTCATACACACAAATATAAAAATGCACAAAAAATCCATTCCATTCACCTCACTCCTCCTTTTGCCATTTTCAGTCTTTCACCGCTCAATTAAAGCATTCACTCTCCAGGGGACAGAAGGGAGGGCTAATTAGGGAGGCTAATAATCATAATTATTGTCCTGAAAGAGGTTTTGAGGAACTGCAAAGCTGTTTAGATTAAGCCAGCGACTCAAATCCTACAAAAGCTTCACACTTATGTCCTGACAAGGTCAAATACAGAGCTGTCAGCTGTTGTTTTTCAGCGCTGCAGGAGAAACAAACACTGGAAATGAAGAATAGGCAAGTTTCAATTCAGTGACACGTGAACACCGATAGTGACATGCCCCACCCCCACCCCACTCCACACACACCTTACCCTCTCTCAACCTAACCAACACAACCCTCTAATAAAAATATGTTCAATTTATGCTGATCACAAGAAGGGTTTTGCTACATTTAACTCCCAAAATAAAGCCTATTCATGGGTCATTACAATTCCAGTGGGGGAAACCAAAACAGCATCCAGAATTACACTCCTATGTGGACTTCACTGCCTCTCTTTGAGGAGCTGTTCTGTGTCTGAGTCCACCAGCTACACTGCAGACTGGGATACCATAATAGAAAGACATAACAATACTACCATGAAAAAATAAACCAAAGTTTCTCTTCAGAATGTTTGTGAAGCTGTGATGTCCACCAAATTGGGGATTATTTATGTATATGGTCCATATATATATATATATATATATATATATATATATGGACATAAAAAAGGCACATGGTTTGAATGAGGTCTGGAAAAGTCTGGTAATAGACGTCTGACACTTCAGTCATAGATATCTGAGTATACAAAGTGTGGTTCTGTGACACCACTCATGGTACCCTGTTCAACTAGTGCACAGCCAGTGAGCACTATGGCTCGAAATACCCAGCATCCACCAGGAGGGCAAGGCAACACTCCAAGCGCATACACGCTACCAGCTGGAATGGCCTAATGGCCGTTATTCTAAAGACGGCCGTCTCTATGGGAACATCCCTGGGTCATCTCTTACCCTCTTGCCTGCCATTAAAAACATTCCAGAGACTGTCACCCAGTTCACATTTCAACCTCCCAAAACATTTACATAAAACAGTTTTATGATTAATGTGTCTCTTGGGTTATGACCGTATGGCTAAAGGTTTAAAATGGAGCTGGCGTCAAAGAAGAAGGGGTTGGAAGCACACACTCACAGAAAAAAAAAAGCAACAGCAAACTTTAAAAATGAGGAGAATGCGGAGAGACTGTCTACATCAACAGAAAACACAAGATGAGCTCCTCTAGCTGGAGGGAGGGGATGACATAATTCAATTATCTGATCCAACGCCAGGAACCTCTGACCCTCTGCAGGAACAAATCATTTCTATTGGCGCAATAAGCGTTTTGTTTCATGTCGGGGTTAAAGGCCTCGCAAGCCAGGACCATTAAAGGGAGGGTATGTATTCATTACGCGAGCCGTGTAATGCAGTCTGAGTGCAGACGTCACGCCCCGTCACAGAGCGGGACCCGGACAGTAAGGCATGAGGGGTCCGGGAGCGGAACCATTCTCCCACAGCCCATGAATCACCTTCCGTGACAAACATCCTCCGGGCCGAGGGGCTTACACGGAGAGGGCAGCGGGAGTCTGTCCTTCCCGACTCAGTTTCCCTCTGTCCCTTCCATCCGCCCTCCATCCAGCTCTTTCTCCCTTTCTCACTCTCTCCCTTCCACCCGCCCTCCACGTTTACCCCTCTCCCTGTCATTACATCACAGGCATTTAGCAAATGCTTTTATCCAGAGCGACTTACATCAGTTATAGGTTTTTACAATGCTATCCATTTATATAGCTGGATAGTTAAGTGCCTTTCCCAAGGGTACAGCAGCAATGCCCCTGTGGGTGATTCAAACCAGCAACCTTTCAGTTACAAGTCCTGCTCTGTAACCACTATGCTGCACTGCCGCCCTGTACAGGGAGAGTGAAGCGCTCACTCATCCTCCCCCCTGTCCCTCCTTTGTTCCATCTTTTCCTCTCTGCATCTCTACCTCCCTCTCTCACTCTCTTCCTCTTCCTTCCTCAGTCTTCCTCCCTCTCTAACTCTCCCTCCCTTCCTCACTCTCTTCCCATCTCTCCATCTCTACCTCCCCATCACACTCTCTTTCCCTCCCTCACTCTTCTTCTCTATCTCCCTCTCTTCACTCTTTTCCTCTCCCCCCCTCCCTCCACATGTCTGTAAAACCCGCTGAAAGGCAGAGGCCAGCTTTCTGCAGGGGAGGAGGCAGAGAGGACGTTGTGGGGCTGATTACAGAGGCAGCAGGAGCGTGGTCTCTTTGACATGGAAATGCGCTGCTGAAAGGGAGGGGGGTGTGTGTGGGGGGGCGGACAGGTGCGGGGAGAGGGCCGTGTGAGGCGCCCCCACACCCTCCCTGCATTTCCAAAGAGCTGCACTGCAGCGACACTACAGCGGAGAGGGAAAAGGCCTGCGTCTCAGAATACACTAAACCATAACACACATGCAGAGTATTACATATGAAAGCAGTCATAAATATTAATTAATAAATAATAATAAATAAGTATAAAGCAAAATATGACTTATATTCAGGGTTCTCACTTTTGGGCTCATTTAAAATCGGGATAATTTGAAATTCCCTTTTCTATCACTTTCCAAGTAACCAGATACAAATTTACATGACTCGTTTAGGAACTAATTTGATGCAAAAAATTATGTTCAGAAGATTTGTGTGACTGAGCAGAGTTAAAAAACCAAGTGGGAACACTAACTGCTAAGTAACTGGTAATCACCACAACACACATATGACAGAGAACTTAGGGAAAACACATCTATGTTACCTATACTTTTGGCTTTACATTTAGAACATATTTAACTTCAAAGTGGCAACAAAATGTGAAATTCCCTGAGTTTCCAGAATAAAAATTTATTTGTTGAATTCCGTGACTTTCCATGTCTGAAATACATAGCTTTAAAATTCCATGACAGTCCAGATTTTCCATGATCCATGGGAAACTTGTATATTTTGATGGATATTAATGATTGCTTAAGTTCTGGATCTGGTATTAAATAACAGATAAGATAAGCAGGAAATGTTCAGGATTAGCAAACTCTGCAGTTCTGACAGGTCAGTTTTAAAGGAACTGCCTAAAAAGTTATCCATCACTCAAGGAAAAAAAATACTAGGCAAAGGTACGGTGGCCGGCTTGCGTTGGGTTCAAAACACTGCAGCTGGCCTATACTGCAACATTAGAGACATTTCCCCTTCATCTACCTCTCCATTCCTGCCAGATCTCTCTGCTTTGCCTCATCGATCAGCAGATTCTCTCCCGCGGGGCCACAAATCACAACGCAGGCCCTTCTTGATTAATACCCCCTAGTGGTAGAAGAAGCTACCTACAAGTCAGAACAGAGGAGTCGCTGGCGAGCTGTCAAAGACTGAAAACTGTGGTTTTAAGGTTGGATATTTGTTCCTGGAACCCAGACTCTGCTCTGTCCCCACACCAACAGCCGCAACTCCACAGGTTCTTAAACTTTTACTTTTAATCTTATTATGGCCTTTTCATTATGCCTTTTGCTGTCACTTGCAAATGTCATAGCATGTGTATTTTAGCACAGATTTATCTAATGACAGTTTCATTTGTGTTAAGAAATGATTTTTAAATTTATCCTGCTGTTCATCTAGCCTTATTATTGCACTAATCTGTCAGGCGTGTTGGATGAGTGTGCTTAATGAATAAATGTAATGCAGATAAAGTGCCCAAAACCATAAACACATGCATAGATAGACCTCATCAGGATTTTAAATGCCTCTCTTTTAAGATTTGAATAAAGATGCACCTAAACGTTGGGTTGCCCGTGGGGACATATTCTGGGGGAGGGGGTCAGCCATCTTTAAACATGGCCAATTATTTTTCATTCACAAATTACACTGACGAAAAACAATTACGGGGCATCTGCGGTTGCAACTGTTGCCTGACCTTCCTTTACCTCAGCCAGCCACGACCGGGTTGACTGAGATGGCCTGGATTTCACACTGTGCAGATTAAACCCACCTTTATACCATCCGGATGGGCCGTCCCTTTCGCTGCGCCCAGCGTCAGCCGATCCACCTACTGTTGCGATCCGTGGCTCCGCTGCTCAGAGACAGCTGCAGAACGCGGCCCTGTCGGAGCAGCATTCCCACACGTTCTCCCCGGTGCTTTGAAGAGACCCTCAGGAAACGGGCCTCGGTCCCACGCGGCTTCAAAAGCCCCCGCATCCATCATGCACCTGCTACGTAATCCACACGACCCTCTTCCGCTCCTACTGTTCCCCGAGAGCCCGGCAATCTGAGCCGCCGTTACAGAAAGGAACAAACGCCATGTCTCTGCGAGACAGAATCAAAGCCAATCCCTACGCATGCTGTCATATGCATCTCAAAATATGGAATGGGAACGTTACGGAAAAATATCAAATATGGAAAAAAAAAAATCAAACAGGAAACAATTGCCCAGATAGAGGGCTGGTCTAGGAGTACTGGTAGGTGCCCTCATTAATACCCCTCATTACACAGGAACAGAAAAATATAACTAAAATGTGCATATTGGACATTTTTCTACTTAAAAAAAAAACATTATACTTTTATTATTATATTATATTAATAGCACAGCATAGAGAAAAGTAATACTGTTCACAAATAATGAGTTTTATTCCAGAAAACACAAGGGTCAGCATTTAATATGTAGGCTAAATTGCAAGAAATTTGGCATGCACGGTCCTCTTGGTCAGCTGCCGTTGATCCATGTTTGTTCATTAGGAGTTTATGTGTTGAACAATACTGCCATCGGGAGCCAGTGAAACTGAATGTATGCAGTTTCCATAAATGCAAGGAGGTGCTGCAGAGGCTGCAGTCATGACATCACTAAATTTCACGACCCCAAACATCCACCTGTTACAGCCCATGGCAACTATTTGTGACTGCCCTTGCTTAATGCCAAAATCAATACAGCAGGAGACGGCCTTGAATGCTAGTAAGATGAATGGCTTGGCCAATCAAACTGCAGTGACTCAGAGCGTGCCAAAGAGCATATCTCCCTGACTGTGCTTGAAGTATTGCCCCTGAATAAATCATTTGGCTCAACAGCTCAGCGCCAAGGATTGCCGCTGGCTGCAATGTTTTATAAATCTAATTTGCTAGCTATTTAAGATGACTGATTTTCATTGTCCGCAGAACAGCAATACAGTTAGCTGATGCTAGCTAGCTAAAATAGCACTCTGGAGCTAGACAGCGACAGACCTGTACACAGCAAGCACAGGCAGGCTAAGAATCGGGCCAAACCTTGTGCTCCTTTCTGTCTTTCGGAAAGCGAACAGAACGTGGCCTTCAGGCTGATGATGGAAACTGGTAGTGAGATACTTTGGAAGGGAAGTGCACCATCTGAGCGGAGATCAGCTCTTTCTTTGTATCCCCTGTAGGCCTCTGACTTCACCATGACACATTACAGCTGTCAGTCAAGCGCAGGGTGGCTCACTGAGTTTCTGCCACAAAGAAAACCATTGATGGAAATGAGCATATTAAGTGCAGACCCACTGATTTCAAATGTGTTGCTTTCATTTTAAGAGCTGAACAGCACCATTATCATAGACCTATGATCATGTGTCACTCAGATACAGTAATTTAGTAGATGAGATACCCAAATGACTGACCCAGTGCAATTGCACTGAGTGCACCTTGTACTCCACATAATACACATATTCTCTCCAGGTGCTCTATCAGATGCTGTGTGCTTTTATACAGCAAACAATAAACAGTAGCCTGTAGAACAATGTTTATAACTACTCCTGTGCCGAAGGCACAATTTATATCGTTTTATGGTTTCTGTCTGGGGACAAAGAGCTGGCAAAGCCCTTGGCTAGCTACATCTGCTAGAATAACAGCCACATAATATACAATTTCCCCTTATGATTAGCATTCAAAACAATAATTATGTAATGGACTGGACTGAAACCAAGGCTGCTGGCTGGCTAAGATGAATCAGATCTATAGGTTAGCTTGCCAGCCAGGTAGCTGTAACAACAAAAAGGCTTCTGAACACAACTGGGACTGTGCAGCTGTTCAAATATTACTGTCTTGTAAGTATGCAAGGTTGTGTAACTTTAACATCACCATCTGGTACAGAGACCCGAATGAAGTAATATGCACCCAAATCACAGCATAGACACAGCTTTGAACACTGTGCCGCTGGATTAAGACAAACACAAAAACACAAATACAAAGTTTGTACATTCTTCCCAAAAAAGTCCTGAGACCTTAAAAAGAAAAAAAAGACTTTAATTTATAAATCTATAGTGTCATAACAGTCGTGGCTGTCTTTTTTGTTATATACAAGAATAGTAATCTTTACAGAATTGAAAAAAATAATGTACTTTACATACAAAGGTTAAATCACTGAAATCATTGATCCCAGTTAGCTACTTGATTATGATAACCCCCCGATATTTGTGCGAGTTAGGTTTTAAGTTGATTTTTAACAGCACAATCTGTGGAGCAGGCATGCTAGCCGGAGAGGGAAACTCATTCAAACACATCCTGCATACCCACGCAGGTGTGTGTTTATTCATTTCCCCCTGTGAGCCCTTTCCCATGTCACACTTTCCCACTGCCCTGTAAAAGTCACATTAGCTAATCTCCCTTTTCAAGGCTCTTCGTGAGTGGCCTCTTCTCCAAACGACGCTAAGATAGACACCCCGCGTTTTAATGTGGCCCCAGTGTCACCCCTAAGTCAGGAAGCGTAACCAGGGGTGTATGGGGGGGGGGTCTCCATAACTACTAGTGGAAGCACAAGCAAGAGACACTCGCTGTATACTGAATGGAGGGACATATGAGCCAGGAGTATATATAGTGTTGTCTATGGAAGCGGACAGATGGAGGTGCGATAAATTCAACAGATAATCCACATGGAAAGCCAGGCGAAAAGCTTGTCCTTTTGGACTGGAGTTAATAAGATATTGAGCCACGGTTTCTACCCTGAGGTTAAAATGATTTAAGTCCTGGCTCTCATGAAAGAGAAATCCAGAAGAGGAGATTTTTGTTCGCGTTGGCTTCCGGGCATTTTCATTAAGGAATGTTATCACTGAGAGCAGGAAGTCCAGCTATGACGGAGGAATGTTTGTGACTGAGGAGACAAATAATCAAACAGTGCCCCCTACTGCTCAAGATTATCCATTACAGCCTTGCAACATCCTGAATACTTGTTCCACAATAGGCTCAAGAGCTGTGATTGGAACTAAATTAATGTTCTTGAAAAGACTGGCAAGCTGAGCTATTTAAGTAAAAAACATACTAACAGCATTCCTCCTGAGAGCTCACACAGACTCATGTCATTGGATTAATGTAAGACCTGCTTAATGGCATATAAACAGCAGACACTATAAAACAGTGGTGTGTGTGTGTGTGTGTGTGTGTGTGTGTGTGTGTGTGTGTGTGTGTGTGTGTGTGTGTGTGTGTGTGTGTGTGGACAATGGGCAGTTGGCCTGATTGCCAAACAGCTGCAGCTAAATGGGATGGGGCTTGATTAGTATTTGGAAAAACCTGGGAAAACCAGGCTGCTCCCCAATGTGGCATTTCTGAGCCAGTAGGGGGCGCTGCCCCTCTGGCTGAATTAAATCCAACACCCCATTGCAGTAATGGGCACACTGTGCAGCAGACACTGTTGTCTTTTGGGTAAGAGGTTAAGCCAATGCCCCGATTCACTGTGGTCACTGAAGATGCCATGGCACTTGTCTGAACAGTAGGGCTGGTAACCCCTGCATCTTCGTCAAATTCCCAAACAGGCTCTTGGCATTGGGCCACTTAATCCCTCCCTCTGCAGCTGATTGGTTCATGGTCCCATGCATTTCCGACCAACCTTGTCTCACCAGGTACTCACTGCGAAAGGGAATGAAGTTCTCATTTGGCCTTCCTCGGTAAATGAAGGTAGAATATTATGTATTATGAAATATGAAGTAACTCAGGGAGGCCAGCTGAGTAACAGCATGCATTGGCAATGCCAGGCCTCTCCCTCAGAGACCTCTCCAGCTCCCCTCAGTGGAATGACATGGAAGACATGAACGGATAACACCCCCACCTGCGGAATACCCGTGTGTCCCTTTTTACACATTCGAGTTCTGCTTTTTTTCCTGGGATTAATAACTACAAACACAACGACCCCCCAAAAAAATACTTCACAATCTCAGATTGTCAGATCTGTCCTCAGATCGAGGGTTCCTCTCCAGGACTGAGCGAGACCCAGCTCCGCCTTCCAGGGATAGTCCCCTCCGCCCCAAAACTTAGACCAATTACATTCCCAGCCCCTCCCAAGGCTTCCTGGTGTTAAAATCCACTTATGTCCCCCACCTGCTTGTTTTGTAAAAAAGGTTTTTGCAGCCAAATGATACAAAACTGTACTAAAAAAAAGCCCAAGTGAGCCCTCCTGTAGAGAGATTTGGGATCTACCTGAAGGGTCAGCCACAGTGTAAACAGCACCTGGTCTGGTGAGGGTAAGGGGGTGGGGTTTAGACTAAATTCTGCTGATGTCACAAAGCTGGGGAGGGGCAGGGCCCATCTCTGTCAATGCCTCCACAGCCTTCCAGCTGCACTTCCATCCTCCCACCAGAAGAGGGCGAGCTACAGGTACGTGTCTTGCTCTGTGCTGCTGAGGCTCTGGTTGGAGCCCTGCAGGGGCGTGTCTTTCAGCAGGGGCTGGGGCTCGCTGGGTAACGGGTAAGGGTTGGAGACCTCCTTCTCCACGCTGGGGTCCTTCTTTAGGTTTCCCTTCCGGCTCTTCTTCCTCCCCTTCTCCTCGTCCTCCTTCCTTGTGGACTCGGCAGCGGTTGAGGCGGGAGACGTCTGCGCCAGGGGCGACTCCACGATGATGGTGGGCCTCTGCCGCAGGTCCTGCCGGCTGGGCGGCTCGGCAGCCATGATGGCCTTGGCGCCGTGCATTCTGGGAGGGGATTTGCAGTGGAGCTCGCCGTGGGTCTCCTTCCAGCGCCGCAGCTGCGCCTGGTGCTCCTTCTCAATGTCCCGCTCCGAGATGGGCAGCTCCAGCACCTGGGGGAGACACATAGAGCCGCAGGGGGAGAGGGGAGAGGGGGAGGGAGAGGGAGGGAGGAAGGAGGGAGGGAGGGAGAGGGGAGAGGGAGGGAGGGAGAGAGGGAGAGGGGGAGAGGGGAGGGGGAGAGGAGAGAGGGGGAGAGGGAGAGAGGGAGAGGGGGAGAGGGAGAGGGAGGGAGGGAGAGAGGGGGAGAGGGGGAGAGAGGGAGGGGGGTAGAACAGGAGGCAGAGAGGGAGAGAGAGGGTGAGGTATGGGGGTGGAGCGGGAGGCAGAAATGTAGAGAAAGAGGGATGTAGCAGAAGGAAGAAAGGGAGAGAGATGGAGAGAGAAAGAGAGAGAGGGATGGAGCAGGAGATAGAGTGGGGGACAGAGATGTGAAAACAGAGGGGTGTATCAGGAATAAAAAAGGAAGAGAGAGATGGAGAGAGATGGGGAGATAAAGGGATGAAGCAGGAGGTAGAGAGGGGGATAGAGATGTAAAGACAGAGGGGTGGAACCAGAGGCGGGGGCAAAGACAGAGGGATGGAGCAGGAAGAAGGAGAAAGAGATAGAGATGGAGGGACAGAGTGGGGGAGGAGAGGGTTAAGAGCAGTGAGTAGGAAGAACAGAGAGGGAAGATAAAGAATGTAATTGTACATGTAGTTATAGACAAATGGAAATAAAGGTGACGTGAGAGAGCAATATTGTCCACAGTGATTTCCCTGTTTCCCACCTGCATTATAAACTGAAGTATGCAGCCAACCCAGATATCTGACAGTCTGAATCATGTCAAACAGATGTATGATGAAACAGATGAATTCAAACAATGAATTCAATTTCGGCCAGCATACAGCGCATGTGATGGAGACAAGGTAACCACCAGGGGGCAGCAAAGCCACAATCTTTCAAGACACCCTCACAAACAAGTATCACAGATGCTAAGAGGTCAGCTTTTGCTTATTCCCAGCCATGGACCTGATAGAAAAATAATACCCAGAGAATGAACAATGAGGGCCTTTGACTGGCTGACTTCCTAGGCGAACAGCATAGCCTAGCACAGGCCCAGTGCTACAGCCCTTTCACTGCTGTTCCTTTCACCTTCGATTCCCCAAGGAAAGAAAGGAATGAACCTGTGTATGAGGACAGCCATTCCTCGTCACACACACCCATCATTATTCTCTGGAATGGAGCTGCCTGACACCTGCTGCTTTGTGCTTCCCCACCAGCTCAGCCTGAACGTCACCCGAGGTTGCTCTCAGAGCTTTAAAACCACCATTTAATTCCCATTTCTGACTGGAATTTCATTTAAAAAGGGGAAAATGTGAAAGTGAAAGTGTTTGGTTGGACGTAAAAAGGAAACCCATGTCTGCTGCTCTTATTATGGGGCTGATTTGTAATAACCTGTACTATCTGTCCAACTAAACACTTCACCCAGGGTTTATTTTCCCAGTAACACTACCCCCCGGTATCCTTTCAAAGGCTAAACTGGCCTGCCATGCTGAAATGTAGGTCTGGGGGATTTAAATAAAGAAGAGACAGCAATGGATACCTACACCAGTGAATCAAGATGGGCTCTCGCTAGCTGAGAAGTAAAACCCAGGGTGAGTGGGTGAGTGAGGGGGTGAGTGGGTGAGTGAGAGAGTGAGAGAGTGTGTGTGTGTGTGCACGCGCGCGCAATCACGCTGTTTGACGGGTATTATGGCAATAATGCTGTTTGTCAGGGGTATTTCTGTTTCACTGAGGTTCCTCACTGCGCCGGTCCCATACCTCCCGGACCAGGAAGCCCTCCTGCATGTAGCGGACATCGATGGCCCGCAGACGCTCCATGGTCTCGTACTGCCCCTGGCACGTCTTCAGCTTCTCCTGAGATCCCAGCATGCACTTCAGCAGAACCAGCCCCACCCGGAATATGATCTTCACACCTGAAGGGACAGGTCAGAGGTCAGCTGCGAGGCACAGGTCAGAGGTCAGCTGTGAGAGGTCAGCTGCGAGGGTCAGGGCGCTGTGATTGCACGCATGTGTAACGTTCGTGACTGTCAGTGATGCATGATGTGTGTGTGTGTGTGCATTTGTGGGACTGTGTGTAGTAGTGTGTTCTTGTGTGTGTGTTGGCGCATGTGTGTAGAAGTGGGTGTATACAGGTAAGGATGTGCACAGCTGTGTACAGGTGTACTGCAGTGTGTGTGTGTGTGTGTGTGTGTGTGTGTGTGTGTGTGTGTGTGTATGCGTGCGTATGTGTGTACAGGTGTGTGTGGCTGCATTGTGTGCTTCTGTGTGTGTGTGTGTGTGTGTGTGCGTATGTATGTACAGGTGTGTGTGGCTGCATTGTGTGCTTCTGTGTGTGTGTGTGTGTGTGTGTGTGTGTGTGTGTGTGTGTGTGCGTATGTATGTACAGGTGTGTGTGGCTGCATTGTGTGCGAGTGTGTGTACAGGTGTGTGTAGGAAATCCCGAGTGCAGACTCACCCTCGCAGAGGAACATGTCCCAGACGCGCAGTACGGAGGCCCAGGGCAGGGTTCGGGAGAAGGCGCACATGAACCACTCCGTCATGTACAGGATGGGCTCCATCTTGTGCTTCTTCAGGTGTCGGTAGGCCGGGGGCGACACACGGCGCAGCAGGGCAAATAGGATCTCCCCGTCCAGCTGGATCGCCTCCTGCAGGCAGGGAGGGGAATGACAGCCTGTCACACACACAAACATAGAGCACAGGCCACACATGCACGCATATATACTTCCCTCTCTCACACACACACACACACACACACACACACACACACACACATGCGCGTGCACACACGCGCACACACACGCACGCGCACACGCACGCGCACACACATGCACACAGAGCACAGGCCAAATGGCTGCACATGTACGCATGCACACACACGCACAGACACACACACCCTCACACACACACTGACTATGGGGGTGTTATCTGGTCATTTATTCCATATCATTCCATTGAGGGGAGCTGTAGAGGTCTCTGATGAAGAGACCTTTTATTGCCAATGCACGCTGTTACTCAGCTGGCCTCCCCGAGTTACTTCATATTTCATAATACACAATATTCTACCTTCGTTTACCGAGCAGGGCTAAACGAGAACTTGAATCCGTTTCGCAGTGACTACCTGCTGAGACGAGGTGGGTAGGGAATGTAAGGAACCACAAACCAATCAGCTGCAGAGGGAGTGGCCTAATGTTTAGTGGCCTAGTTAGTCAAGTGGCCTAATGTTTGAGAATTTGACTAAGATACAGAGATTAACAGCCCTACTCTTTAGGTAAGTGCCATGGCATCATTAATGACCAGTGACCAGGGAGTCGCGACATTGGTTGAACATCTCACCCAAAAGACAACACTGCCTATGCACAGACTGCTGGGTCAGAGGTGAGCCTTACCAGCCCAGTGCTGTAGTATCCAGGAAGGTACTTCTCACAGATCTGGACCAGACCCCAGAATGCATCCTGTTTACAGGGGAAAACAACAAGATGGAGGCTATTTTCAAGTGCTGTACAGGTCATGCAGAATGACACATACTTAGCATACACACTGGATATATCTGCGTATCTGCATATCGGATATCCATGTTTACTGCTGTCACGTGTGCGTACTTAATATACACAACACGGCCAAACTACGTATGTGTGATGTGTTTATTTGTAGTGTACACACAAACACATTCATACACATATGCACGTCATATATCAAGTCACATATATAATGTGGCCCATGAATACCATACTCTGCAAATGTTATTGATACACAATGTTGTCTTCATGTCTCTGTCCTGCATGTCTGCCTGTGGCCAGCAGGGCGGCGCTCACCTCCACAGGCATGTGCATGAGGAGCACTGCAGCGATGGGGGCCTGGGCCTGGCAGTAGCCCTCCTCTGGCCTGTACAGAGTGTAGGCCTTCAGCACACTGAACAGATCCTTCTGCCTGTACACACACACACCGAGATGCATGAACATGGACACACACAGACACACAGAGACATGCATGCACACACACGTGCACAAGCACAAATACACAGACATACACACACACACACACACACACAGACAGACATACACACACACACAGAGAGAGAGAGAGAGAGAGAGAGAGAGAGAGAGAGAGAGAGAGGGCAAAGAGAAACAGGCAGACAGGGCAGAGAGAGAAATTTCAGTCAATACATTTCAATTATAAATTATTAATATTATAAATTAAGAACTTAAATCATATACACTATATTATTTCAATTATAAGCTGAGACTGAATTGAACTGCTGCTGGCTGCTGTCTGAGCATATGAGGCTACAGCTGTGCTCACCCGTGGCCTCCGCGAGCCATGAACATCTCGTGGAAGGGGAACTGCCTGTGCAGGTCTCTCTCAATCACGTCCACCCACTTAGGGTCCCCGGGCTGACTGTCCAGCTCCTGCACACACACACACACACACACACGCATACACACACAGGCACGCACACATACGCACAGACACACATACGCACACACACACAAACAGACACACACACACACACACACACACACACACACACACACACACACACACACACACACACACAGCATGTCATTAGTAACACCATCACTCAGCCATTGCCCAGTGCCCTTACAGTTACCCACCTCATGACTCATTATACACACGATATACACTGACCCTAACAGACACGCTGACACATAGCTATTCTGCTGTAGAGATGTTACTCATGTGAATCCAGGAGGTGCTGGAGGGGGTCTTATCTCTACAAACACAAAAGCAGGATAAGGTTCCTGTATTTCCATACATAATCACAGAGAGTGGTTGCTGGATTGGTGAGAGGGTTCCAGGATGTAGAGCTGACCTGGAACTTTCCCTGGTTCTGCTCCTTCTTCACTTTGCCTCCTGACAGGTAGAGCCAGGCGCGGCCTCTCAGAGAGGGAGGGATGCCTTTGTGACAGCGCAGCTTCACCTGGGGAGGGAGACAGGAGGACTCACACACCTGCACGTTTCTGTCACCGGCCCGCAACCCCCCAGATACAGAGGTGCGATCCAAACCTTCACCTGGGAAAAGGCCCTGCAGAAAACACACAGCTGAAGCACTGCAACACACATTCATTCCCAGTAACACCTTCAGCCTGCTTGAGGCTTTCTTTATGCACTTATCAAAAAGATGGAGTAATCACCATTTTGAGGGAGTCTACAGGATGACCATGAGACCAAGAGAGCGAGACAGTGAATGAAAGAGTGATAGAAAGACAGAGAGAGGGATAGAGACAGAGAAGGAGATGGGACAGAAACAGAGAATGAGACAGAGAGAAATGAAGACAGTGAGAAAGAGACTGATTATGAGGATAGAGGGCAGAAGACGGCAGTGTCTGCACCTAAAGCAGGGTCACTCATATGTGCACATGCAGCAGGACCTTTGACACACCCAGTCTGCAACACACACACACACACACACACACACACACACACACACACACACACACACACACACACACTTTTCAGCACACTCTCACTCCACAGCCCCCTCTGTGTAAAGGCAGCGAGAGGACAGGCATTCAGAGCTGGCTCTGCTGAAGCAGGTGACCCCACGTGAGCAGCACATGACCGCACAACCTTTGCACATGGAGAGGCCCAGGGCAGCCTGTCTAGAGAGGGGTAATTACCAACTACCAGCACTGCCTCCTCCAGGGCACACAGCAACAACACACTGAGCTGCTGCTGCTGCACACAGCAAGGAGATGCGTTATTAATTAGCAAAAGGAATCTAAAGTACAGAGAGAGAGAGAGAGAGACAGAGAGGGAGGGGGAGAGAGAGGAAGAGAGGGAGAGAGAGAGAGAGAGAGAGGGAGAGAGAGAGGGGAAGAGAGAGAGGGAGAGAGAGAGAGGAAGAGAGGGAGAGAGGGAGAGAGAGAGAGGGAGAGAGAGAGAGAAAGAGAGAGACAGAGAGGGAGGGGGAGAGAGAGGAAGGGGGAGAGAGAGAAAGAGAGAGAGGGAGGGAGGCACAGACCGCTGACCGCTTGAGAAAACCACAGAGGCAGGAAATGCAGATCAGATGGAGGTTATCTGTGGTGCTGGAAGTGCCTCCGTTTTGCATGCTGTAATAGCTGGTAACATGTCGGTATTTTAAGTGGTGTGAATGTGATGTGCTAAATTGAGGATCATTAATCGTCTTACCAATCACAGATCTATTTAATCAACCTCGTGGGAAAATGGGAGATTGTCTGTTTGTGTGAGAGAAGGGCAGTTCTTGGTTACACAGACACAGATGGAAAATTAGCAGCAGCTTAAAAACAGGTGTGAAGCTGCTGGACTGGAGTTTAGCAGGTTTTCCCTGGCTCTAATAATGCTGGGCCTTAAATTTTTGAGTGAATGAGTTTCAAAAGAATTTTTTTTTTGTAAGTAATTTCTTCCACTTGTTTCTGTGGGTGGTGTATCAGCCACCCCTGTCATACGGCAAATGTAGTAACAGCTTGTGTTCTCAGAAAGATCAACCAACCAACCAACCAACCAACCAACCAACCAACACACACACACACACACACACACACACACACACACCACTGCCACCACCAGCCAGCACTGAGCTGAGCCAGCAGGAGAGTGCGTTCCCTCCCTCTCTCAGTTGCTTTCTGACTCCGTGTTCCTGCCCCCCGGGCTCTGACTGGGCCAGAGGGAACTCCCTGGGGAGGGAACTCTGACCTCCAAACTCCCTGAGCTCCAGTGTAAAACTGATGACTTGCTCCTTCGGTGCTCACTGTCTCAGCGTTTTTCCTCTTCCTCTCTGCGCCGATGAAAGGTGTAATCTGACACTCTGCTACAGAAGAGAGGCACAGCTCACAAGCCCCTCCCACAAGCGTAAAGGAAACAAGCCTGTGGAAAAGGTGTGCCCCCCCGGGACTTCCTTACAGCACGGAGCCATTCCACTGCTCAGCTGAAGCGCTGTTATGAGCCAGTGTGTTAAAAAGCCTCAGACTGACGCACCTTTCCTCCCCGGGCCGTCCCGTGCACACACCCTCCAGAGCCAGGCACACGACTCACCGCTACCCGCCGTGAATCACCTGACAGTCAGAAACTCACCTCTCCTCAAGTCAAACACACCACTGAGCGGCCAACATTACAGCCAGACCAGGTGCAGTCGCAGCTACAACATAAATGACACTGAAAATGTCTGACCTTGCGGTGGGAGCTTCTCGCAGCGGTCAGGACAGCGAAGCCACCAGCCACCTGTCGCTGCCGGCCGAAAACCCACCTTTTCACACTGCCTGCTGGCTCCCTAGAGCAGCTGTTACAGCAGTTAAAACTTGCCCTTTTGAACATTACACTGGAGGTCTGGCATTTTACTCTGATACTAGTTGCTAAATGTTTTAATTATTTCATCAGTCTTGTAGTCATTATGGCAGCACTTCCGTATTCAGTGCAGCACTGCGATGGATTGACACGTTCAGATAAGATCAGATGTTTCCTGTATCTACTGTTGTTTGTGTGCTTATGTAGCACAGCTTCAAGTGAGCTGCTGTAGATAAAAGTGTCTGCTAGTAAAACAAAATGGAAAAGCACTGACTAATCAAACTGAAATGATGATGGTGGTGGTGATGACGGTGGTGGTGATGACGATGATGATGATAATGGTGGTATAAACCAGAAGAGGCAGGCAAAGTGAGATAGGGGACACACACAGCCGTGAACAGGCAGAACTGACAGTAACTCTGTGTGGCACCAGGTGCCACACTGAGGCTCACCTTCTTGTGTCTCTTGGCCATCCACTTGTCCCAGCTGTTGAGCATCTCCAGCCATTTGCCCTCCCTCTGCCTCAGCACCTCTGGAGGGACGTCCTGCGCTCTGTGGCGGGACAGGGGACAGGGGACAGGAAGAGGGAGCCGTTAATGCCTCTGGCCACAGCTGCAGACTGCCTTCTGTCAATCACCACAGGAGCGGCCATTTTTTAGCCACGCTTACATCATCATCCCCCAAACACAGCCACGCCCCTCAGCCTATCGAAGCATCAGCTAAACCAGGGAAAGTGTGAACGTGTGACAGAGCGAAACGTGCACAGGCTGCCTTTCTGCCTGGATTTCACATTAACACCAGAGTCTGAAACTGTGTGAAAGTGCATGTGTGGCTTTACACCGCAGTAACTTATGACTGAAGAGTGTGTGTGTACTCTGCAGAAGCTTATGAATGAAGTGTGTGGGTGTCCACTACAGTGCACGGTGCAACAGTACTTGCTGAGAAATGTCAGCAGTGCCTGTGTGGAATGATTATCTTTATCGCCAACAGCAGAGGGGTGGAGCGCGACCTCACGCCAGGTCAGTCCCAGTCAAATGGTGCCTCTCTGCTTTGCAGACGCCCTTATCTAGAAGGTCGACATTTATACAGAAATTATATTATAAAGAAGTTCATATTTTTACAGCTGGATATTTGCAGGAGCCATTCAGGTTAAATATGCACAACAGTGCCCTGGGGCTCAAACCAACAGCCTTCAGTTTACAGGCCACTTTAAAACACTGCCAACCCAGATACATATGCATGCATACGTGCATGCGCACACGCACACGCACACACACACGCACACCCTCATACACAGATATATGGGCATGTGGTCACGTAAACACATACACACTCACAGACATTGGAGTCTGCCTTTTACAGGGTCATGGTAAATGTGAACATGATCAAAAGTGCAACAGGAGGTGTAGTTGGCCGCATGTGGAAGGGTTTGGCTGGAGTGTATGCAGTATTGCTCTTTACTTTGATTTTTATTTTTAAAACAACTCTGTCACACACACGCACACACCCAAGAACATGTGCATGCACACACACACACACACCCAAGCGCACGTGCTCGCACGCACACACACACACACACACACACACACACACACACACACACACACACACACACACACACACACACACACAGTTCAGGAGGCAGCGGAGAGGAAAGAAAGAGACAGCGTGGGCGTTGTTTCTGGCACGCAAACGCGAAGCGATCCTTATGACCGCACGCCTGCTTTGCTCCGCAAACCGAGCAACACAAAAGGCTGGGAGAGCTGGCGGCCGGAGGGAGAGCGGGGGAGGGAGATTACCCCGCCAGCCCCGTGCGGACAGCAGCGGTGGAAACAGCCGGGTAATGTGACCAGCATGCTGGAGACGGACCGAGAGGGACAGGGCAGCCCCCCGCCCCAGGGCTGGCGGATTAGTGGGCCCCGACTGGGGGGGCGATGGCGTTTAAGTCATGTGATCTAAATCCCCCCCTCCCAACCGCCCCCAACTCTCACACTTCCCCTTTCTCTCTGCAGCAGTCCCCTCCCAGCGGGGAAACGCGAGGCCTCTGCTCTGCCTCCAACCACCACGTCGCTAAATATTCAGCACGTCGCGTTTAACAGGGGGGAAATGACACCTAAGAGATAAGAGACCCGGCGCCGAGGCGGAGGGCAGGAGCAGGGCGACGATACGATGGCAAAAGCACAACAAGTCGACCAGCCACAACGCTACACCCAGCGAGGTTCTACAGAATTCCCACACACAAAAAACCTCATGTCAGCACCAATGATCTCATCAAAAGAGGGAAAAACAGAAAATTCCCCCTGGGACCTTCCCTCCCACAACAAGCTTCATTATATTTTAATTCCAGTTTTACTTTCAGAGGCAGGCAGAAGAAAGGGTCTTTCATCACACAAAATTATATGAAAAATGAAACTGTATCTTCTGTGTAGCTTGGCGTTATTTTAAGCATATCCACATCTGTCCGCTTATTACTGTCTTATCTTTTAAAAAAAACATAAACACTGTATTCCAAATATTAAATATATCTTTGAATGGACACTGCATGTAATAACTTGGACTGCAGCATACGTCATCTTAAGGATGCCACACCAAAAAAGGCATTCCACACCACAGGTACGCCATTGCTGGTAGGTAACCAGAGGAGGAACTGCAGTCAAAACAAACACAAAAACAGGCTATGACTACAGGTGGGGCAAGCTATTTTGTGTGTATCACCTGCACAATTAAAGTCTTTGTGGCTGGCTACAGATTGTATTTATAACATGACACACTGGCGGAGAGACATGTTTGTTCCTCTTTACTGCAGCCCTGTTTTTGAAGTGCCAGTTGTATATTAGGCTCGTCTCACTGCAACACCCACTGCACTGGCTCAGAAGCACTGAGGCGAGACACACTCCGATACACACAGCCAGCAGCTCTTTTCTGCACTATGAGTCTCAGAGCGCACAATGGAGCGGTTACTCATTAGCAGGACAAGTGCTACTCCGCGAACATGATCCAAGCAGCCCCCAGGTATCTGACAAATCGAAGAGTGCCTGACAGCGGAAAGACAGGTAAACCCTGGCCGACTTACACACCCCAATCCCTGGAGGAGTGAAGCTGATTTGCTCTGTTGCTGTGGGATATTAGACATTGTGAGAAAATGTCACAGCTGGTTTCAAACCTGGCCCATACAGCTCAGTCTGCTCTGACAGTGAACAGCCTCACTGATGGAGCCACGCGGGGGTGAGGATCTGGTGTCTTTAAGGGAGACCTGCACTCTCAGTGCTGTTCCCCAGCCTTCCCCAACAGCAGGGCCTGCTTACTGTGGAACAATGCTATCAATGCTAACACAGTGGCCAGAGTTGCGCGCGTGCTTGCAGACAGACATACACACACACACACACACACACAAATGTACATACACACACACAGACACACACACACACACACACACACACACACACACACACACACACACACACACACACACAAATGTACATACACACACACACACACACACACACACACACACACACACAAAGGCAGTGCTATATATACACACAACTGGTTCACAGAGATGCAATGAACGAAACAGACAAACAAATAAGCTGTTGCTAATCCCGCAGCAGGAGGACTGTCACAGACAGAGAGGGGCACGCGGGCTTACTGTAAAAGGAAAATTAATACGGCTGCAGCTACCTAACTGCACCATAAACCTCGGCCAGATTACTGCAGGTAAAGAGGCTGCAAGCCCTGCAGGGGGGAGAGGAAAACAGACACAGAGTGACTGTTGGAGGAGAGGAACACAGACACAGAGTGACTGTTGGAGGAGAGGAACACAGACACAGAGTGAATGTTGGAGGAGAGGAACACAGACACAGAGTGAATGTTGGAGGAGAGGAACACAGACACAGTGACTGTTGGAGGAGAGGAACTGGGAAGTTGTGTCATGTAGCGGACAGGAAGATTGATTTGGAACCAGAGGGCTGCAGGTTTACTGGTATTGTATCCTTGAGTAAGATGCAATCAACCTAAACTGCTTTAATAATTATCCTGCTGTATGAAGGGCTAATATGGAAGCTGTGCCAGTCGGCCTGGATAAGAATTTGTGCTAAGCAAGTAAATAGAGTCTCTGCTAGTGGAAAGAGGAGGAAGTATGCAGGACAGTCAAACAGGAAAAGGTTCACTGTGCAGAATATCCGCCTGCACACACACACACACACACACACACACACACACACACACACACACACACACACACACACATGCACACACGCACACACATGCACACACGCACACACACATTCTTTCACACGCATAAACACACATATAAAACATACTCTCACACACACTCTCTCCCCCTCTCCTCTCTTCAGACCTCCCTCCCACCATGTATTTGTCCAGGCCAGCGGCTCTTCCTATTGTTGTACAGCTCCGGCTGAATCTCCTCTCTCACCGCTGGCTTTTCACATTTACACCTCCCCAACTGAAAGGGAGAGAGAGACAGAGAGGCCCCTGCGGATTGGGTCATTCCCTCATCGTAGGCCAGGTCTGCCTCTGTTCACAGCACTCTGGCTGCTCAGTCTTCTGGCCGCACTCCCTGCATCTCTGCTTATGAAAGCCTGAGAGGGCCACGCAGAGCACAGCCAATCTATCCCCATGCTTGCAGCATGACGTGACCGCTTCCCTAATCACAGAAACCTGCATAGCACTGCTCAGAAGCATGCTTAGCCCAGCCTCTGCAACGGGACCACCAGCACAGGACGGATCAGGAGCACAGCTGTGTAAACGCAGCTTGGGATTCCTGTAGCATGTGATGGAGACCACAAGTAAGCGTTACCCTGGAGACTGGGCCCGGCTAATGTGAACTTAGCTAGGACCACTCTAAAGTACCATCAAGCAGCAGAGACAGACTGCTGGGCCACGCTAATATAGCACTATCCAGCAGAGACACCCTGAGGGAGAGAAAGAGAAACCAATCCAGCCCCTGCAGTGTCTGAAGGACAACACAGATACAAAATGCCAACTGTCAGCACTGAGAGCAGCACGCAAACAAGCAGGGATCAAACCCATAACCCCACAGTGAGCAATCACTGCCTAATTACACAGAACGTCTCGTCTCGCCTTTATCCCCAGGGAAAACCAGGGGGGCGGAGCCTAACCAGTGAAATCCACTGCTTCACTCTGACATGGAAGCCTCTCACAGATCTTTGGGACTCGCAACCGCACTTAGCGAGGACTAACCAATGAGGCACAGAGTCCGGAGTTTGTTAAAAATAAAGAGGCGGTTCCTCTGACATTAGAGAAAGGGAAATCGGGAGGGAGGGCCTCTGCACGGAGCTCGGCCGGTCCTTTCCCATCGCCGAGGTCGCTGCGCTCCGTGTGAGATCCGTCTCCAGCCTGTCATTACAGGAGCCGCAGCCTTGTAATTACAGGAGAGGAGACTGGTGTTCAGGGAGGCGCGGCTGAGGGCAAACAGGAAATCAGCTCCCAGACGTAAATAAGGCTGCACGTCCCTCCCGACCCGTTGCCAGTGCCCTCAGATCGCGCGCGGTGAAGTGGAACTTTGCACCAGTACTGGCAGCAGTGTGGTGCAGTGCTAAGGAGCGGGGCCTGTAACTGAGAGGTTGCTGGTTTGATTCTTTCCTGGGGGACTGCTGCTACACCCTTGGGCAAGGTACTTACCCCACAACTGCCTCAGTAAATATCCAGGTAAATAAATGATAGATATGTAACCTCTGTGAGTCACTCTGGATAAGAGCATCTGCTAAATGTCAATGAGGTAATGTCCTGAATCTTTGACAGGTGTTGCTGTCATATCAATGTGCAGGACACTTTAAATGGATCAAAGGTAAAATGGAAAGTAGGAAACTTGTCCTGAATACTAATGTACTGTGAGCGAATAAATAATAAAAACAACAGGAATATCAGTCTTGTACTCGTTCATCACAGGAAAAACACTCCTTATCAAATCATTATTTCATTGGGCATGCCCACCATTGAGAACATTTACAATAAACGCTGCCTGGGCAGGGCAAAAAGCATTATCAAGGATGCATCCCACCCTAACCAGGGACTTTTTACTCTCCTTCCATCAGGCAGGCGTTACAGGAGCCTCCGCTCCCGCACCAGCAGGCTCAGGAAGAGCTTCTTCCCCGAGGCTGTGACCCTGCTGAACTCCATACCACAGCACTAAGCATCATTGCACTAATTGACTGCACTGTCTCTGTACTTTTACTTTCATATTTGCACTGCTGTACATACAACCATCTGTACATATCTGTCAATACTGTACATACAACCCTTATATATACTCTCCCCTTTCCAACCCTGTCCATTTCACCCCCCTATGTATAACACATTAATATATTATACATATTTATTATTTGTTAACACTGTACATACTGTAAAATATAACATTTCCTATACTGGAGTAATTACTCTTAACTGCACTTTCTGTAAATAATACTAGTTTTTGCACTTCTGGTTAGATGCTAACTGCATTTCATTGGCTTTGTAGCTGTACTCTGCACAATGACAATAAAGTAGAATCTAATCTAATCTAATCTAATTCCGTCAGCTTCACTGCTTCCATCACAGAAAGCGTGAGACGTTTAAGTTCTGTGGGATTGACGGACAGCGTGCTGCACTGCAGCTCTGGGTTGCCGTGGTTTCCCTGTCCCTCTGTACCCCTGTAGAGTCCGTCACAGCGTCTCGCTCTCAGATGCCGCGGCGCCCGCCGGGCCTCCAGCACAAGGCCAGCCAAGAAACGCAAAACAGGAAGCCCCGGGAGCCTGGCAGAGCTCTTGCTCAGTCTTTCCTCTCCTCCCACTGCCCAGCAATGGGGACAGAGGCAGCCAAGATCCGTGGAGCCACCGCTGTGATAGGCTGAAAGCCACAAACACACTCTCTGATTGGCTGAGTGCCACAGACCTGTGAGGGTAACTACGGTGGACCCCTTCTTCTTGCCAGAGGAATCTTACTGTTGAGAAAGAGACTTTCTCTTCTACAAATCTCAGTATTCAGCTCAGAAACACTAGAACCACTTAAAAACCTGAAAGGCTTCCAAGTGCAGTGTAGAATGGACAAGTTACCACCAACACATCCCACGAAAGGGCGGAGATCTTTATGAACCAAAATCACTGGACACAGATCAGGCTATCAATCAACACAGCAGAAGTTTAGTACAGGTTTTAACCCCTCTGCTAATGGAATTTTTACATGGCTGTGACATTTAAACTGCGTGGCTGCCCCCACCCTCACCCTCTCAGCGGCACGGAGAGGAACACAGGCCCATTATCGGCTACATTCAAAAGGGCGAAAACACATCCTCTGGGAGGCTTCTCGCGGTACCTCCCAACACCCCCAGGGACATTGGATCTCAGAGTCTTCATTCCTAGTGAAAGGACCATTTGTTTGGCACAGTTCTCAGAGCCACAGCCATGGAACAGATAGTGACACTTTAAAAAAAAAATAAAAAAAAAAAAAAACAGAAGTCTTGCACAGTCTGGAGTGAAAAGCGCAGTATTGTCCTCCGGCCAGTACTTCACCCAAACAGCTCCACTAATCACATCAGTGACCACAAAGGCTCAACTTGAGGAAGGAGAGGAATGCAGAGGCTGAAAAGACCCCCAAAAAATATTAAAATGAAAAAAACACAAGCAGAATAATAGCAGCGACAAAATAAAAGTGCATTCCAACGGTTTCCGTCTCTGCCAGACTCTGTTCTTGCATCCTGTTTGTGGGACGAAGTCGGGGTAGCCGGAGGAGCCAGGAGTGTCCCCCAGTGACCCCCTCTGACCCGTGGCCACACCAGCCCAGTATCCCGAGAAGCTCAGGATCGCTCCGCCCACAATCCACGGCTTCAGATGTCTGCTTCAGAGCCTCAGCTGTGTGCCAAGCTGACTCCGCCCTGCTGTGGGGCCTATGCACCGGCACAGTGACACAGGACCCCGTTTGTGAACGTCTGCACACTCAGGGTAGGATTTACGTTGGCAATGTGTTTGGTCCTCCCCTCCCCAACCCTGGAAGCCCGTGAACAGGGCGGTGCTCACTGGGGGGGGAGGGTGTTGGACAGGGACAGGCATAGCTAACGAGGACCGTCCCAAAGCCTAGCAATATCCTCTTCCTCTCACACAAGCAGTGTGCACCACAGAAATCCAACACACACACACACAGTTTAGGCACTGAACCTGACTGCTTGGATAGAGTCCCAAAGTCCCACTGCCCCTGTGCTGTTAATACGCAGTGCCTGGTGCAGCCAGGCCTACATTATATGTCACAGTTCATGTCCAATTCATGTTTCCTCATGTAGGCTACATCTAACAGGATATTTTCTGCTGGCCCAGGTGCCGTGTGATATAATTAATGGACACACACAGAGCCTGACCATTCCCAGAATTCCCCTTACAATGCACACATCCCCTCAGCTGTAGCCACGCCCACTCCCCTGTTCTCACACAGATCCCTGACTACACCTGACACAAGCACCCCATTCTGCTACAGAGAGGAAGAAACCACAGGTGGACAGAAGGGGAAGAGGAGAAGGGGAAGCTGCAAAGAGGAGCAGAGGGATAGCACAGTGCATTCTGGGAAAAACATGGGAACAAAAACCTGAACCACATACAGGCCAACAGGTTATACAATCTGACAACTGACTCCCTAGTGCATTTAGCAGGCTGGTTCAACTGGACAAACAGAGCTGAACTCCTGAAAGCACCCCTGGGACACCAAACACTGAACGTTATGAATAGAGAACAGCTCAGTCAAGCTTGAGGAAACAGAGAACGCAGGTTAGCCCAAAGCGCTAACTGCACACTCAGCAAACCAATGACCCGCCACTTACAGAGGCTGCACAACTGACGTGCAACAACCACGGCCTACTTTTCTGTGTGACTCTCTGCCCCATCCCTTGTGTTATGCATCTCCCGAGGACTCGCACACCACCTGGGTGGCGCAACAGGTTGATTTCAAGGGGTTTTTTTTTTTTGTAATGATGGAAAAAAACGAAGAGTAGGCAGGAGACAAAATATCGCAATATCAAATTTCGTAAAATCAGAAAATGATGAAATGTTTCAAGGCCCTGAGAATGTAACCTAGAATGTAACACATTTTTCCCCCAAAAAATCTTTCCAGCGGAAATTCAACTGTACTCTGCCGTACTCATTTTGTACTCACATTGATCATTCCTATGAACAAATCTGAAGTTTAGCCTCTGTACTGCTTGTACTTCTTATCATACATGTGTCCAAATGGGCTTGAAAAAAATGTGGATGTTATTCAGTTTTGCTATATTTCCAGGTTTAAATACCTCAGGGAATAATGTACTTAGAAGACTGATTATTACGGCAGCAAACATTGACAAAACATGGACCTTTCAAAGCAAAATATCCATTTAATTACGAAAGGAGGAATACTAATAATTTGCAGTAAGTCTGAGGCCAAAATTCTCATGTAAACAACATGTAATTATCATGCTGTTACCCACATGCATGGTTGTTCACATGGCTGACAGAATAATCACCCTGCCTTTACTAGAATATGTTTTCCCCTCCAGTTCCTCCAAGTTCTCACCAACCCACACAACTGTGAGGTAGCTTCACACATACTAGTGAAGTGACTGATTAAAGGGACTTCATACATGGAGTTCGCTATCTAGCATTTTGGCGTATCATTAGCTGCAGAAAAGAGAGTGAGAATTTTTTTTTCGATTCATCTCCTTTTACACATTGAGTAAATGCTTTCTATATGCTACCCCAGAGACTTGGAGAAATGGGACATAGTTTCAGTACTCAACTACAGTTCCTAACATGATCTGTGTAATTCCTTCAAGCGAACAGCTCATTAATTCCGCCCAAAAATACGACCACCAAAACCCAGAAAGAATAAGCGCTGCTAATCCATGCTTTATGAATGATCTTTTCACACGTCTGGGTAAACAAGATTCTGCCAGGTCACATTAAATCCCTAGGCAAACATCTTTAAATGTAAGAGATTTTAATCTAGTCCATTAGTATTCAACTGTATACATCTGTGTGTCTTTTAACAATCTCTGAATAATGAAAACATCAGTCCATCTGACACTGACAAATAGTAAAATCAAGAGTTCACAGTGACAGACTGTCCTAGAGAGTGTGGAACTCTGGGAGTGTGCTCCATTGTCACGTCTTTTTCCCCAAGGATCTCTAACAAAACTCTCCACCTATCATGAGAGCTGTGAACTACAGCACTTCCTGCCCACAATCAGACTGACACCGAATTCGTTTACCACACCGCCTCTCCCCGTGTGGACCCGAACTCGCGTCTTGTGTGCCACCCACCAGGGGGCGTGTGTGCCCCTTCCGCCAAGAGTGGATATTGGCCGTGACTCTCCCGCCTGGTGGCCTTCGGCAGAGGAGATATGACAGCAACCGCAACAAAAGCAGGCAAGGACAGGAAATCTGATAAGGCCCACTGTTTTCAGCAGTGCCAGTCTTGCCCGGGACCGCAGAGATGATTTCAGCTGTTCCTCAGGAGAGCAACTTCTTTATCGCGCTCCGCAAGACTGCGCGGCAGAAATAAACAAACGCTCAGCTGACACATGCGCTGGGCCTTGCCACAACACAGATCAGACAAGCGTTCATCTTGATGGATGCAAGGCAAGAGGGACCCACGATGAATGGTACAGGTCCATATACTACAGCAGAGTGGATCTGTTCCAAAATGTTCTAGTGTGCAGACAAAACACACAGTAAAAATAGGAAGCAACAACAACCATAAAGGATAAGGCTACAATATAATCCCAAAATTGTGCTGCCGTCCTGCTCGCGGAGATTTTAATCCCCAAATATAATTAATCAAAAGGCATTTTAAACCCCGTAATCGCTGCAAACAAACATGGAAAGGCTTGCTCTCGTCTCAGCGTCTTACTCAATGAATTTCGTCACACCTAACAATGTAATATAAAACAGTGAAGTACAATGCAATACAAATACAATACAGTTATTTCAATAAACTTACTAAAAGTTCATTGAGACCACAGGCGTTGCTAGACCCCTTTTACTGGGGCACGTGCCCCAGTACTGATCTGCTGTGCCCCAATAAAATCTCACCTAAGAGTTTTTAACAAGCTCCTATATTACTGCCCGTGCACGGCAGTGTGCATGTCGTTGCCGGTGCACCGCGGCGCGCACGCAGCAATCCGTGTATCAGCGCGCGAAACAAGAATATCAGGATTGAGGAATGATAACACGACGGGTTATCGGTTGAGAAGGAAGAACTTTGTAAATTGAGTCGCAGTCAAGTGATTGACTACTTTGCCAAAATGAAAAATAAACGGTTTGGACCAGCTCAGTTTGGACTTGGTGTTGGACATGAGACGCACTCTCAAACTGTTGGGGAATACTTTGTTTACTTTTAGATTGTATATTTATATACATACTTTATTTTAAATGGTTGACTCAAGTCATGAAATGATTGTTTGTTTTTAATGTTCTTTGTTCTGAAATTGTTTTTATTAATTATTATTATTGTGGAATGCAGTAGAATGCAAATGTGCAATAGTTTAATGACTTGAGTCGGGTTTTGTTATTATTTGCATATGCAGGGTATGACTTTTATGCCTAAAAACATGTAAAGAATGTTCATAATGTATGTTGAAATAAATATTTTCATAAAGATTAATATCTCTACGTTTTTACCTTTACCAGTAGTTCAGTTTCAGCAGCAGCAGTATGGCAGTGGCAGTAATAGCGAGCTAAGCAAGGGAAGTTCATACAGCACATTGTATAGCACAATTCATACAGGCAGCAGGCTTTAAAGAAAAAAAAAAGTGTGATTTGCGTAATGGAGGGCCTGTGCGCCAGTAAAGCTTTATGTGTAGCAACGCCCCTGATTGAGACAGTACCACGCACTGTGAAGCTGTGGAGCAACGGGACAAATCAGACGACAACGCATACCAGCGGCAACCTGACATATAACCTGGGTCCGAATACCTAGAGATCGCGACACCGTTGCATTGAATACAATGCTAAACCTGAATTGTTTCAGTCCATGTCCAGCAATGCCAACTACAGCTATGTAGAGCTTTTTTTTAACTCCGAAGACTGGTATCCTAAGCAGATGAACCTCCACCACACTGGCATGTCGCCGGCCCACAAAAGAGGCATGCCGATTTAAATGGTCTGATCACTGATGAAAATACTTACGATTCGCCGGAGTATTTCTGCGCCCCTCCGATAAATCCGTACTTGTCCGCTTGCCTCTCGGTGTTGGCGAAGCCGTTGATCTCGGAGTCGGATCCGAGGGAGCTGTTATCCGGGTCGGCCAGGCTCTCCGTGGTGCCTCGTAAGCTCCTGGACTCGGCCAACTGGAGCCCATTTCCCTGTATCCGAGCCATCGCACCTGGCTAACTACCTCCCTATCACCAATCCAGACCAAAGTATATTTAAAACACAGTGTTGGCTCAGTGATCAACAGGGTGTACAATTCCAGTTAGCTAGCGATGAACACCTCAGAAAGCTTCGTTAAATCGGTTTTTGGCGTTTCCTGAAAGTTTCAGTCTCCTAGTCCCTGCATAGTTACTGAATCTAAATATGACAACCACAATGACAGCCCGCTAACAGGGCAGCTAACGTTAGCTGTTTGGATGAAAATGTAACAGCATAACGTTAGCAGAGATTTCACTAAGTTAACTATTAACTGTTAGCCCGCGACGTCGTATAGCTAACTCAAATGATTCGCTAATCTACCTAAATAAATTGGGCTCATACCTAAACTGTCACAAGTTATTCCCTCGACCAAAGCTGGCTAACGTTAGCTAGCTAACTGGCGGCGACGCGCCCCGTTCTCAATAAAGTTTATCTGAATTTAATGTAACGCTGGCTAGCTCGTTAGCAGGTTATCTCAGAGGCTCGTAAAGTGACAATGAACATCCAATACTCAAAAAGGTAGTACACCGAACTAACTACTTGTGGCCTTGGACTAGCTAGACGTTGCCCTAAATGTTCCCCAAACGTTCCCCTTAAGTAACTTTTCTTTAATGCGTCCAGGCCAAAATTATTCTCCAAAGCCCGTTGATGGTGTTGTTCAGCCGCATATCCCGACTATGATCAGATTATCTTAACTAGGTAGCTAGGTTGCTAACGACCCTTTGATACACGGCAACACTATTCCGCAGCGTTTAACCAAAATGTCGTGCTAAATATTATCCGCACAACTTAACATGCCGGGCGTTTTAAAAAGTTATACTACTAAAGTTGCGGCGAGCTATCTTTTAAGTTTTTTTAAACTTCACAGGTAACGTTAGCAAACCTTAAAGTGTTTGCAAACTAGCTAGCCTAGCTAACTCTGTCTGTTCCTGCCAGGTTATTTAACTAGCTGGCTAGCTAAGGTTAGCTACTGAACACTCAAGGATAGTCTAACGTTAGCCAGTTAATGTTATTTAGCCTGGCGGATATATTCCTCTCTTGTCTTCACCATACCCAGAATGTGCGCTGCCCGGGATATGTCACCTCACGGCTTGTTTTATTTTATTTGTCGTTGTTTTCGGGAGCTCCAACGCGGCTTTATTTTGTTTACGGCTGCTAATGCTACATTTTCCATAAGCCATTTGGCTCCAGCGGCTTTGGGAGGTGTACCTGCGCATGCGCAGTAGAGCAGCCTGTCATCGCTCTGGTGAGCATGGAAGAACCGCCCGGGGCAGCTCTAGACCCTGCATTTTGAGTAATAAGACACGACTCTCTCGCAACACATACCTCGAATAGTTATTACCGTATTGGATTGGACTGTAATTTTCTAGCAAGAAAGCAAGAAGTCATTTATCCACGCGTATTCCTCTTTTACAAATTATTGTTTACTTGTGACTTCATTATTAACATATTATGTGAATGTAGTAGGTTTTCATACGAAATTAAACCTTAGAAACACTGTCATGATCAATTCTGATAGCGTTTATTGTTGTGGTTATTGGGCTTGTTTTTTAATGTTAAATCGAAGCTTACATTTTATACAGATGAATTGAATTGAACTGTAGGTTACTGGCAGAGAAAGCAAGAGAGGTATTGCCTGGTTAACGCTACAAAAAGGGGAAACTATTTATTTCAAATGTAAACAAGAACTGCATCCAAATACTCTAAGCTTTTGCTAAACTTACTTTACATTTTTACACATAAAGATGAAAATCAGTTTCTCAGAATTAAATTCCATACATGTATCTTTTTTGCAAGTAACTTCAGCCTAATTCAATTTAAGTGTGAATGTTGCTCAACATGTTGCTTCAATGAGAATATTGTGTAATGTTGCAATTATTTCTGTGGCTTGTTTGCAATATGTGTGAGGGAATATATAACCTGTAAGAGGCATTCAGGGAATGGTGGCTTTGGTTAAAGAACTTACCATAAAACACAAAATCTTTAATAATAGATACAATACTTTATAATTCACAGACCATGAAGGTTATTATACGCTGTGCCAGCCCATCTTGAATGACATAGTCAAGTAGCTGCTCAATTATTCAATGAAACAAAATGTACCATGCTATTGACACAATATTGTAACTACAAAATAGATACCTACATTTTTATTGGAAGTCACATGAAATCTAACAGTGATGTAGCAATGAACACAAGGCCTGAACATTACTAAAAATAATATTAATAAATATTACAGGTCAAGAGTGAATTTACTTATTTTTTTGTTTTTAATAGTTCAATATAAAAATCTAACATGATTTACATATTGTGTTTTTTTTAAACATTCCCCCAAACACATTTTTTAATAAACCCCTGTCCAAGTATGTAAGTTCTGCCACATTTATTCATTTAATTTAGTAAGGATTTTAATTTTTTTAATGTTAAAGTGCTTGTGGAAATAAAGACTAACATACAAATTAGCAAGCTAGGCAATATTGATGCCAGAAAAGTTACAGATCCTTGTACACTTTCACTTTCAAAAACAACAACTCTTGCTGCCATCTATTGGATATTGATGGAAGTTCCATATGAACATGAGATTTTGTTTTCAATTAAGAACACTTTTGTTATGTAGTTATTTATTTGAACTGGTGACACTGGGGTGAAGTATAGTAGCTTCTACACATTGAGCACATTTGTCAAATCAAGGGGGGTAGACAACATTTTGAACAAAGCTAACGAGGAACAGGAGGAGAGGGGTAGAAATGATCAATCAATGAACCAGTCGATTAGTTGACTTTTATCCCAGCATGCGCTGACTTTCCCAGGCCACTGTTGGGCAGCACTGATGGCTCCTGTGCTGGGAGGTCCTGTAAGCCCTCCTTGCTGTGCCTGATCCCATAGCTGAAATACAGCACCAGACCTGCAGAGACACACAGAGGCACATCAGGCAGGGGTGTGGACATATACACCTGTAGACTCACACACACACATACAATACAGACACACACACTGCAAAAAAACGCATAAACAGTATGGCCAATCGGAATGCTGAGTTAAAACTACTTGGCAAGCCAGGAACCTTCACAGATATTCTACAGAGACCAGATACTCAGCTCCTGTGTTCATTCTGTCCCCTGTACCTTCCTCATCTAAGGGCGTTTTCAGACCTATGGTTCGATTGCTTTGGTCCGCAGCAGGGAATAAATTGTTACAATGTTGCATAATGACGTAGGTTCAGTGCAGTTTCACATGGCATTATTTCTAAACGGACCAAAATTTGTAAAAGAAGAGCAGACTGCTCCCTCATTGGTCACTTTGGGACTGCACCAGCGTTCGCCAGATGATGTGGATCGAGACCACCTCTCTTTGGGGGTCTCGGGCCGATTATTTTGGTGTGGACCTGAGTGCGATTACTGCGTTCTGACCTACACAAACGAACCGAACCAAGGGGTCAAATGCACTCCAGTTCGATTCAAATGGACGAAAGGCTGCAGGTGTGAAAGCACCCTAAGAGGTTCTGGTTGGTAAGAGGTTTTGGTGCTGTGTGCATTGCTGTACTAGCTACAGGTACGTACACTCTGTTTTCACCCACCACCACTCTTCATAAAGGGTATAAAGGGAATATTCATAAAGAGACAGCATTATTGGTGTGTGTTAGGAAAGCATCTATGGCATGTATCAAAGGAATGGCCATTATATAAAGGCCAGGTCATCAAGTGCTAAAGTGTTTCTGGTGTTTTTCACAGCGCCTAAGGGATACACTACAAGCGTGTCCATGGCAACGGTGTTCTCCATGTTAGACTCTTACCTATAACCAACCAGATAGAAAATCGGAGAAAGGTGAAAGAGCTGTGATTAAAAATGAGGATGATGTTGGCCAGAATGCTCACTCCAGGGATAATGGGCACCAGAGGCACCTGAGGAAACAAAAACCAACAGGGATCAGGCCCAAGGCCTGTGGAAGGTCATCATGATTATTAAATTTTGAGTAGCACTTTTTTCATTTCAAAAGCGATGTTTTAATCATAAAAGAGATAGATTGAAGTGTTCCGATGTAATGTTAGCTTTAGTAACTGAATTCTGAGAAAAAATTTTGACAAGTCAAGGTTTGATGTCCGCATAACACACCTCTTTTAAGAGCAATGTTATTTTAAACACAGTGCCAACAAAAGTATGCCATCAAAAACTATAATCAGCACCTTGAAAAAGCTGTCATTTTTTGGAGTACCAACTTTTGAAAAATGCCAGTCAGGCACAGTTGTGCCGCTCATCACAGCTGAATGAATGCTGCGACTCAGTTTGAAATTACCATTAAATTAATTTGAAATGGCCAGAATTATGGTGTTCAAGTTTAATTTTTGTTTAGGAAAAACTGACAGTAAGGATTAACGGATGCCAAAGTGTGAGGAAAGCGCACGTGTGCCATTCACTTGCAGCCTGGAATGTGATGCCCTCTTTAGTTCCGATAATGCATCTGTTCTAAGAATGACGTCATTTTCAACAGTAACATTAGTTTCCGTTAGTCTCCAGATTTGAGCCCGTCATCCCAAGGTATGAAAGTGGACTATGGGTTAGAAAGAGAGAATAATAGAATTAAAGTAACATTTTAATTGGTTAAGGTGAATCAATCTTTTTTTCAGACTACTGATATGGTTTAAATAGAATTTAAGTCATGGTGAACTGACAGTTCAGTCACTAGAAGCGTTTCACGCTGTAGTCTAACGGTAACTGTTAACGGTTGGCTAACGGCGCAGTCTAAGCAACTCGTCCACTTATCTTGCGAGCTGTCTAATTTCTTTCTTTTCTATTCTTTTCGAATTTGTTTAATTCTTATTTCGTGTTGTTATTTCAACACGGATTGTTTAATGAATAAACTAGCAAAAGTTATCAAAACAAAAAACGGCGACATGAAAATCACTTAGGCTTGAAAACGGCATCGGTAGAAGGCAGGCAAGTTAACGTAGCTAACCTTAATTTAAGTAGTAACGGTTACTGTGGTCCTTAATCTTCGCTTTACTTCGCCTAGCTGCGTTATATCCTTTTTCTTTATTGAGTTACTCGTGTGAAACGGTATAGAGACCATTCTAGGACGTGATCGAAAAATGAAATTCCCTCTAATAATTTGTCAATTTACCAATCTGTAAACACGATTGAGTAATCGTGCCCTTAATTTACTCGTGTCTACGGTTTACTAATTCAGATCCTCCAATTAACAGGAATTCTTGGTAAAGTCGACTCAGTGCAAAGGTCGCAACAGAAACTGACCATAAAGACTGATCCTTACTATTGACCTGACCTTAACTATTTTTAAACTAAACAGCTGAACTTGTCCTAAATCAGCCATTACCTGCAACTTCTGCTCGGAGCTCTCAACGCAGTCTGTGTTTCGATAGCACTGAAGCATGGACATTGACAATCGCTCGCGAACTCGTACCCAGTCCATACTAACGGTTTAGCAAATAATGACCTCAATCCAAACCCGTGTCATAGGTCTGTGATGTGAGTTTATGATGCTGTTGGGCGAGACGATAAAACGTAATTTTATTTTGAGGAAGTCTTACAGAATGTATCATTCTCCTGTGATCAGCATGGACAACGTCTGTGTTGCATAGTTTCCACAGTTTTCCTTACCAATAATTCCTGTTAAATTGAGGGTGTGATGTACTAAACCGTACTTACGGATTGTTAAATTGAGAGTACAAAGTGTTCACGGGAATTTTAGTTTTCTACCCTTTCCTCTTCTGAGATAACCATGACAGGTTATCTGAACCGTAAGCCGTACAGCCAGGTTAACTGGCTGAAAAGAATGCTCAAAGACCTGTCTGGAGCCATGCCGCCTAAGGAACAGGACCTTGATTAATTTTAAATTCGTGATTTATCAACGGACCTTTCTGAGAAATGTCCGTAAAATACAATCGTACCGTTTTAAATTAGTACTAAATTCGTGTGATAATTATGGTGGTGTTTATATCTGTTTTATTTCTTTTTTACTGTCGGCTTAATGTCTTAAATGTGTTCTTCTTCTGCAAAGTTTACACAAATACAACTTGTAAAAAGAATTGCACATACATAAAAGGAACAACAAGACAGAAGCAAGGCAATGAATACAAGTGAATGAATGTTCCAATGGCTCAACTGGTAAAGCATGGCACTAGTGACACCACGGTTGGGGGTTTGATTCTCATTGAACACACATAGTAACAAAATGTATACTTCCAAAGTACTGTAAGTTGTTGGATAAAAGCTTTTGCTCAATGAGTAATTGTAACTGAATAAGCTAACAAAATGAATGGTATTATGCAGTTGGAGAGCTGTACAAGAAAGGTGTACTTACAAATAAATCAAAAATTGAGAATGGCCATACACGACAATTTTTAAAAGAGCAAATTGAAATGCAGTTATTGTCCTATCATAGCAGTGTGGTGTAGGTTGCTGTTGTTGGGCTGCTGCTGATGTACCCTTTTGGCAAGGTACTTCTCCCAGATTGCCTCTGTAAATATCAGTTAGTAGACAACATGTGAAAATGTAAGTTATGTATGTCACTGGGGATAAGAATGTCTGCTACACAAATGCCCCTCTTGCTTGGTTAGGCTAATATTTTTGCTATGAGTTATAGAATATGTGCATTTGTAGCTAGCAAGTTAGTCCAGCAAAAGAGACATTTGTTCTCCATTTGACATATTTATGCAAAACATTAAAACATTGGCATCCCACAGCACTGATGGGTAGAGCTCCAGTGGTGTGGTGAGCCAGTGAGAGAATATTGGGTGGTTTGGGATCCATCCTGTGTGACTGAAGGAGGCTGTGGGTGTGGCTCACCTGGAAGTTCTTGAACTGGCCCTGTGACTCGTGGGCCCAGATGAGTCCCAGGCTGAGAAAGAAGGCCAAGCCAAACACCAGCAGCAGCAGGGCAAAGGCCCACACCGGCAGCTGCTGCTGGTCGCTCCCGAACACCAGAACAGCACACAGGCACACCGCGCTCACCATCAGTGCCAGCACAGAGTACTTCACCACCCGCCCTGGCCTACAGTTCCCCAGGGAGCGGCCCAGGTAGCGCTCCCAGCCGGCCTTGAGCTTCCCCGGCACCGGCTGCTCCTTCACCTCCACCTCCACCAGCTGCAGGTTGTCAGAGAAGAAGACGTACGGCTTCATCTCCCCAGCAGGTGGAGGATTTGGCATGGGGCGGGGCTGGGTGGAGGATGAGAATGAGGTCCCGGGGCTGGTTCTGTGGGGCTGGAACCGCAACACAATCACACTGGCCGCCACAAAGGTGTAGGACAGGAGAGTACCGATGGAGAGGAACTCGACCAGCATCTCCACATCAAAGATGACAGCCAGCAGCACCATGGGACAGCCAAAGGAGATGCTGGCTATAACAGGAACCTTGGTGGTCTTGTTGACCCTGGAAAAGATGGAGAAGAGCAGGCCATCGTCTGCCATGGCGTACACGATCCGGGGCAGGGCAAAGACGGTGCTGAGGAGGGACGTGGTCATAGCTGGCGGGGGAGAGGTGGATTGTACTGTTAGCACTGTGGTCACATGATCAAAAGACTCAAAGGATCAAAGTGCCTTAACATCATCTGAGAAACAAATCCTGCCATTTCATTTAATGTGTTTGTTTCTTGTTATTGTCTTCATCAGACTGCATACCTTAGCAGCCTATCATTAAACATGTAAATGCCAGTGCATTTTACAGGCATGAATCTGCTCCATCTTGTCTCGCACAAACAACATGTGTGTTTTGTGAAATGTGAGTGAAATTTGAATGTTGACTACAGAGTCAAATCTTAAGGGATGCAGATGTAACAGCTATTACACCAAGTGTTCAATTCTGAAATATGTGGATGTGGATGAAATTTAAATTTCAATTTAAATGTCAAATGTCTTATTATTATTTGTTTGATTTATCCAAGACAAAGAGAACTCAATACATCAAGAAAGTCCACCTGCATTTGCATACTGTAAGTCACCTGCATTGGCATGGGAAGACTAGGCTAACTGGTAATTTACTATTTGTGTTCCACAGATGCTGTGCTGCATCATCAGATTCTGCACACCTATACTGTACTTTTTGTCACATAGCTAACATGGCAACCCATCTAAGGTTTTTGTGTTCTTTGGCCACCTGTAATCTAGATACCAAGGAAAAGGCATGTTTGGCCGTTCTCTAAAAATACTTTGAAATTCGCATTTAAATTGATAAAAAATATTAGCCTCAATATAAGGCAACTTTTAAAAGTTATATTCTGACGATATTATATGATAAATCTAATGCTCTATATTTGCAGGCTAGTAAAAATTGCTAATGCTAAGTGATGAGAGGTGGAACTATTGATCAAAGCAGCATCCAGTGGATAGATGGGATGGACATGACTTTTTTTCCCAGTTTTTTCCCGGACTAATGGCGCTTTAATTTGTGCAGTGAAATGTTAACCGGGTGTGTGCCAATACGAATCACCCTTACATGAAGAGCTCTGACAGGCAGAGAATCACCCACCGCAGAGGGAACCACAGGCCACAAGGTAGCCAAACCAGCCGGAGCCTCGGCGCGGCAGAGCGTCTGAGATGGCGGAGTCAGGACCTGGGATATACCAGGCCACTTTGCGGGTGAGCATGGCAGAGAGCAGGATGGAGAGGGTGCCCACCAAGGCCATGCAGATGATGTTGGCAATGGGCACAGACCTCTGGGGATCCTTAGCCTCCTCGCTGGATGTTGCAATCACATCGAATCCCACAAAAGTGTAGAAGCACCCGGCTGTGGCAGCTATGATCCCGGACAGCCTCAATGGTGCAAACCGTCCATCCTCCTGGCTCCATTTGGCAGAGTCGGCTACCATAAACCCAAAGACGATGACAAAGGTGGTAACGACTACGTTGATGGACGACAAGATGTTGTTCAGCTTGATGGAGACGTGCAACCCCAAGCAAACAAAGCAGGTGGCCAGGAGAAGAATGCCTGCAGCCAGGAAGTCAGGGTAGCTGGCCAGGAAGGGCACATCCCAGTGGCAGATGTAGGTCTCAGTAAAGTTCCGGATAGTGTGGTTGAACATGGAGTCCATGTAGCTGCTCCAGGACTGAGCCATGGCAGCGCTGGCAGTCATGAACTCCAGGATCATGCCCCAGCCAATTATGAAGGCCCATATTTCCCCCATAGCCACATAAGTGCACATATAAGCTGAGCCAACTCTGGGCACACGGGCCCCAAACTCAGAGTAGCAGAAGGCAGCCATGAGGGAGGCAATGGCAGCCGTGAGGAAGGAGACCAGTATTGCAGGTCCTGCAGTGTCTCTGGCTACGGTTCCAGCCAGGACATAGAGCCCAGACCCCACCATGCCTCCCACCCCCAGGAGCGTCAGGTCCAGGATGGACAGACAGCGTTGCAGTGATGTCTCCATCACGTCTTCCTTTAGACTCTTCCGCCGCGTCAGCTTCTGTCCCAAGCGGTCCATGGGGGCACAGACCAGGCTGCAGTTCACCATGGTAACGCAGCCAAGCTGGTGATTCAGCTGGAGACACAAGCAGAGTTACAGGGGGCAGTTTGAACACAAAGTTACATACGGCCTTAATGTGATAATACCAGTCATAACACGGTGTTCAACACAAACAAATGAAACAAAGATATGACATCCATCTTGGTTGTGCATGAAAGTGAGCAAGCTAGCAAACTGGCTACCCATGTTCCTAACAAAAATATTAATAATACTGTTGCCGTAACAATGTAGCCTTGGTCGGCAATAGATTACTGTTAGTACCAGACAGTACTTGGCAATAGACAATGATCTACATTTTTAGCCAACTACCTACCTGCTGTACCTTAATCGTAACATGGGCAAACTGCATCCATGTCCTTATATGCAGTCACTCATCATTTATGCAGTAATAACCCAAGTTATACAGTAAACACCGCAGTAATTCACAAGCAGCATTGTTACCATTCCCCTCAGATACACCACATAAGTTATTATGCATAGTATCAGGTTTAACAGCAAACATATAGGATACTGGAATAAAAAAATACCTCCATGTCCATGAAGGCTAAGTAATTCACGTCTTAAGTTTTTATTCCCTATGATCTCTTGCAAAAGTAGGTCTATCCTCGATATGGAAATGAAGCCAAGTTACAGTTAATACAATGGGCAACATTACTTTCGCATAAACTGAAAATTTATGAAAAAGCAAACCTTTCTGGTGTTTCCTAACTGCCTTGTATCTTGTGCCTATGCTTTTAATTTTCTTTTCTCCCCAATTTGGAATGGCCAATTAGTCATCGATGTTCGGTCCCATTGCACAACTCCCACTGTCAATCCGGGAGAGCGTGGACAAGCACGTCCCCTTCTCCGAGACACATGATGTTAGCCGCTGCTTCTTTTCGCGCTGCGGTCCACAAGCCAAGCTAGCAGAGAGATGAGTCGGAAGAAGACATTTCATATGCAGCTTTTTGGCATGTGGACCACAGGCGCCCGATCGACCAGCAAGGGTTACTGTTGCTAATGGGACCGAAGCCCCTGCCGACGTACTCACCCCTATCCCCGGCGGAACGAAGCCAATGTGCTCCGCCTGTGAGCTCCCGGTCACTGTCGGTTAGTGATACGGCCGGGATCGAACCCGGGCCGGTCAGTCTACACTCGGAACGAGTGCTTTTACCAACTGAGCCACTCGGGAGCTCATGCTCTCATTTTAAGAGATTACATTCTTCTTCTGTCTCATTTAAGCCTCTAAAGACACTGAAAGCATTAAAATGTGTTACATGGTGTGAAATTCACAGGTACGGGAGGCAAAAACAGAAGCATAAAACCTCTGCTTGACACAGGAGCAGAGGTTTATCAGGACTCAACATTTAATCACCTGTTGTGTGTCCCAAAGCTGGTCAAAATATTTGTACTATGTGGGCTAGCATAACCTGTGCAGTGATACAGTCCATTCACTTGTGTCTTTAATAGGAAATGTCTTACCTGCACTGCTGAGTTGGAGAGGATGAGGACTGTAAAAGAGATTATTGTCAGTGGACACAGAGGAAAAGCTTTGCTGAGAAAACGGTATTGACATCACTCGACTTTATTTACAAGTCAAAAAGAATCAGCACATTTTGTGCACGATTGTCTTGTGTGCTTTTCGTGGCCATGAAGTCACAGATTTGTGTGGAGCTTCTAAAGTGTACTCAGTACTAGAATAAATTACCGCACGAACAGCACTGTTTCTGTTTAGAATTATAATGAAAGTGAACTAACTAATCTGACCATAAGAATTATTCAAAATGTAATTTTAAATGTAAGTTTTAAAATGATGAATGCAGCATGGATGTCATTTAAATGAATGACAGCGTCATATTTTAAAATTTAGCTAAAGTTGGACTTCTTACAGTCATGATTTGAGAGAAACATGTATCTTGACTGTTTTTATTTTGGCATATAAGCATGGTATTGAAAGACATCATTAGGCTATACTCATGTTATTTATTCATGTTATTGCTTAAATGCAGTATTAAAAACGGTCTTAAAAACACCATATTCTTATCATTAATGCGAATAAGAGTAGTTAGCCATGTGAATCCGCATTTATAGGACTGGACTGAAGGCTTTTAAAATAACTTTGTTTACTTTTAGCGCTTTAATAATAAGTTTTACCTCCATTTTATTTTTAACAAAAATGTTTGAAAGGCTATTTAAAAGAATGTAAATATATTTTATAGGTAAATAAAATGATCATACTAAACGTTTAGCTCTTGGTCTCTTTTTGCGACCGATTCCTCCAGGAGGAAGGCCCCTGTATGTAAACTTACACAGCATTGTGGATAGAAAAGCCCTTATGTTTGTGCCCTTGCTTTACACATTGCTGACAGAACTAATTTATTTGCAAATTGGTATGTCCAGCAGGCAGGTAGTAGGGAACATTGCAATTTGGCAGTCAAGCAGGTTATGCAAAAACGGGTAAACTTTTCTGGCAGTGTTTGTTTTTCCACTTTGTGTTCTAAATGCCAGTGGCAAAATGAGTTTTACTATGGCCTAATACAGAAACCGGCCCAGGAAAGTTATCAGATCAGATACAACCATTCCTTTGGTCAGCGGAACTGCACCTCCTGCCAGGATGTTTGCTTCCACGCTTTAGAACACAGTGTCAGTTGTCATCAACTGCTGTTGTCTGTTTGAAAATGTGGATATTATCTACACCTTTGACAGTTTGAGACATTGGAAATGTACATCTGACGGTGAGCGTTAGCGTAGAAGCCCCCCACATAAACAATATATTCTCTGCAAATTGGTAAATAAATGCTTGCTAAAATAGGTCTGCTGTTAAGGATACTGATATATAGCTAAGTTACAAAAATCAAGTTTGTTGGTCACATACATACACCTCATACATAGTAAACGATCACTGTTCCAGAGCAGTGCTTACTAGTTCATTGATGTATCTTGGACCTGTGATGCAAGTCACCTTACTCGGCTATCTGCAGAGAATGTGGTATTTCAAACTTCATTCAAGAACGACTGAAAGACTGAACCATGTCAGCATTGCCAGGTGCTGATACCAGACAGCCAAACGCCTCATTACAAAGGCCAAATCAGTCCAATAAACAGCCTTAAATTGTGCTTCAAAACATCAAAAACAAAATATGAGAGCCACCTGTTTACAAGATTCACAGAATTCAGTGTGAAGGCATATATAGCTGACATCTAAATGCAGTACAGCAAAATCTCATCAAGTGAGCCTGCAGCTCTACATCTAAATGTAGGACAACGTATCCACTGATGTCACCCTTTTGACGAGTGTGACACAGTGCAGGGTATTGCCCTAAATGGTTACTCACAGGAGCCTTGGTCTCCCCAGCTGCACTACAAAATGGGGGTTCCGCAGCATCACGGACGGTGTCTATATTATGCAATTTTGTAATTTTATAATGTATAAGCATTAACACACATACACATACATGTATATTTTTCATTTTTCACTGCAGTCATGGGTAAATAAAAATATGCTTGATTTATTTATTATAAATTAATGCAGTTTTATTAGCTTCAAAGATTACATATTTTAGTTTCCAGATCTCAAATACATTTGTGTTTTGATGCAAGTATGTAAGCATGTAGTTTTGCAAATTGTAAAGGGCATATATGTCTCTTTCTATTAAAAAGATGTTACAATTGTACAGAAAACTTTTGCACTGACAATTAGCACTGTATTAGCAATCAAGACAACATAGTGGCCAGAGAACACTTTTTACATCTCTTTTCTTTACGCAAAATGAGGATGTTGTGTAGAAAGCAGTTCTTGTGTACATTCAGATACTCAAAAATAACAAGCCAACAGCTCTTGCTACCATCTGATGGATGTTGGCGTAAGTTCATATACCCCCAAACAGGACTGCATCCCTACTGTCGTCGTATTGATAATGTAAAACACAATATTCCCATTTTAAACTGAGAAGACAATATATACCTTGACATGGATTATGTTCAAGGAAGAAAATATTATTTTAATCAATTCCTGAAACACATTACTCACCTACTGTCAATATACATTGAAAATCATTTTTGTCTCCAGTTTAGAACTGTGCTGTATGTATTTATTTTTTCTCAGGTAAAGTACATTACAGTCCTGAATGCATTATAACAGCTGAGAGCAAACATTCTGAAGAAACAGGAGGACAGGGAAAGGAACGATATTCTGTCTGACATTGTTGCCTCAATCAATCAGTCAATTCATCAATTGACTTTTATCCCAGCATGCACTGACTCTCCCAGGCCACCGTTGGGCTGCACTGATGGCTCCTGTGCTGGGAGGTCCTGCAAGCCCTCCTTGCTGTGCCTGATCCCATAGCTGAAATACAGCACCAGACCTGCAGAGACACACAGAGGCACATCAGGCAGGGGTGTGGACATGTACTCATACACCTGTACAGCACACACACATGACACAGAAAAAAATACACAATCAAAATGACAAATCTGAATGTGGCATTAAAATTCTTTGACAAGCAACCTTGGTCATGCAAATTCTATGGTGTCTATGTGGGATTCCTCACTGGAGCATCTTTGGGAAATACCACAGGTGTGTCCATGGCAATGGCAGTGGTGTTCTCTGTGTTGGACGCTTACCTATAACCAACCAGACAGCAAATCGGATCCAGGTGAAAAAGCTCAGATTAAACAGGAGGAAGACATTGAATAGAATGCTCACTCCAGGAATGAAGGGGACCAGAGGCACCTGAGGAGACAACAGCCAATAGTGATCAGGCCTGAGTCCTGGGGGTGTGGTTTACACATGACAAAGATTAATTATGCCAATACATTCACAACCTTAACCCAGATGACCCTATTTAATTCTGAATCTAGATTTTCATACAGGCAGATACAAGGCTTTTGTTTCTGTGTTTATACAGTGTGTAATAAACCCAAGAGGCAATACACAGTCTGTAAAGTGGGACTAATAATACTTTAGTCCTTGGCAGGGTAGAGCAAATACAGAGCATAGAGTAGTGTGTGAGTGAGTGAGTTTAGTTGTGGAGTCTGTGTGACTGAAGGAAGCTGTGGGCGTGGCTCACCTGGAATGTGTTGAGTTTGGCCTGTGGCTCGTGGGCCCAGATGAGTCCTAGGATGAGCAGGAAGGCCAGGCCAAACACCAGCAGCAGCAGGGCAAAGGCCCACACCGGCAGCTGCTGCTGGTCGCTCCCGAACACCAGAACAGCACACAGGCACACCGCGCTCACCATCAGTGCCAGCACAGAGTACTTCACCACCCGCCCTGGCCTGCAGTTCCCCAGGGAGCGGCCCAGGTAGCGCTCCCAGCCGGCCTTGAGCTTCCCCGGCACCGGCTGCTCCTTCACCTCCACCTCCACCAGCTGCAGATTGTCAGAGAAGAAGACGTACGGCTTCATCTCCCCAGCAGGTGGAGGATTTGGCATGGGGCGGGGCTGGGTGGAGGATGAGAATGAGGTCCCGGGCCTGGTTCTGTGGGGCTGGAACCGCAACACAATCACACTGGCCGCCACAAAGGTGTAGGACAGGAGAGTACCGATGGAGAGGAACTCGACCAGCGTCTCCACATCAAAGATGACAGCCAGCAGCACCATGGGACAGCCAAAGGAGATGCTGGCTATAACAGGAACCTTGGTGGTCTTGTTGACCCTGGAAAAGATGGAGAAGAGCAGGCCATCGTCTGCCATGGCGTACACGATCCGGGGCAGGGCAAAGACGGTGCTGAGGAGGGACGTGGTCATAGCTGGCGGGGGAGAGGTGGATTGTACTGTTAGCACTATGGTCACATGATCAAAAGACTCAAAGTGCCTTAACATCATCTGAGAAACAAATCCTACCTTTTCTTTGAATTTTTATTTTTTTTATCTTCAGCCTTATTAGGCTGTACATCTCAGCAGTCTATCCAGAAACACAGAAATGCCAAGGAGCTTTAATTACATGGACCTGCTGGTTTCCATGCGGTCTCCAGCATATCTCCAACATGAAAGATGTGGGTACACAATGGAGGAAAATTTGTGAGCCTCCCCAGAGCATGTCCTCCCCAGAAAATTAAAAATATTATTTTCTGGCTCTTATTGATTTCAAAAGATAACACAGAAAGCTACAGAATCAAATCATAAGGGAAAAGAGTCACAGTTACAAAGATACCAAGGGTTCAAATCTGAAATGTTTGGATGAAATTTTTCTTTTTGTTTCTCATTGCATTTCGATTGATTTACCTAGGGCAAATAAAGCCCGATACACCTAATGGAATTTCACCTGCATTTACTGACCATCACTGGACTGCACTGGAATGGACAGGCTAAACTGTATGTCACAAATTCTACTAATCCCAGCCTACAACTGGTGTGCTGCATCATCAGATTCTGCACACACATACTATACTTTTCCTTACACAGCAAACATGACAGCCCATCGCAGGGTTAAATGACGATAACTTAATGTAATCTAAGTTTCAAAAATGTAACTTGCAAGCTAGCGAAAACTTCTGAAAACTACTAAGTGATGAGATGTGGCACCATTGGTCAAAGCAACACCCAGTGGATAGATGGACACAACTTTTTACCCCTTTTTCACCCTTATTTTGGAACCACTAATAGAGCATTAACCTGTGCAGTGAAATGTTGAAGCCAGGTGTGTGCCAATATGTATCGCCCCATACACTCTCTACAAGGAAAGTGTTTTGTTGTATGTATCAAAAACTCAGAAAGAAAGTGCCCCTTACATGATGTATACTGATGGATAAATGACTGGAAGATCCAGCCAAAAAACTTTTTTTTTTCATCTTTTCCGACAGAGCAACCTTTGAAGAACTCCGATGGACAGACAGAGAATCACCCACCACAGATGGCACCGCACACCGCAACGTAGCCAAACCAGCTGTAGCCTCGGCGAAAGAAAGCATCTGAAACAGCCGAGTCAGGGTCCAGGGTGTTCCAGGGCACTATGAGGGTAAGCATGGCAGAGAACAAGGTGGAGAGGGTGCCCACCAGGGCCAGGGAGAGTGTGGTGGCGCCGGGCACAGACTTCTGGGGATTCTTTGCCTCCTCACTGGATGTTGCAATCACATCGAAGCCCACAAAGGCATAGAAGCTTGTGGCTGCACCAGCTAAGATCCCAGGTAGCCCAAATGGCGCAAACCCTCCCTCGTCCTGGCTCCAGTTGTCAGGTTCGGCCAGCACAAATCCAAAGATGATGATGATGGTGATGATGATTATGTTGATGCACGATAAGACATTGTTCAGCCAGGAGGAGATGCGCACCCCCAAGCAAACGAAGAGGGTGGCCAGGAGAAGAATGCCTGCAGCCAGGAAGTCAGGGTAGCTGGCCAGGAAGGGCACGTCCCAGTGGCAGATGTAGGTCTCAGTAAAGTTCCGGATAGTGTGGTTGAACATGGAGTCCATGTAACTGCTCCAGGACCGAGCCACAGAAGAGCCACCAATCATGTACTCAAGGATCACATCCCAGCCGATTATGAAGGCCCAGATCTCTCCCATGGACACGTAAGTGTACACATAGGCTGAACCAGCCTTGGGCACGCGGGCCCCAAACTCGGAATAACAGAGGGCAGCCATGAGGGAGGCAATGGCAGCCATGAGGAAGGACACCACTATTGCAGGTCCTGCAGTGTCTCTGGCTACGGTTCCAGCCAGGACATAGAGCCCAGACCCCACCATGCCTCCCACCCCCAGGAGCGTCAGGTCCAGGATGGACAGACAGCGCTGCAGTGATGTCTCCATCACGTCTTCCTTTAGACTCTTCCGCCGCGTCAGCTTCTGTCCCAAGCGGTCCATGGGGGCACAGACCAGGCTGCAGTTCACCATGGTAACGCAGCCAAGCTGGTGATTCAGCTGGAGACACAAGCAGAGTTACAGGGGGCAGTTTGAAGATAAAGTTACATACGGCCTTAATTTGATAATACCAATCATAACACGGTGTTCAACACAAACAAAACCCACTCAAATTTTTCTGTTTCATTGATGTATTAAACATGGTTTCAGTGAACTTAGGACTATGACTGACACTAAAGCTGTAGTCCTATTGCAGTAAATTGTTAAATGCAACATTTTGTGGTATATATTTATGAGCAGGTCGTGAGTGAAATAATTTATTTGCAGGTTTAAGGTCCAGGCTTCTCTTTTTCTTCACCCATAGGAGACATCACTCTATTTTGCAGTATCACAGAATGGCAAAATCCAGACCCCACATGTCCATTTCTAACGTGATCAGAATCGGTGTAACCGCGATATTTTATTCTTCATCAAACTTGTTTTAGCCCACTCTACAACACGAGCGTTATATGTTATACAACGTAACATACATAAACTGAGATGCAAAACCGGTCTTCGGCATACAATGGAAACAAGGGTTTACGACGATTTCACTAATCGCGGAGCACATGCGACCCTCGCCTACTCAAGACATATGTTAACCCTGTTAGGCAGGGAACCCTATTCAGTTCCAAAGCGAAGATATAACTCTTAACAGCCAGTCTGTGTTCGATATTAACGCAAACAAGAGTGCATTCCAAAGGCGTAACAGTTTCACAATATGCACATTACCGGACAGGATTTTCAAATGAGCATCACCCGGACACCGGCTAAACAAACAAAATCACCGTGGTCTAGTGTGGGTAAAACGCTGGTTAAAATATTCTACTAATGGCAAAAACGTGTCAGATATAGCCTATTTGTGACCTGTGCGCTGCATTCCCCCAGGTCATGTCTTACCTGAGTTGGAGAGGATGAGGTGTATGCAGTTTTCGTCAACGGACGGAGAGGAACCGCTTTGCTGAGAAAACTATCACCATTACTCGGCCTAATTTACAAGTCAAAAAGTGCGAGCATATTTAGGGTTCGATTATCGTAGGTGCTTTTCTCGGCCGTGAAGGTAGCCTATACGTTTGTTTCGACAATTGAAAATGTACTCAAGGTATCTTTTCTTAACGCTCTTTTCAGATAATTGTATGAAATGTATGCAATCAATACGGACGGTACGTTATCTCTATAGCATTCAAAAATGTAATGAAAGAACGATTATGGCCATACCAAATATACATGTAACATGCAATTTGGTACATTTTAAAATAATGAATGCAACAAGGGCGCCATTTACATTAATGAAAACGTCAAATTTTAAAATCTGGTATAAGTTCAACTTCTCATAGTCATTATTTCAGAGAATCATGTACCCTGATTATTTTTTTTACCTGGATGTAAAGCCTAAAGTCAAAATAAATCATTATTTTGATACCATATATGTATCGTTATAACTTAAAAGCAACATTCCAAAATATTCTTCACATTAGTCTATTTTATGATGGCTAATGTTTTGTAAATCACTCTAGATAAGAACATATGCCAAATTAATGTAATGTAAATGTAATGTATTCTGATTATTAATGTTAAGAAGAATACTCAGTAATGTAGGTCCTTACATTGGACATGTTCCATATCACATTTCCGGTGTTTGGCTTGTCGTTGTTATTTTTAAAATAAATTAGTTGCTCTTTGCTTTTAGTGAGTTAAAGGCACATTTTGCCTGTTGTAAAAGTTTCCATAGACTGTAAAATTGTTTGATAGGCGAATATGATTATTTTTGGACACAATGTTTTGCTCTTGCTTTGTTTACCGTGGGATTTGCTTCGAGAGGTGTGGAGCTCGTGTTTTGATTTCTACGCCGTTGTAGATAAACAGGCTCTTACATTTTCGGCCGTTCTGCTTCAGACAATCTTTTTAAGCAGAACTAGTTCATCTGCACATTGTGTCGTCCAGCAGGCAGGTGACACAGAACATAACTATTTGAAAGTCAAGTCGACCATGCAAAGGCGGGTAAATTTTATGGCCATGTTTGTTTTAACAGTTTTTTTTTCCTCCGAAATAACTGAACCGAAATGAACTTTACCACAGCCAATACAGAAACCGTCCCAGGAGACTTACTACTCAGATAAGTGCAAGTCAGATTATCGTTCCTCGTAATTGCACCTCCTGCCAGGATGCCCATTTCCCCCTTTTTAACAGTGTCAGTTAAGTGAAGTCATCAAACTTCATTAAAGACCAACTAAAAGTATGAATGATGTCAGCAATGCCAAGTGTTGATGCTAGACAGCCAAAAGGCCAAAGTATGCACATTTTCTTATTTAACTTACATATAAATATAGTACAACAAAACCACATCAAGCAAGTCTACAGCTCTACATCTAAATATAAGATACCCACATCAAGTGATCAGTAGTAAATCAGTTAATCAATGATCATATCACTAATATCAGTCTTTCAATGGCTGCAACACAGTGCAGAGTATTGCCCTGAAAGTTTACTTTCTAGAGCCTTGGTCTCCCATGCTGAGCTGCAGCACCATGGACAGTGTCAGTCCCAGGGATTTTGTATTTTTAACATTTTTATCTTTGTTCAGTGTAATCTAAAGGAGGTAGTATGATTTATACACAAAACACTTTGATTTTGGTCAAGGGATGGAATATTATTTTTATTCAATGCCTCATACACATCATTCACTCACTGTCAAAATAAATTAAGAATACTTTTATCAATGAAGACATTTTTTATTATTTTTTTTGCTGATGCTGTTTAGGTAAAATACCGCTTCTACACATTGAATACATTTTAAAACACTGTGGGAAAAGAGAGAGAGCAAAAATCTCAAACACAGGAAGAAGAGGACAGGAGCAGGAATGATATTCTGTCTTTCACTGTTGCCTCGAAAGTAAGGATGTTGTGTAGAAAGCAGTTCTTGTGTACATTCAGATACTCAAAAATAACAAGCCAACAGCTCTTGCTACCATCTGATGGATGTTGGCGTAAGTTCATATACCCCCAAACAGGACTGCATCCCTACTGTCGTATTGATAATGTAAAACACAATATTCCCATTTTAAACTGAGAAGACAATATATACCTTGACATGGATTATGTTCAAGGAAGAAAATATTATTTTAATCAATTCCTGAAACACATTACTCACCTACTGTCAATATACATTGAAAATCATTTTTGTCTCCAGTTTAGAACTGTGCTGTATGTATTTATTTTTTCTCAGGTAAAGTACATTACAGTCCTGAATGCATTATAACAGCTGAGAGCAAACATTCTGAAGAAACAGGAGGACAGGGAAAGGAACGATATTCTGTCTGACATTGTTGCCTCAGTCAATCAGTCAATTCATCAATCGACTTTTATCCCAGCATGCACTGACTCTCCCAGGCCACCGTTGGGCTGCACTGATGGCTCTTGTGCTGGGAGGTCCTGCAAGCCCTCCTTGCTGTGCCTGATCCCATAGCTGAAATACAGCACCAGACCTGCAGAGACACACAGAGGCACATCAGGCAGGGGTGTGGACATATACACCTGTACAGCACACACACACACACACACACACACACACACACATACGATACAGACATGTGCAGCACCAAACACATAATTCTATGGTGAGGGTCATGAGCGTGTTTTTGCTGTATGAGGTCATCTGGTATAAAAGCAATTATGGTGTTGGTCACATCATCTGTAGGATATACCACACTTGTGTCCATGGCAGTAGTGTCCTCTGTGTTGGATGCTTACCTATAACTATCCAAACAGCGAGTAGGATCCAGGTGAGAAGGCTAAGGTAAAACATGAGAAAGACGTTGAATAGAATGCTCATTCCAGGAATGAAGGGGACCAGAGGCACCTGAGGAGACAACAGCCAATCGGGGTCAGCCCTGAGTAATGCCGAAGGTCACGTGACCTTAGTGTGGCGTCATCTGAATAAGGCTGAATGACATGGAGGATTGTTAAAATACAGAAATACCTCGGAGAAAGGAAAGGTAGCAGGGATAAGTGAGGTGTGGTGAGTGGCAACCAGATGTAGTTGTGATTGAATGGACAAGCTGACCAAACAACATGTTCGGGACATCACTGAAGTTACTGGTCCGCTGTTTGGATTAATATAGCTAGTTTATTTGCCTATGTTTGTTAAAGGCAGTGGTGACATATTTAAATACACAAATATACAAAAAATACACCTGCATGAAAAGACAGGAAAGAACCTGATAATCTGTTTATGTGACATATCCCAGACTCTGTCTGTGACACAATCAAGGTTGAGCTACCAAAGTGTCTTAATCCCCAGTCAGGAATTATGACAAAAAGTGCAGTGTTTGTGGTTGCAGGCTGATGTTTATGCATGCATGCATGTGAGCATACAGTTTAGTTGTGGAGTCTGTGTGACTGAAGGAGGCTGTGGGCGTGGCTCACCTGGAATGTGTTGAGTTTGGCCTGTGACTCGTGGGCCCAGATGAGTCCCAGGCTGAGAAAGAAGGCCAAGCCAAACACCAGCAGCAGCAGGGCAAAGGCCCACACCGGCAGCTGCTGCTGGTCGCTCCCGAACACCAGAACAGCACACAGGCACACCGCGCTCACCATCAGTGCCAGCACAGAGTACTTCACCACCCGCCCTGGCCTGCAGTTCCCCAGGGAGCGGCCCAGGTAGCGCTCCCAGCCGGCCTTGAGCTTCCCCGGCACCGGCTGCTCCTTCACCTCCACCTCCACCAGCTGCAGGTTGTCAGAGAAGAAGACGTACGGCTTCATCTCCCCAGCAGGTGGAGGATTTGGCATGGGGCGGGGCTGGGTGGAGGATGAGAATGAGGTCCCGGGGCTGGTTCTGAGGGGCTGGAACCGCAACACAATCACACTGGCCGCCACAAAGGTGTAGGACAGGAGAGGACTGATGGAGAGGAACTCGACCAGCGTCTCCACTTCAAAGATAACAGCCAGCAGCATTATGGGACAGCTGAACACTACGCTGGCTGTAACGGGAGCCTTGGTGGTGGGATTGATCCTCGAAAAGATGGAGAAGAGCAGGCCATCGTCTGCCATGGTGTACACGATCCGGGGCAAGATAAAGAGGACTGAAAGGAGGGTTGTGGTCAAAGCTGCAGGTGGGGGGGAAGAGGGTTTTTTCATTGACACTATGGTCACATTAGCTGCTATTATGATTCAAAGGGCCTGTAATGACTTAATCACATCTGAGAAACAAATATCACCATTTCTTTTCATAACTCAACTTTTCATCGACATAGGCTGCGTGTATCTCAGCAATGGTACAATAAGCAATAATCAATGGTATGATTCTGTTGGTTTCAATATAGTCCAACTCATACCTTTCCCAGGAGCATGATAACTATCACACTGAACCGAGTCCTGAATATAAGGTAGCCCTCCTTTCCAAGGGAAATAATGTTTCCAATAATAGGTTACAAAAATAAATTTATCAAGCCACAAACATACAGCTTCAGCAATCAATTGAGGAAAAAGACACTTTCATCCATACAATAGAAGTTGCCAGCTATCTGGTAGAAGTTGCTTTGGTAATCCAGTAACAAGGTTTGAAATTCAGTAATGTAATGCAAAACATCTCACACATCATGCCATTGTTTGACATTAATTTCTGTGACACCATATACTTTTAGTAGCAGTGGAATGCATGAATTTGAGGAGTCATTAAACTTAATGCTTCTTTAACTATCATGATCTTTAAGGGTGCATGTATCTGCCTCTAGTTCCCAGCACCTGCAGCAATGTTTTTACATTCAGAAATGGAGATAGAGGGCAAATGCATTCTGGGATTTCTTTGAGACTTTCATTGTTGTGGAGCTTATTCTGGGATCAGTAGAATTTCAGATTAGGTTTTATTGCTTTGTAAAAGAAAGTGATCTGCTCTTCTCTGTGTGGGAAAATAGCAACACATACATTTATAAAAGTTTTTTTTAAGAATGGTTAAATTATCTGTAACTGCCACTGCACTCCCTTGCCCCATGTTTGGTATAATGGTCACTGAAAATTGGTAAGTAGCCACTGCAGGTAGGCATATGCAATTTCCTACAACTGTTTGTACAAGATTACATTATTGTCATTTAGCAGACGGTCTTATCCGGAGCAATTTACAAAGGCAACAATTTTATCTAATTATACACGGGGATAGTTACTGAGGCAATTGTGGGCGAAGTACCTTGCCCAAGAGTACAACAGCAGTGCCCCAGCAGGGAACTGAAACGGCAACCTTTTGGTTATGAGTCTTGCTCTTCGTCACTATGCCATAGTGCTGCCCTGGTACAGCCAGTCAAATGCTTTCCCGTAATTCCATTTTGTTCTCACAGAACACCCCTACATTCATGTGAAACACAGAGACCGACAGACAGACAGAGAATCACCCACCGCAGATGGCACCGCAGGCCACGACGTATCCCATCCAGCTGTAGCCTCGGCGAAAGAAAGCGTCTGAGATGGCGGAGTCAGGATCCAGGGTGCTCCAGGGCACAATGAGGGTGAGCATGGCGGTCACCAGGACGTAGTAGGCAGCCACCAGGGCCACGGAGATCATGCTGGCAATAGGCAAAGACTTCTGGGGATCTTTGGCCTCCTCGCCAGACGTTGTGATCACCTCAAACGCCGAAAAGACAAAGAAGCACGTGGCTGTGGCTGCCAAGATCCCTGACACCCCAAAGGGCGCAAACCCTCCCTCGTCCTGGCTCCAGTTCACGGGTTCGGCCAAAACAAAGCCAAAGACAACAATGAAGGCGAGGACAGCCATGTTGATGCAGGATAAGATATGGTTCAGCCAGGAGGAGATGCGCACCCCCAAGCACACGAAGCAGGTGGCCAGCAGAATAATGCCCGCAGCCAGGAAGTCAGGGTAGCTGGCCAGGAAGGGCATGTCCCAGTGGCAGATGTAGGTCTCAGTAAAGTTCTGGATGCTGCTGTTGAACATGGAGTCCATGTAGCTGCTCCAGGACCGAGCCACAGTGGCACTGCCAATCATAAACCCAAGGATGGTGTTCCAGCCAATTACGAAGGCCCAGATCTCCCCTATGGACACATAAGTGAACACATAGGCTGGCCCAGCCTTGGGCACGCGGGTCCCAATCTCGGAGAAGCTGAGGACAGCCAAGAACGTGCCAATGGTGGCAATGATGAATGACAGCATTGCACTAGGGCCGGCAATGTCTCTGGCTGTGGTGCCTGTCAGGACGTACACCCCAGAACCCAACATTCCCCCTATCCCCAGCAGCGTCAGGTCCAGCGTGGACAGACAGCGCTTCAGTGACGTCTCCATCACGTCTTTCTTTAGAGTCTTCAGCCGCATCATCTTCCGCCCCAAGTGGACAAGGGGGGCACAGTCCCACCGGCAGTTCACCATGGTAACGCAGCCAAGCTGGTGATTCAGCTGGAGATACAAGCAGAGTTAGAGGGGGCAGTTTGAACACGAAGTTACATATGGGCTACAGGTGATAATAGGAGTTACATCAATAACATGGTCAACACAAAGTATATAAACAAAATTCAAGTTTTCATTTTCATTTCATTGATTCATTGAACCTGACTTTTTTTGTCCAAATAGATTGGGACTTTATGCTCCCCTATAACACCATCTAAAAATCAAACAACTCAAATAACTTACAATAACACGATAAGTGCACTATGACAAAAACAGGTAAAGTATTCAACTGAAACGCAGAAACAAAACTGATGTTACCGTTTCTTTCCAGGAATAAGTGTTGTTCAGGAAGACATCCCTTTTCCTTAAGGTACGCTGTTGAGTTGGAAAGGATAAGCACAGTTTCTGTATCCTGAGGACTGTTGAGTTTCCCTCGAAGGACAGAAAGGAGGAGCTTTGCTGAGTAACCTCTACCTGCGTTACATGGCTTTATTTGCATGTCAAAAAGGACAAGCACATTTTTGTGTAGTGCGCTTCTTGTGCCCATTGGAGTCAAACAGGTTTTCACACATTTGAAAGGTAGGTTACTCAATGTCCTGATGAATTTCCTTAGAGGACATGGTGGAAAAATTAAAAATACCCATAATTTGTAATTTAACAATCTGTGCCCTTGATTTAGTAACTCATTCCAAAAGTTTTTCAATTTGTATCCTCAATTTATCAATTTATTAAATGGTGGGTATGTATTGGGTACATATGAGTTTGGGAGCGAATGACAACATGCCTCGTTGTTGAAAAAAACACAGACTGTGTTAACAGCTGTAAGCAGATGTTGCCCGTAAAAGATGATTTAGGACAAGTCCTGCTGTGTAGTTTAAAATAGTGAAGGTTTGAATAGTGGTCGCGGAATCTGTTGATATCTTCTCTTGGTAGCAACACTTGCCTGAGTCTGTCTTACCCATAATTCCTGTTACTTTGAAGGTACCAATTATTAAATCACCGGGATGGGGAAAAGGTGGTTAAAAGATCTGATGTTTAGTCTTTTGTTGCACAGAATACTTTAGGAGATATGATAATGACCTCTCATGCGCTTATTTACAAAAATGACCTTGATGTGGACACTGAAAGCTAGATAACTTTGCTAATGACACTAAACGTGAAAGCAAAGGTAACAGTTCTCAAGTCCTCAAGTGGACAGACTCCTAGCAAATTAACTTACACACTGCCACATGCAAAGTTCTACATGTTGGCAATAAGAATGTAGGGCAGAATTATTTCATGGGCGGTACAAAACTAGACTGTGTACAGCATGAAAATGACTTGGGAGTAACAGTTAACATAAGTCAATCTGAATTAAGACATTGTGCTGAAGCAGTAAAAAGGCAACTAGGATGCTGGGACACAGCAGAAAGTACTGACTACAAATCAAAGGAGGTTAATGTTATATGTCTTTGTGAGACCACACTTGGGATACTGTGTTCACACCATAAGAAGGATGTAGCAGCTTTTGAGAAGGGTAGACAACAAGACTGGTTCCAGGTTTTAAAGAGCCTCAAGACACTTAATCTTTAAGCTAAATTGAAGGAGTGTCAGGGGAGATTTCAATGAGATTTCAACATTTTCCAAAGGCCTAAATCAAATGGGCTATAGAAACGCTTACGATTAGTTCTATCAGCAGATCAAGAGGACATAGGATACTAGCAAGTATCTTTTGTCTCAGAGTTTAAAGTGCCTGTAGCAACTTGCTAGGATTCATAGTGGAAGCAAAAGACAAAAGGACAAGGCTAGCAGTGTTGAATGGCCAGTTTTCGTCATTAGACTTCTTACATTCTTGTTTTAAGTCGTACATCACAGGCTAAGTAAGCCTGTATGTCCCCAGGGATTGTGTCTAAAATTTCTGATGGAACTAGCTTTATTTGCAAATGGTTACCGAAGGCAAACGAGCAGGGGGGAATGCAACTATTTGAATGTGAAGGAAGCTGGGTAATGATGGAATTCACTTTACTGTCCATCTTTGTTTGCATGTTTTGTTTGAAAAACAGGTATACCTTGGTTTAGGACACTCCTGAAAACAAAGCTTCTTCTAACAAAGTTTAAACTATTTTCTGAATGATTAAAATGATGCAGGCTATTTATTTCAAAATAAAATCCCCATAACTCACATGAAGCTATACAAACAGTGCAAAATACATTGCTTTTTGAAAGTAGTTTTTGTTTCCAAGGTGGGTCACTGTTGATGTGGTATGTGTGTGCAACTCCCCTTAATAAAAATAACAGAAAAGCTAACCAAAACACACATCACAGGGATATTAGAATCCAGATGAAGGTAACGCTAGCTACGTCTTGAGTACAAGTACCTATGCATATTCACTAAGGTAGGTGAAATGCACGTTTCTAAAAAGATATTTCCTGTTTAAGGTGCATGGGATGTTATTCCATTAGTGGTTAGCTACACTTTGCCACTCACTCCCGTTTTTGGAGTCCTGGAATACATCCGCATTTGCTCTTCCATGTCTCTCTTCTGACAGCATTTCTGATAAGTAAGCCATCTTACAGAACAGACTTACTTGTATATACATATGTATACACTTAACTGATGTATATCCACACATGATGCTAAATTAACTTGTCAAAGTACGAACCAGTAACATATGGCTAGTATACTATACACTGTCATTTTGTTAATAAACTATGACAAATATGTGAATTTTCATGTGAACTGCTGTTAGCATAGGCCATCTCAAAACATTCAGTAATGCCTGTCTCTCTACATGTATAAAGGAACTATTCTCCAGAAGTTAGTACAGAAACACAGTACAAACTTGCAATTAAATGTGTTGACATCAAAATGAAGGCAAATTATAAACAATTTGGGGTATACTACCTCACACAGATAGTCACTTTCAATGCAATGTAACTTTTGAGTTTTCAAAATTATTTTACTTGGCTGTGTCTATGAGAACACTGCCTTTCAAACTCCACTGAAAACTGACTTAAAAGCTGAATCATGGTATACCAACAGCCAAACAGCCAGAATGAAAAAATATTGAAAAAAAGATGAGATGTATTGTCAAACACTGGAAAGCAGGGGGAACTTATTTTTACCTGATACCTTTATGTTGTGAGACTTCAGGTGTGATACAGTGCAGGGTAGTGACCTGGATGTTCCTTCAGCATAGTGTCCATCTCACCTGCAGCACCTCGAGGCGACTGAGGTTGCCAGGGATACAGCCCACACCTCCCTTTGCCCTTAAGTGGTGCAGTGACCATTCCATAATTGTCTTTTCTAAGCAGCTCGCACTTATACCCATACTTAGATGAACCGTAAAATCTGTCTGTAACTGCATGTTGACAGAACCCACACTTGTCATTTACTTTTGAGCTCCCTCCTCGTTCCCCTCTGAAAGCTCAGACACCATCTGAACTTCTTTGCAAAGCACTTAAATTATCATTAGAAATCAATGGATTTTGAACGACTGCACCAACGCTTACTGTAGCTTTAAACTGTGTCAGTTAGCTCACCTCATCTTTGCAGCTCAAGTGGCCACCAAAGACCGCTTATCATTTCCAAATGAATTGCAAAAAAATTCATTTAATATGTACATAGTGATTAAATATGTGGTGATCTGTGTGTTTAGCCAGCTACTGAGTTGCTAGTGTTGAAAGGGTAAGGTACAGGAGAGGTAAGTCAGTTTACCTATCAGTTTGGGGTAAAAGTTAGTGCAGGTCGTTCAGCATCACAGGGAGGAATGAAGCTCTACCCTGCAACAAAACAGTCAATCAAGGGCGTTTTCCTCCTGATCGTGTCCAGTTCTCTCATCCCAACACATTGCCACAGATCAACTGTCTGCAGCGAACTGGATTTACACTGGATTCAGTATAGCGGTGTCTTGCCTCTCCCCCTCACTTTAGTCCATCCGTTTCTGAGGTCATCAAAATACGCAGTCATTCAATCTGAAATGCACACCAGGCATTCACTGTGTAGAAAGTGTGTTTATTTCTTCACAGTTTTATACAAAAGTCTGACAGCAGACACGCTGTGATGAAAAAGTCTTCGCTGAAAGTCACATGGATATAATGAGAAATAGCCTACAGAAGGAAGCGTCTGCAGTGAGGCTTATTCTGGATGGGGTGGGAGATTAGGGGACCGGTGCGGGAGAAACGGGAGATTCTAGCATGGTGCGTTTTACTCCAGGGAGAAGTGTGCACCCAGGACCCCACCCGAGCCCTGCAGCAACTGCGTGGCGACTTCAAACTCCAGCGGCACCGCCTGCTTCTCACTGTGCTGCAAGCCGCGCTCAAACAGCTGTGGGGAGAGACAGAATCACACACACTCAATGGCATGGTCAGATACAACATGCACACACACACACGCGCGCTTGCACATGCACACACACGCACCGTGCGCAGAAACAGCAATGCATTTCTTTGGACAAGGGGAACCTGAAAGCACACCTGTAACCCTAACACGCACACATGCGCATATATGCGCATGCAACCACTCTCTCTCTCTCTCTCTCACACACACACACACACACACAGTCTCAAACAAGCACTGCCCTGCTTGTAACATTACAATGCAAAATAATAATAGATTATTAAAATCATTCCAGAATGCCTCTCCAGAACATAGAGGGCGGGGCTGTCGGCAGCCTCACCTCATAGGTCGACAGCTCCAGCAGCTCGCTGATGTCATCCTCCTGCTCTGACAGGGGGTTGTTGATCACCATGGCAGCCTTGGCCACATCCGGGTGGAAGTGCTTCTGCAGGGTCTGGGTGGGAAGAGGGGTGGGAGGAGGGGGCGCATGGGGGTGGGGTTAGAGCAGAGAGGAAGTGTATAAATGATCCTAAGCAATCAGAAAGCATTGTCAATTGCTGAACAATGGATGCTGAGGAAACTAGCATCATGAGACTGCCTAACACCGTGGCTCACATGTAAACCCGGCTGTGCTGTGGAGACCATTCTCCCCCTCTCAGGCCTGTCTCAGTTTGTCTGCCGATGTGTGCATGTGTGCGTTTATCTGCCTGTTTCCCTGTCCATGTACCTGTCTGTGTGTGTTTATATCTGTCTGCCTCTACGTGTCTTATCATACATATTTCTCTGTCCATGGGCCTGTCTGTCCATATGAGTTTATCTCCATCTATGTACCTGTCTGGCTATGTGTGTTTATCCATCTGTCTGCCTCTATGTGTCTGTCCATATGTGTTCTTCTCTGACCATGTGCCTGTCTGGCTATGTGTGTTTATCTCTCTGTCCATGTGTGTTTATCGGTCTGTCAGGCTCTGTCTATGTGTCTGTCTGTCTGTCTGAGTGCCAGCTCACCTGCAGCTCCCACAGGCTGCTCTCCAGGGCGTGGCAGTGGGCGGGGTCATCTTCCTCCATCAGGTATGGGTCATTGCAGGGCTCTGAGAATGCATGTGAAGGAGCTCAGTGTGAATGACAGGAAGGCCGCTGTCTGAGCTACACTGGATATCGACACAAGACCAAAACTCCTATTGGGGGGTCCCCCTCCACTGATGGATACAGCCCTCACTGCCAAGTCATGAGAGTAGCACAGCACTGTACTTTTGAGCACTGGACTCTAGGCCAGAGGGTCACAGGTCTGACAGCTCACTGCTGGCGACAGTATGAGAGACCACAAATAATATACAGTGTGGCACCCTGAGCTGGATGGATACACTTCTGTTCTCTTGTGCCGGAAATTGCTCTGCATAAGAGCGGCTGCCAAATGAGTGTAATATATTGTTATGTAAAGTATTATTAGACACGGAACCAATGTTATATGCGCAAGGCTCCTCCATGAAACACCTGAAACCACAACAATATAATGCTCATAATCATATCAATCATAAGTACTCCCCCATTAACATAAGCAGACACAGGGACAGTTAGCGCTGCTGGCTACCAGCACATGGTCCACACAGCCTTTTAGGTCTGGTAGACATTATAAAGATGTCCTTCACACAGGTTAGCTGTTCCCCAGTGCTAGGCATGGACAGTGGGAACAGGAGTGTCACTCCAGAGGGCTGGTAGGGTGCTTCGGGGGGGCGGGGCTTACCGTCAGCTGCACTGGGGCGGTGGATGAGGACTCGGCAGGCCGGGTGTCGGCGGATCAGGTTACAGATGAAGGGCAGAAGCATGAGCAGGGCAGCAGGGGGCGCTGTGAGCGCCAGCCGGGACAGGCGCTTGGCAAACGCTGCCACCAGGTACACCGGCAGGTGGCTGAAAAATGACCAGAGGGTTTGGGACCTTGAGTGACATCACTGTACAAGAATATGGAATGCAAGACAAAGAGATTATCTTTCACTTAAGGGCAGTGGTGTGGTGTAGTGGCAAGGCACAGGGGTCGTAACCAAAAAGGCTATGGGTTCAATTCCCCACTGGGGCACTACTGTTGTGCCTTTGGACAAGGTACTTAACCCACAATTGCCTCAGTAAATATCCAGCTGTATAAATGTATAAAATCGTAATCTATGTAAGTCACTCTGGATAAGTGTGCCTGCTAAATGACAATAATGTAATGTAACATAAGATAAGCTTCACTTTGGCACAAAAGCTTACCTTCCCTACATATAGGGTTACCTAATGAGCTCCGGCATGTCTTTGACCAAAGGTAAACAGCCGTGTGCGTGCAGCGGACAGGTGTGTGGCGAGCGGTGAGCACCTGCAACAGGGACTCACCTGGAGGAGAGGAACAGGTTGGCCAGGTGGAAGAAGCGCGCTCTGTACTTGACATGAAAGACAGACGGTTCCAGCAGACTGTACAGCTTCTTATAGAAGTCAGGGTAGTCACTGCAGAGACAGACAAACACACAGACCCAGGGCAGCTGTCAGGGCTGAAGGACTCAGATGAATGACTAACCAGGTGATCTGTGATTCTGTGGTGCAGTGGTTAAGCAGCTGGGTTCATAACCAAAAGATTTCAGGCTCAGTGTCTCTGCTGTGGCTCACATGATTCAGTGCTTAACTGCCTCTGTAAAAGGGTGATGTGTACAATGCAAAGCAGAGGCAGCTGTCTTGGATACAGCTAAATGCTAAGCTAATAAACAATGCAAATTAACAGTGTGTTTAATGTGGATTTTCAGAGAGAGAGAGAGAGAGGTGCCTCCTAACTCACAGGTTGTGCTCATGGATTAGCACAAACAATCCATTTAGCGCCAGCAGGCTAATTGCGCCCCCTGAAGACAAACACACAGAAAAACATGCATCAGATGTTGTAGACGTATACACTTGACAACCAGCAACATCTGTGAGACTTTAAAGCCTGCCTACTTTCTCAGTTAAAAAGACTGGCCTGTTTGAGTTTAGCCAGTTAGTTACATGCTGCAGTATAACAGTCCCATTACAAACCAGATTTGCCACTAGTTTTTCCTTAACCATACGAAGACTGTTATGGTCATACCCCCAACAACTCACTCAGGATCTGTTCAGTCACACCCCTGCTGAGGGGGTGGGGACATCATCACTCACCAACATCATACGCCGCTGTCAGGAAGTCTATCATCAGGGTCGGCTTGCTCATGTGTGGTAAGATGGACTCGTGCAAGATCACCAGAACCTTCTTGTACATGTTGCTGGGCAACTGCAGGGGGTGGGAGAGCAGTGTCAGAGGGGCGGGGTTTGTGAGAAGGAGGAGGGGTTTCTCACTGGCATAGCGGCTGTAGGGCTTACCTTGTACTTCAGAAAGCACAGCCACATTCGCTCAAACACACGTTTGTGTTCCTGGACAGAGAGGAGAGATTGTGGCATTGGTGAATGGTCATCTATGGTCGTAAGTTGGTCAAAAAAATGTCTGTACCAGCGGATAACAATTTCATGGATGCAGACAGCTAAGCACTTCCACTCACTTTTAGTTTTGCTGCTTTCCAGTCCTCATGTTTAGCTGCAAAATAAACACAGGAAAAATCAAAACTCAGCTGGACTACAAAGAGCTCAGAACATCCCAGCTTCCACTGCTGATGTGAGCATGAAGCAGGATGATGATCAAAGAGCTTGGACTGACCTGCCTGCTTCACCAGGAAGTTGGTGAGTTCACTCTCCTGACTGGGCATGTTGATGTTGGAGATCAGTGTGAACACATTGTTCTGGTAGATGGGCTGCACGGCCTGAAGGGAAAGGTATGAAAACGTGGCATTATTCACGCTGCACACACACGCGCGCACACACACACACGCGCGCACACACACACACGCACACACCTTTAATCCCAGAGACACATCAAGGCTAATTTTATTCCCAGTTCCACAAATACAAACTATCCAACACTCACACACTTAACCCGCTTGATACAACACACAAGGTGCTGAAAAACTGTGCTCAGTGCTGCACAGTGGATCAGTGCCGCACAGTGGATCAGTGCCGCCTGTGTGAGTCGGCCAGCCGTACCCCTCTGGCTCTCTCCATCACCCGACCCACGCTGTCGCTGACGGAGCTCATGACGTAGTAGCGCACGTCCTCCATCTCCAGGAACTCCTGGAACCTGGAGATGAGCAGGGACATGTCCTCCTTCTCCGACAGCAGCCGATCCACCACCGCCTGCGGGGGAGGGAGAGAGGGTCACATGACAGACATCTCAAACACACACACACACAGTCAACCACAACCACACACATACCACCTGAACAGAGACAGGTAGATGGGGTCACATGACAGACATCTCACACACACACCACCTACACAGAGAGGGGGAGAGAGGGCCACATGACAGGCATCTCAAAAAACACACACACACACACGCGCACACACACACACCACCTGTGTGGGCTACTAATAATTACCTTCCTGTTAACTCTTCTTTCCTATTATTAGATGTCTATGACATTAAACTCTATACACACCATTCTGCATATTCAGACAATTAACATGATGGTCAATCAAGACATTCCAAACAGGCAGCCTGTATATTATCCACCACTTTTATGAGAAACCTACCTTGAGCAGCTCTCTGGGGAAGTTGTAGTGTTCCTCCCAGTCCACAGCCAGGAGGGGGAACTTCCCCTCCACAGAAACAAACTTCATGAGTGTGCAGAGAGCGCTCTCCTGCAGGGGAACAGAGACAGCGGCACATGCTTACTGCGGCCACATCCGCAAGGGCGACCTGCTGCCATAACCACACTGCTGAAAGGGCAGACGCTCTGAATTAGGATCTGAAAATGAACCATGTGCAGTGTGTGCGGTTGAACGTGCAATACTTATACAATAGGAGCGGCTAACACAAGCCAGACCTGAATTCTTTAAAAAATCTCTTTGAGAGTTTACCATTTCCTGCTTCAGAAAATAGAAAATGTTTGACACAGATGCACAGACATGTGCGCGCACACACACACACACACACACACACACACACAGACCCTTGCCTCGACCCGAGCATCTAAACAACAAACAGTGCTGATCACACAGACACTGAGGAGGAGCTGAGGCAGTGCAGGTCACCAGGTCCTGTGCTCTGTCCCGTCACCCTCACCTTGACCTGGTAGGACTCGTGGCCAATCAGATCCAGTAACAGGTCCCTGCTGCTGTTGTATCGGTGCCGCATGAACATGCTGTACTTCTCCTCTGCACTGCGATTGCCTGCCACAACAAACATCACCACACTGTTCGCACATTGCGCAAAACACACATAACACTTCTATGGAAGCAAAGACTAAACATGACAGCTCTCCTTAAACTGGGCATTTCATTTTCTGTGTACATCTTAGAAATGTGGAACGGCTTTTTTGCAAAATGAATATTTTAGCTACACTGGCCATGTTAGGTGCAGAGACAACGAAATTACTAAATACAAATATTACACCGACTAATCACAGGCATCAGATCAGACAAATGGTTGTGCAGACCCACGGATTTCTATGTCATCGACATGGGCCGCCGGTAACTAAAGGTCATCTCTGTGACATTCTTGCTAGCGGGCATCAATTCAAGCGTATATTTAGTATTCTTTACATGGCGTAAGAGATCCGTCGTTCTGCAGAACCGTTCTTCTAATCTGACACCCGTGATCAAAAACAAACTAGATTATTACCAACAGTATTGACAAGATCCGCACATGCGTAGGTTAGCACGTCGCTATGTCAACATGCCCAATTCATTCGGATCACTGTCAATCTAGGTTACGGTCTCCAGATCCAAAGAAAACACGGTCGCTTACCGGTAAGCAGCTCCTCTTCATTGGGCAACCGACCCACGAAGAGATCGCCCCTCTCCAGCAACGTGCAGAACAGCTTGTTGCAGGCATTGACCGCACAGGTAACATCCTTTTCTTTGTCCGCCTGGGTGAAAAGGAAGTGGAGAAAACTCTCTTTCCACTGAAATGCTGGGATTGACGGAAGGAACTAAGCGTAAGCGAACTAAGCTCATTGTAACCACACCTGGACGGCTAGTTAGTTAATCTTGGCAACACCCAATCTAGCTAGCTAACCAAATAGCTAATTGTGCCAAGCTAGCTGAAAAAGTTAACCCAATTTTTACTCTTACAAAAAGTTAAAACGCTCGGCGAAACAGACTAGCCACGTGGTAACCTAATGCAAGAGCCAAGTAGCTAATGTTTTGCTACATCACGTCGAATATAGCTTCTAGTTGCCGGTAAGTAGTATTGACTCGCTGGAGACAGACAGTAAAGTTTAAGTGGTACATAATAGGCTACATACCTGCAAATACTCTAGTATGTCAAACACATCATTAGCGTGTTTTCTGTTCTTTATAACAAGTTCTACTTTGGAGTTTATGTCTTTTTTTGAAGACTTCTTTGCCGTTTCTTCGGACTGCCCCGTGTTCACGTTGCCATTTGTGGACGCCGCCATGTTCCCAGTGGAATGTCGATACCAAAGAAATCGAGCCGATACTCCGCATTTCGCGAGTTACTGAGTTTACACCGCCACCCTGCGGTTGGAGGGTGCATTGCCTTTAAAGACGTGGAACATCTGTTGGATAGTATTTCCCTAAGACAAGACAACCTGAATTATTCTCAGAATTTCAAATGGTTATATTTATCTCCTGGGCATGTAACCGGGGTGTATGTTGCATGTGTTAAATACTTCAAATGGGGCAACCTACTTGGCAATAAACGCAATTCTGATTCTGATGCAACAAAGAGTTACAGGAACTGATGGAAAAGGTGAGAACAGAACAGTGGAAGCTATTACCATGACTCAGTATTAATTTTGTATATATTGGCTTTTTATTTTCAGAATGTCCTGTTAACTCTTTAGTTAAGTTTATGTCTGTCTGTTGTGTTTTAGTGATAAAAGTGAGATTTTGTCATTGTTATTAAGCTCTGTATATGTTGCTTCCTTAAATGTACTTGCATGCATATGTGCACATTTCTTTATAACCTAAAATAATTACATTGGAGCAAAGATTTTTCACATGGCAATCAGGCCACCAACTGGAGTAACTGATCACAGGCATCAGTTTAAAGCAAGTGCTTCAGAGATACAATAATGTTCATAACGATCAGTAATTGGATCTGTGCTGGTTATGAACAGATACTCCGCTACCGAAGATTCACAACCTCTTCTTGACTGCTGCTCACTGACCAATAAGATCCCATGGCCGAAGGCCGATTTCAGTTGCTCAGACTGAAAGCATGGGTTCGGTCTTGTTCTGTTCCATGCTGGAGGACAGGGCACCAGATTGCAAATGCCTATTGCTCTCCCGAGTTTGAGCAATAAAACAGAATACAAATGTATGTGCACAACATACAGAAATTCATGTTTACATAACATACAACTGAAGAGATGCATTTTACTGTTGAGCCACTGACAAATCCAACATATGAAAATAAGCCTGTAATATTCAGACATAGGAAACTAATGTTTACAATCAATTTTAAACCAAAGATACAAATACACTGCAAATTACTCCATGTCCTCTTAAGTATTCTGTCACAGTGGACATACACCACTACCCTATAACCTGATAAGAAAAGTGTTTTATGGAATGCAATCCAATCTCATGTTTTCCTGTGAAAATCAATTCTCGATATTTGTCAATTATTGTAAATGTACAATTCGTTTCTGTACAAATGCAAAGCCTTTTCACATTCTTTCAGAGTGCTTGCAGGGCTGCCGGACACAGATCCTCTTAGGATGTAAAGATATTATTATTATTATAATTATATTTTTATTTTCATGATTAATGTGGAAGATTAGCGATGATTAGCATACATGTAATAAATTACACAGCCAATGTAAAGACAAAAATGAATCCATTGGATCCTCTGTGAATATTCACAGTACATGACAATTTCAAGAACAATTTTAAACACAATTGCTTTCAAAGCAATTTCCCAACTGAAATAAGTGGTAACAACACTTCCGGTTCAAGGTGAACCACTTTACTGCATCTTATAAAACACTATAAAATGTTTGGAATAAAAAAAAAAAAAAAAGGTTTTACAGTAATTGATTTCAAACTTTAAAATGCTGATTGCTCATCAATCACTTCATTCAAGTTACAAGATAACACTTGAGTCCTTCTCCTCACAATAAACACTTATCCTTGCTCAGTGTAACCGGGGGAGAGAGTAACCTCTCCTTGAGACTTGAGGGAACCAGTCGCTATCCACGGTTTTGGAGGAAGTCTAATCCGATCCACTTGCTTCTTCACTGTCATCCTTTGGGAAAAAATAACAATGCAGCTGTAAGCAATCAGACGTGAAAGCAGCTCATGATAAATGTGAACAGCGCACCCCAGTGACGGCATGCAGTCAGTCAGGAGCAACCCTCATCAGGGGATGGAAACGGCATTCCCATCGTGCTCTGGTTAGAGCCATTCCCAGTCATACCTGGTGTAAATGAACACAAAGTGTGGAAGTCACTCAGAGGAGGGTTCCTCTCATTAATCTATCCTGCACCCAGTCACTTGTGGAGTGGTTCAGACTGCTGTGCATCAAGGCAACTCCACACACTTGCAATCCATGCACAGCAGTTCATGGAGGAGCTTAAGAATATTTGTAGTCAAAAACAGAAACCATTACAATGTCCATGGCCAGGTTTGGCAAAGTGCTAAATGCACTCTAGACTACATTACATTATTGTCATTTACCAGACACGCTTACCCAGAGTGACTTATATAGGTTGCAGTTTTATCCATTGATATGACTGGATATTTACTGAGGCAATTGTGGGTTAAGTACCTTGCCCAAGGGTACAACAGGGAAGTGAACCAGCAACCTTTCAGTTAATAGCCCTGCTCCTTACCATTACACCACACTGCTGCCTGAGCTTAGCGTTTAGCCTCATCCAAGGCAGAGGTGTATACTTTGCATTTTGCATATTAACCTTTTACAGAGGCAGTTAAGGTCATAGGAGCCAAAGCAGAGCCACTCACAAACAAACCGGAAACCTGATGGTTATGAGCCCAGCTCCTTAACTATATTTAAATTCACATTTATTCATTTGGCAGACGCTTTTATCCAAAGCGCCTTACAAGTGAGGTAGAGTACAACTACTACATAACAGACTCAGATCTAGAGTCAGAATGGTGCACCTAGCTGAGCTGGACAGCCTGTTTTCCTTAAACATGTTAAGTTGTCACCTTCCCTGACAGTGCCGTTTCCACCCCTGCTTCAGTCACCTCTTCTGTAAATGTCCCGCTGTCACCCACCTGCTCTGTATCTCCTCCCCCCTGGACCCCTGTCCCGGTGGCCTCGAAGTTGTGCATGGGCAGCGTTTCCATCCAGCCCTGCATGGACCTCTCCTCCCGCTCTGTCCGAACGATGGTGGGGTAGATGTGCTCCTCCTTGAAGGCGGCGATCTCATCCCCCTCCCGGGCCCAGTCCAGGGGCTGGTGGAGCCCGTCGGCGCCGTAGCGGAGGTTGTACTTCTCGAAGTGGACCTGCTCCAGCACCAGGCCCAGGCCGGGGGCCTTGGGGACGTGCACCCTCTCCTCCCCCCAGCTCCGCTGCAGCACGCCGTCCGGGGCATGGCCCCTCGCCACGGCAATCACCAGCCCAATCATCTTGCGGATCTGGTGCATCATGAAGCTCTGGCCCTTCACCGTGACGACGGCGAACTCTGCCCCCTGCTGCACGAAGGGCTCCCCGCACGCCATCGCCATGACGTAGCGGCGGGCGCTGGGGTTCCGCGGGCCCTTCTGAGAGGTGAAGTTGTGGAAGCTGTGGGTCCCCTCGTACAGGGAGAACAGCCGGTTTACCCTCCGGAGGGCCTCCCTCTCCAGCCGGAAGCCGACGTCGTCGGGGTCCTGCTCTTTGGGGGCGAAGGCCACCGTGGGAAGCAGGTAGGAGTAGGACCGGGCGTCGCAGTTGAGTTTGGCGTTGAAGCTTCTGGTCACTCGCCTCAGGCCTGGGGAGAGGGCGACAAAAAAAGACACCTCTTAGTCCCCTTCCGGCATCATCGTGTTTCCTTGGCAACAGCTAACAACCCTTCCAAGATTAGGGGAAATTGGGGGAAAGCTATGCATGGGAAATTCTGCCACCCCTGGTCAGAATGTAAGGATAGAAGATTCCCTTTTGTAGCTGCCATCTTTAGATGCCCTTGTGATGAGCACAGTTTAAGGAGACAGCAGCAGAAGTGATGCATGCTGGTCTTACCCAGCACCCTGATGTGCGCTGGCAGGTGAGCGTTGATCTTGCTGATGATGTCATCAATTAGCCACAGCTTGAGGGAAACGACCTGCCCAGCAGCTGACACGCCCTATCAAAGGGAAGAAGCGTTTTAAAAAGGGATAAAAACACACCAAGGAGCATCCTTACCCACACTGACGCTATGAAGCAATAGAAAACCACTACAGACTCTGCCCATCCTGTTACCAAATGCGAAAACAAACCAGGCTGGCCTACAGAACACTATTCGGTCACTGATCAGACTGTGAGAGCCGGCCACTTCTTGCCATACCTTGTCTGTTCGGGCACATCTCTGGAATGTCATCTTCTTCATATCTGTAACATGGCTCTCTGGGATGCAGCCCGCCTTCACCAGGGCTGTAACCAACTCATCTTCGATGGTCTTAAATGGAGAGCCCACATGCCTCTGCAGCACACACGCACGCACGCACGCACGCACGCACACACACACCCGCACACACACACACACACACACACACACACACACACACACACACACACACACACACACACACACACACACACACAAAGAATCCAATTGAACTGACCTGCAATGGCTCCAGTACGAAATGCTTTTATTTTAAATACTTCAGACATCCCCGACAGGTACAGTGAGGGACCCACCTGCATGCCGTAATATCCTTTGCCAGAGTACGCCAACAGCAGGGCCACTTTTTTCTTGGGGAATCTCTTCTCTTCTGTCGATTGGCCTGCCGCGTCTCCGTTCTCCTCCACGGCCCGTTCTTTCCCCTCCGCCGGCTCATCATTCTCGCAATCCCCTCTTAGCTTGCCGGGCGTTTGAAAACAGTGTAACTCCTTGAGATTGACAGGCCAACCTAAACAAAGCGTTTAAACAAAATTCGGTCTACGCGACTGATGACTTAAACAGCAAGGTACCTAGCTACGTCTGAGTGATTGTGTAGCTGCTCTGTTGGGATCCGTATGGCATTTCGTTGCACTACACCTTAGAACACGAAACACGCCGGTTTGTTTATGTTGGCAAATCCTACTCATTTTATTCGGTAAAGCGTAGCTAGGCAGCTAGTTAGCAATAGATACACTGACTTACCTTTGCTTCTGACGCCTGTCAATACTCGCGTGGTTGATAAAGTACTCAAAAGCAGACTCAACTTCAACATTTTTGTCAAACCTTCAGTCGTTTTGACCGGATCATTCTCTGGGTGCAGCTTTCTGGCTGGAACTAGGTACTGCAGTAGCAGGCAAAATACATAGCTACCTAAGCTTGCTACCTAGCAAGCTAACCTTCCAGCATCTAACTTTGCCACTGGTTAAACCTAAAAACGGAAGAGACCGGGAGACATGCAGACACCAGCTTTACAGACCCGATCCTGTCATTAGTCACCTTGCCCATCTACCACATCTATCTGCATTTTCTTCCGGCGCCTTCAGGACCCACGTGTGAAAACAGGCCCGCCCCTTCGCTGCCATTGGCTGCTGGCCTCGAACCCAAATATCGCGATGATAACTACACAAGACTCTGCTTTATGCCATCACAACGGTTCAAAAATGAAAAATCATCGAGACGTTTGGCTATGAACTTTCAATATATATGTGTGTGTGTGTGTGTGTGTGCACATTTTAAATATAAAACATATTATACATGTTAGGAACATAAGTGATATAAAGCATAACAGCATATTCGAAGAACAATAGTTGTAACCTGGTGCAATGATCCTTCTCCTACTGCAGGGGGCAGGCTTGCCTTGTCTCTGTCCAAACGTTTAGCGCTGGATTCAGCTGTCATTTGAGCTGCTTGTTGCAGTTTTGTCGTAGTCGAAAATGTACTGCGATTAACAGAATAAAAGTTTGAGAACTATGAATTGAGTGATTGTTGTTTCAGTCATAGCAAATGTGTACATCAATAAGATAAGAGCCCGATATGTATCCACAACGTTGCACCTTATCTTACAAAATACTGCAAAATAAAAATTAGGATAAATTTCAGTGTAGGTGATCAGACTGACTGGGTGACCACATCTGCCCCGACCAAACTTCCCAAACAGCTACGGTACACTTCTCACCTTCTCACCATTACAAAAAAAAACCAAAAAAACAAAAAAAACAATGTAGATATATTCTATTCTATTCTATTCTATTCTATTCTATTCTATTCTATTCTAAACCCAACACCCCAAGCAGGCTGTATTCCTTATTTTCGGAAACCTATGTTTCCCATTTAAGAAAATCTGAGGTGCAATTAAAGGAGTCCTGGTTTCCTGCTGGGGATTATTAAAGCCATGTTCAAACTGATGAAAGTAAGAAGATAACTGGCTTCACACAGTGGTTGTACAGCTCAGCTGGAATGAAATCTCTCATGGCAAGAGCCCTCAAGGAGCAGTATTATGTACAATTGTGTGTTAAGAGTGTGACTGTCTCTCAGTTCCAGGTTTATTTCCATTACAAATTAAGTGCAGATCCAAGGTGAGATATTTATTATGAGGATCGATACACAGCAGAGGTCCAAACACCTGGTTTGCTTCACCGTTCCTAACAAAGGGCCCTGAGACACGGCGGTCATACTTTTGTCCTCCAGCATCATTGCGCTGAGTGAATACCTGGCGCACGTTGGCAGTCCTCCCCAAATGTTGATTTGTGCAATTCATTAAAATCCTCACAGTAAGTTACCAATCTGCTCCTCTGCTACCGTCTCCACTCTAAATGGGAGGCTAATTAAAAAGCTAAGAATGCAGCACGCATGTATTTACTGTTGACACCACCCCAGGAAGCTGTGCTGAAGGCAATGGCAGACCTCACACTGACAGCCAGAGGATGACCCGGGCCCCGAAGACTATGTGCAATGGGACCACTTAGTCCAATCTACAGACAGAGGAAGATTCAGGAGGCACGGCAAAACTTAAGGTTATTCCATTCTGCACGCTGTGTCAAGGCTCAAATGTGCCCGTGGCAAAAAACGACACAGCTGATTGAACAAACATGCTCAACAATACACTGTCAAGTTAAATAGTCCCTTTGTGGAATTAGTGCCGTGTTGCTGAATAAGTGAGGTGAATGCAGACCCCTCCCTGTGGAAACGGAGCTCTCATTGATTGGAGAAGGGCAACAAACAGCTTCGCTTTTTAATTGCTTTCACCTAAGACAGCTGAAAGTCCAGTCAGGGTAAATCCTGTTATTTGTATACTAAATCTAAAGTATATCAAAGTAAAATCTTGAAGGAATAAATACCCATTTGCATCGGCCTGTCCTGAGAAAACATTACATGGTTAAAATTCACATACAACTATGTGAGAAATGTAATACAGTTCAACATACAAACCAACAAACAATCTGTCGAAGGGAAAGCATGGCTTTTCAGAAAGATCCATAGAACAAAGCGAATCTGGAAACATCAACTATGTCTTTCCATTTCCCCTGCCTGTGTTCACATATCACATTTCATTAACTTTAGGATAAAGTTAATTTCTTATATACAAACTACAAATAATTACTGAATTGTGATATGTGAGCACAGGCTAGACATGAAGTAGGGCTTGCATACAGTATTAATAAAAACAAAAAAATCAACACAAAAAACCCCAGACACTTCAGCCTTCAGATCTTTATTTGTATTGAACCTCTCAAAACAAAAAAAGGCCACATTACATAGACAGTAAAATTAAGTGTATTTTTTCCTTTTTAGTTTTATACACTATCAGCAATATCTTACAACCGCTTAGCAGCTATAGTAAGTGAAGTCATTTATATGGGGATCTGGCTGATGGTTTGGCCTTCTGCATGTCTTTCATAAATCTGTGAAGCAATAAATATCCATTTAGAATCCTTATTTACAAGCGATATGGAAAGATTAACTAAAATATAAACTCAACAAGGTTCTCTATCTACCGTTCTAAGATTATACATATATATATATATCTCACTGTAACAAACCTTTCAAGTAGTATGTACAGATACATTGGTTTTACAAAGGCGTGTGTGTGTGTTTGTGCACGCATGCGTTTGTATCAATTATTGCACTTTCCGAGTGTTATTGATTCCATTGGGTTGTACTCCATAGATAAGAATTTCCATGTGTGTTCAGAGAATTCACACCCATCTCACAGACATTTTCCCTTGGGGCATTTTTCCTCAATCTTTTCACCATCTTGCCCTCCTGATAGCCACAAAAACATGACCGCTACTCAGTGAAATTCAGTGCTCAGTACACAGTCAATTTAGAACACTTAAATCATGTTCTGTTTGGGAATAAGAACCTGTCCAACCACCACCGGCAACTCATACATAAACACACACACACGCGCACACACACATGCACATCTTCCATCACTTCCTCAGAACTTCAAGGTAAAAACAGATAAACTCAAAATGAAAATCTCAGTTCCACTCATCCATCCCACATGGCTGCTGTGTTTCATAAAGTAAGGAACAAATGGCAAATCTGCTCATTAGAAATGCCATTCCTAAAACATCTGCCATACACATAGTTTTGTTGAGTTTTAAGGCCACCTTTTATTTTTTTTTTTGTTTACAGCTAATACCCTTTTTTCTGTAGAGATGCAGACAACCACACAATACAAAAGAACCAACCAACCAAAGCATCAAGCAACAAGTAAAACACACAAAAAAGCCTCACCCTAAAACAAGCAGGAATATTCTGATAACTTACACTTTTGATTATTAAACACACTCACTCAGTCACTCACACACACACACACACACACACACACACACACACACACACACACACACACACACACACACACACACACACACACACACACACACACACACACACACACACACAAAAGAGAGCTATGGTGCACATTGATGCCTGTGTGTGGGCATGCTCGTTCCTTCCTTTGCATCAGCCCTTCCCTCTCTTACAGTACTGACTGAAAAAACACACAAAAAAAGAAACAACCAGGTATCCGGCCCCAGCTAACCCTCATTTTAAAGCCACCCGGTGCTGGGCTGGGCCTTTTCCCACTCGGTCCATCTCTGTACCCGGTGAGCAGCGGTTCTGAGAGTCCAGCACCGGGGTGGTACCGGGCCTCGGACATGCATAGACGACAGGGGAGGGAGGGAGCTTGCTTTCTGATCTGCACCGTGCTTAAGAGCTGAAGCGGAAAGCATGCAGCCAGCATACACCCATGTGACCAGGGAGCCCCTGGGGAGAAAAAAAAAACAGAACGAGCTGGAAGCCGTTTTTTTTAAACCTGTAGAGTCAATTTGATGGGGCATGAGACAGTGAGCCATCTGAGGAGGAAAGAGGACTCAGAGTGGAGACACTGAAGGATTACAACACGTGGAAAATCCTCTCTCTGCACCAGGACATCTCAGCTACAGCTGACCCAACAGGAGCTCTGCTGCTCTGGGGTGAAAGGACACAGCCTCATCCAATAAACAAGATGTGGGAAGTGGCGGTCCAACCGAACAAGGATCACGCCAGATGGTCCATGAGCCAGTTCATGCACATGGTTTCATACATGATGTGGGCAGGGAGATTTTCTCAGTTCGGTCTCTTCTCCTCCTACGACCCAGTCTAGCACTTCTGTTTCACAGTCTAGGATTGTCAAACTGTGCCCATCTCCAAAATGCCTCAGAGTCCAAAAAAAGTAAACGGGTAGGAAAGTAGTCGAACCTGTTGTCAATGGACCGATTTAATATATCAATCACACACTATATCCACCACAGACACATACACACATACATATACACACACACACACGCAAACATGTATCAATGTCCCCCTCTGCAGAGATTGGGGGGTGATTGTGTTGGTGTGGAAAGAGCAGATTTCATTCTGTGGTCGCAAGACATGGAAGAGGAGAGTGGTGGGAGGAATGGTAATGAGTCTAAGAGTGCATTTGTACTCATCAGCTGAGCCTACTGCGGAAAGGTCAAAAGTGCCTCTTCATTCGAGCCGGCTGAATTTGGGATGAGGAGAACCAAACCATGACTGTTCTCTCAGCAACCTTTCTCTGTTCAGGCCGAATTAAACACTTAAAGGAAAAAAGAACCTCAGTTCCTCGCTGCAAATGCACGATTATCTCAACAGAACACGTACTGAGTGCCGTTTGGTTTCTAACTCTGTCCTTTTCTGGAGCAGAATTCTCCCCAGCGCCAGGCGTGCCTCTAGGCATTTGCATTTTAACAACCCGGCTCCGCTGCTGAGGGCGCATACTTTGTGGAAGATAAGCAAGCCTCCCAAATACAGCCCAGAGTCTCCAAACATCTGGCAGACCAGGGTTTTAGCCAGGCTGAAGCGCGATAGCAGCATCCTGGCCTGACATGGAGCCTCACGGATCGTGGCTATACCGACTCCGGAATGTCATCTATGCGTGTGTCCAAATTCAGGAGGAAACACTCCCATCGTAACTGCAGACTCTCACACACACACACACACACACACACACACACACACACACACACACACACACACACACACACACACACACACACACACACACACACACACACACACACACACACACAGACACACACAGACACACACACACACACACGTTTGATGAAACACCAGACCCGTTTGCAGGTGACGCGTTTGCGATTCCAGGTAGAAGCAGGCTCTGCGTGTTTCTGCGATGGCTGTGGGGGTGAGACGCTGAGGGCGGAGGCAGCAGACTCTCCTCAGTGGGGGGGACCTGCTCTCCCTCCGGGGTACGAGGCCTCTTTGCTCCAGGACTTCCTCATCGCCAGCCACACCCTGTAAGCCCACGGCCCCTACCGCAAACGAGGTTTCAGAGACGAGGGGGTGTATGTGGGGGTCCAGCAGATGAGGCAAAGGAGTCTTGGGGTGGGGGGTGTGGCTGGAAGGGGGCGTTGATTCTTCAAAATGAGGCAGCTGATATCCCACAATGCCGAACGCAGTCATCAGGGCCACGGCACTGACTGCAGAGCTGAGAGACGCCGCTCGATACACTGCTTACCTGCAGAGACACACACACACGCACACGCACACCGCACACACACCCGCACACATATACAGTCAGTCATATGGACCACACATTCCTTTTGGCTAAAGACTCGAATCAGCAACATCCTTAGAGTCTGTGCAAAGAAATCCATCCCATAATTAAGATTTCATAGTGGCTAAGGCTAACAGGCCCTAAGTAAGTCAGTATGACCTACAGCAACTGCCTGGACTCCCAGCTACCACCCCCCAACCAATTACCCTGCACTCTCTGTGGAGTGGGCGGAGACTCTGTAAGGGGCAGGGTCTTTACACAAGGGTCCCCTCCAGCGATAGGAGGAGGAGAGGGATGAGACCAGGGAACGGGGTGGGGCTTTGTTACTCACACTTTGTAATGCTGAGGGCGTCGGCCTGATCTGTGATGGAGAGAGACAGGCCCTCCATGAGGAGCAGGGCCTTGTGGTAGTGCTGGACCGAGGCCCCCCCGTGGTGGAACATCTCATCCAGGGCCGCCGACTGCACCTGGAGGGACAGGGCGGGGTCAGACACTTTAAAGGCTGGGGTTCGAACCTCAGGCGGAACACAGGTCCTGCTGGGGACCACTACTGTAGCCTGGATACACTGCTCCTGTTAAACTCCATCTGAAGAGAAAACATGATGACTACGGATGAGAGCTAATACCTGTTGGGCTACATACGCGTGCTCTCTTTTTCTTTTGGTTCTTTAATTTGGCACCACATGCTGCTGATGTCATCAGGGGCGCATAAAGAGGAGAACCTCTGACCAGAAGGAGGAGAGGAAAAAATACCCTTCCGCAGGGTTTAATGAGCCAGACGGGTTCCAGCTCTACAGTGGGAAAGGGGTAATGTGAGCCAGGCTGGTTCCAGCTCTACAGTGGGAAAGGGGTATAATTATCCAGGCTGGTTCCAGCTCTGAAGTGCAAAAGGGATATAGTGAGCCGGCCTGGTACCAACTCAACAGTGGGGAAGGGGTATAGTGAGCCAGTCTGGATAGAGAAAGATGGATACAGAAAGGGAGGAGAGAAGCTCGAGAGCGGGAAAGAGGAGGTGGAGAAGAGAGAGATGTGGGATGGCACCCCTCACCATTTGTACGGCGTAGCTGAAGACCAGCTTCTCGGCCGTGATGCTGTTGATGCGGTCCATCAGGCGGTGTTTGTGCAGGAAGAAGGGCTGCAGCTGGGCACTGAGGCAGCGGCACGACCTCACGCTGCTCTTATACAGGTCATTCAGCTTCCTGATCACTGCGGACAGGAAAGGGTTACAGAGTGACCAATGTGGGCAGGAAGGGGCGGGGCAACAGAGTGAACACTATGGGCAGGAAGGGGCAGGGTTACACAGTGAACACTGTGGACAGGAAGGGGCGGGGTTACACAGTGAACACTGTGGGCAGGAAGGGGCAGGGTTACACAGTGAACACTGTGGGCAGGAAGGGGCGGGGCTACTATGTGTAGGGAAGGGAGACTATGTGTCTGTAACTAGGTGTGATTACTGAGAAGCAGACAGACTGGCCCATAGCTGTAGTCTGAGTTTTTTTCTGTATAATGGCTAGGGTTGGGTGACCTGATTCTGGGGGCAGTCTGGAGGTGGCTATAATTCTGAAAGTGATTATTTTTCACAGAAGCTGATGGGATTTCACCTCAGGGGGTGCTGCTGACCTTGTTTGACGGTGGAGGAGGGGTACAGCTTGCCCTGTTTGACGCGCTCCATAGCGGTCTGTAGTGAAGATGACAACAGCTCTGCTGTCTTCATGTACAAAACCAGCTGCTCTGCATAGCTGAAACACACACACATCTGTTAAACACACACATAACCCTGCTCTTACTGGGCTGGTGAGAGCTGGATTCTGTAGAGGGATGGAGCCAAGATGGCTCATACTACAGTACATCTGTTTTGACTACTATTAAAAACCATGTAGAATTGCTTTAGGGAAGTACATTTCTTTTTCAGTACATTTATTGTTAGTGTTAATAAAGCTTATAATGAGAGCTTGATGTTAATGAGGCATCTTTTCACTGGATCTGAAAGGGGAATTGATCAGCCAAGTGCAATTTACATGAACATGTGAGAGGGACACAGTGTGATGCGGTAAGCCTGATTAACACAGACCATATGAGAATGCACTGCACTGCCCGCAGGGATTCTCACCTCCACTCTCGGCTCAGAAGGCTGATCTGGTCGGCCACCAGGCTCTGAGGCTGCTGCAGGAGGCAGGCGGCGGAGGCGTCCTCGCTCTCGAACCTGCAGCCCTTGGCGTTGGCGATCTCCATGACGCAGTTGACGAAGGCCAGCATGAAGCGCAGGCTGCGCAGCATCTCCGTCTGCTCGTGCTGCGGTCGGGAGGGAGACGCGGTCAGCATGCGGTCAGTGCGCACGCGGTCAGACCGTCTCACACGCACGCACACAGAGGGGGCACGACCGAGCGCTCACCTCCATCAGCGTCTCCTCGGGGAGCTCTGGAGCCTCGAACGTGACCGCTCCCTCAAGACTGGCGGCCGTGCCATCAGTGTAGCCACGCCGCGGGCTGGAAGGACCCTCATAGCCGTCCATGCATGTGCCTGTCTGGGGGCGGGGGCTGCTGAAGGACCCGCCTGAACTGATGGAGCTTGAGGAGCCCACTGGAGGACCCAGAAAACAGGAAGTTAATAACCAATCCCACACTGATCATTACATTACATTACATTAATTTAGCAGATGCTCTTATCCAGACTGACGTCCATCACAAGAGAACATAAGAGTATGCATTCAAAATGAATGAGCAACAGTGTCAGACCAGGCTAACAACACTCCCAGACCAGTGAGTGTGAGAACAACACCATTCAAACAGTGTGATAACCTGAATAGACAGCCCAGAAACAAAGGGAAGCCAAGTACACACACAACCATACACACAGTCACTAGATCACATGGTGATACTACATGTAAAATAAGCAGCAAATAATACAAGCAGCAGGTACTAGAGGGTGGGGATTGAGGTGGAACTGAGATGCAGTCTGAAGAGGTGTGTCTTCAGTCTACATCAGGGGATGGCCAGTAATTCTGCTGTCCTGACCCCCGTGGGAAGTTCATTCAACCACTGAGGGACCAGTGGAAGACAGGCGTTTTGTCTGAGAGGAGCGACCCTGTCATAGCTCGATCAGGGTCACTCGGCCTTGCAACTGCCGTACATCTCCTACCGGTGAACATTCTGTGAGTGGTCTGTGGGGGGGTGCTTCCCTGAGGCGGGGATCCCACAGTGAACACCACCCGGGCTGGACTGCCCCAGCCAACTGTCACTGCTCCTTCATCACCACCAGGGGGTGCTGTGGACAGAAAATCAGTGCTGATGAGATATCAGGGGCGGAGGAGGATTCGAATGGCTGAAAGATCTCAAGTTTGACTGGTGCAAAACTATCCTATGTAATCAGGCATCCTGAAAGGGTGTACAAACACACACCCAGGCTAGATGACATTAAACATTGGATGTTTCTACAGTTCTTACAGCCTATATCAGATGAAGAATTTCACCAGAATTTGAGATCCAAAAATATGACCTCATATGACATCTGCTTGTATTCCACCATACAGATCTATTTTATCAGACCCATCACACATCCTCATCACGGTCAGAACCACCTCTGATTTGCACACCACACAAACCTTCCAAACTTCACCTTGAAAGGGCAATCACTTTTTTCCAGTAGTTGCACATTAGCTACTGACACACTGACCCACATAGACGATACTCTTATCTGGTCTTGAAACCACGTAGCTGTTTAACCCTTCAAGGATCAAAGCAGCTTGCTTGTGTGGTGTGACAATAAAGCAGGAAAGGAGACGGCCTCCCAGGGTCCCGGTTAGTTGTTCATACCTGTAGTGTCCATCAGTCTGTCAGCCGCGAGGCTCTCGCTGCTGCCTGCTTCCACTAGCGGTGGCCCGAATGCGGCCTTCAGCAGCATGTCTGACAGCCTGCCTGTGCTCACAGACCTGGAGGCGAGGACAGAGGTCAGGAGATCAGCAGGGTCTCATGACCTCCAGATACTCAGCAACACCCCTTTTACACTGTAGAGCCAGAACCAGGCTGGCCCATTATACCCCTTTTACACTGTAAAGCTGGAACCACGTCGGCTCACTACATGCCTGTTCTGCTGTAGAGCCAGAACCAGGCTGGCTCATTATACCCCTTTTACACTGTAGAGATGGAACCAGGCTGGCTGACTATACCACTTTTCCAATGTACAGCTGGAACCAGGCTGGCTCATTATACCCCTTTTACACTGTAGAGATGGAACCAGGCTGGCTGACTATACCACTTTTCCAATGTACAGCTGGAACCAGGCTGGCTCATTATACCCCTTTTACACTGTAGAACTGGAACAGGCTGACTCCTTATAACCCTTTCCCACTGTAGAGCTGCCACCTGCCTAGCTCATTATACCCCTTTCCCACTGTAGAGCTGGATCCACACTGTTCCATTATACCCCTTTTTCACTGTAAATCTGGAACCAGGCTGGGTCACTATATGCCTCTTCTGCTGTAGAGCTGGAAAAATATTGGTCCACTATACTCCCTTTCCACTGTAGAGCTGGAACCAGGCTGGCTTGATTCACAGGGCCCGGTCTTTAGTCATGTTTTTTTGCTGACCTGTGTCAGCTCAGTCAAGTAGCCCTACTGGTGCCGCCCTTCTTACTGGCAAACTGCAGGTGAAGCCTGCCAGCTGTGGCACTCCATTATTTACACCAAGATCAGTAATCAAACCCGATGGTATAATGATGAAAGCGGGAGAGTGATCACATGAAAAAACCAGACGCAGACAGAAGATACACGTTTGTTTTTTCTAGACAACCTCATCCCCACACATCTGATGGAGTCAGGCAGTCATCTTGATCTGGGCAGATGCCAGCATTCAGTGACATCTCGTGCTTCAGCTCTGGTTGCGTTAGAGAAGTGATCATGCTATAGCAGGAGAGCCTGCCTTGGCTACAGCTCGTGCTAGCCTGGCTCCACCTCCACTGTATCACTGACAGCTGGGCGTCTGAGGTTCCTCCAACAGTGACTTGCAAACAAACTTCTCTTTCAGTATCAGCTGAGGGCACGCAGGTCGCTATGTTCAGACATTGAATGAGGTTTTCCTCAGCTTCACCCCTGACATGGTCAACCTTCTAATTGAAGCGCTGAGTCTCTCAACTTAAGAAGTCACCCCAGTCTGTCCCAGGGATCAGGGGTCAGAGGGCAGAGTTTATCATAACAGATTTCTACAACTGCAACACATGTGTTTCATTATTCAACCCCCAAGTCCCACAACACCCATTTCCTGCCCCACGGCTGCCCCACCTCTCCCAGGACAAAGTGAAGCATTTCATTCCTGGCTGAGCTCAGCTCCTCCAGTTTGCAGTGTTTTAGCCCCTCCCTTTTTGATCTTATGTCAGCTGATTGGTCTACTGTCACTGTTGGTGGTGGAAAGAGCCAGGTGGTTTTTAATACCCAATCCATTTGACCAAACAGTATGGCTAACAAAAAACTCCCTCCCCCTTAATTACTCTGTACCTAGGAGTGGGCAGAGCCCTGTGCTCAAAGCCCCGGGGGACCTCATGATGAGTCTGACCTGCTCCAGGATTGTGCTTCAGGGTTGTACTCCAATGCTCTCTCCTTTGTTTTTCTCACTGACCTCTGATCAGTGCTCAGCGATTGAGCAGATCTGAAGGTGCAACCACAGAGACTATGATTTAGTCCCTCTAGCTCCATGTCTTCCTCTTTGGCTGTCTCTCTGCCCCTGCTTCCCTCCATTTCTTTTCTCCTCCTCTGACCTCCTCCTCTGAGTCCTTACCTGCCAAATGGCCCCCTGTTCTCCTCTGCTGCTCTGCCGAAGCAAGGACTGGGCTGGCCACTAGGGGGCAGTCTGGGGTTGAGATCCAAGGTGGTCCTGTCACAAGTCGGCGCCAGAACCAAGCCTTGGTGCGTAAGCAAGTTGACCAGGTTCGAGGAGCTGGGGGGTTTGGGGAACTCAAACGGAGGCATGACCTGGGGAGAAGACACCAGCATGAGGGTTTGAACCATGGCTCATTTTACTTAGAAGAAGTCAGTACACGTTAATCAAATATGGCGTAATCCTGGTGATAGTCTCAAAAGGGAACTACTCGCCTTAAGCTCCACCTACGTCAGCTTATTAAGGGCAAGATAATCTACAGCACCAGTGGGCAAATTGTGCTTGACTGCAGTGAGGATGAGAGAGGCCAGCTGCCACAGAGAAAGAGAGATGACTGATCCAGGATCAGGGGAAGGAGCTCACCTTGGAGGGAGACCCCAGGATGGTGGGGAGGGGGCTCCTGTGCATGAGCTCGCTCAGCCTGGGGGAGGAGTGCAGGGCCCGGAGCGGCACCCCCACCGGGGGGGCCTGCCCCGACGGGTCAGAGTGCTGCTTCCGGATCCTGTGCCGGCAGCTGCTTCCGGCCTCCAGCAGGCAGGGGGCGCTGTGGAGCCGCGAGCCCAGGCCCTGCTTCTGGGGGGACAGCTGGACGTCCAGGCCTGTCAGAGCTGCAGCAGGCAGGTGTGAGATACGGCTCCACCCGATTACAGAGGCACATCAAAGCCCCATTCACAGCCTTGCAGCCGTGTTACATCATACAGCGAGGGACCTGCACGCGGTTCGACTGAGAGATGCGCTCAAACGCTTGAGAAAAACTCTGAAGTGTAAACACCCCCCACCCGTCACCCTCAGAGAACGATGCTGTGGTTGCAGGGACAAATCCAGGCTTACATCAGCGATATAAACACCGAAGAGGAACAGCACACTTCAAAGTGGGCTCAGAACACAAAAACCCCATGCTACGGATTAAGGTTTGTTAGCTATTTGCTCGGCAGTTACTGTTGACAAGGGCAATTATAGCAAGTATTACAAAAGTATTTTACTTCTAGAATAAAAAACAAGAAAAAAGATAAAAGTGTAACATCTCAAAACTTATCTTGTAAATTATCTCAAAAACTGTTTTATAACTATTTACTCTGGGTTCTGAATAGCTATGTAAACACTGACAGGAGCAGCTTGATCACTGGAGAACAGGGTATAAATAAGCACCCCCAAAAAGGCACAGGTGACACGGAGAGACCACTCTCACCTCTGTCTCGCTGTCCGCTGCCCGGCTGTGCAGGTGCGCAGGCGTGGCCTGGCAGCTCAGGTATGGTGCCCACTGTAAAGACACGAGAGAGAGAGAGAGAGAGAGAGAGAGAGAGAGAGAGAGAGAGAGAGAAAGAGCGCAAGAGAGAAACAGAGACCGAGACAGAGAGCATGTTGACATGATGGGTCAGAGTTTTGGGGTCCAGAAGAATAATGGCAAAAAGTTAGAAGTTCCTGATGTTAAACTTCCGACTCGGTAATGCTTTTGTACACACTAACAAATCTGACTCTCTAACTATTCATTTAAAAACATCTCTAACACATCAGAAATCTTGAGAGCTACCTTCCTGCATGGTGCTGCCAAAAGTCAATGAAAAATGACTAAAACGACAGAATCAACTTTACAAAATTCATCTAAATGAGTTGCAGACTATCCGTGAATCCTTACTGATTTCATAGTGTCTGGAATGACTTGACAGACTAAGTGTGGAGATACAATTTCTCCTTTTTCAAGTGTGTAAGGTACCCCTGGACTGTCAAGAGAGAGAGTGGTACCTGACACATTTAAGCAAGCTGAAACAACATCTCCCCTGCAAAGTCAGTCAATCAGTTAATCTAATCTAGCACAGATAGCCTTTCTCCAAAGGACTTGCCATAGCACATCACACTGGTTATCTGAGAACCGATGCCACTGATTGTCACACTATGTGTGTATACATACTGAGGTCTTGGTGGGGTGCCTGCCACTTCCTGCCTGCAGGGGGCACTGTGCTTGGGAGAAGAAAAGGTTCAACCCCAGTGGTTACCCAACATTCTCCTGGGCCGCATGTGCGTGAACACAATGCCCCGCCCAGCTGCTGCTGTCAGCCAATCGCATGGCGCCGAGCCCCGGAGAGCTGAGCAGTGATAGGTAACAGCCTTTACTAATGGAACACCTGTACCACCATCTGTCGTCTCTCTCTGTACAAATCTGTGCTGTGATCCCCTTCACTCACTTATGTACTCCATCTCCCACCATCTGCGTTTGCTCCCTGTAAACGGCATCTCTAATCTGCTCTGAACTCAGTTTCACTTTGCGATTCCCGCCCGACGGCACAGCCGTCTGTCCCGGCTTCCCCCGCGTGTGAAAGCTGCCGTGGGAGCGCCGTTTTCCCGCACAGCTGGATTCAGGAGCACGCCGTCTGAACATCTCCGCTTCTCTTTAGAGATGGAGTCAACTGCGTTACCAGTGTCTCTGTAAAGGACTGCCTTTCCACTACCATTCAAGTTCACTACATTGCATTGCATTATTGGCATTTATCAGATGCTCTTATCCAGAGCGTCTTACATAGGCTACAATTTTTACATGTTGTTACAGTTATACAGCTGGACATTTACTGAGGCAGTTCTGGGTTAAGTACCTTGCCCAGCAGCAGTGCCCCAGTGGGGAATCGAACCAGCAACCTTTCAGTTACAAGCCCTGATCCTTACCACTACGCTACACTGCTGCCACAAGTGATGTGAAATAACAACTGATGGCTGTGTTCTAGGTGACCAAAAGCACTGGTCACCCAAAGCACTGATCCAGGGTCACCTGGCCCACCTTCAGTTCTCATCACAGCTGTTCTCTGCAGAAAGGCCCCAGGGTCGGTGTTTTGGGGGGTTTCTGTGTGTTTATGCGTACGCCTACCCTGAGGAGAGGGCGGAAGAGGTCTGGACCCCCCGGGCGAAACCCTGCGGGAACTGAAGGCTGGTCCATGGCTTCCTGGGTACGGGGGCGAAGCTCCGATTCTCCCGAAACACAGCGAGCCGCCACTGCTGCACCTGCGAACAGGTGGCGCCACCCTGAGGAGGGATGTGGCATATGTCACTGCAGTACTGGCAAGAGGATAGCATACTGCAGACCAGAGACAGTTCAGGAAAGCACACTGATCATTGTACAGATCAGAGAGAGTTCAGGAAAGCACACCAACCACACTGCAGTGTAAACAGCTCAGGAAAGCACACTGATCACTCTACTGTCTAAAAAGCTCAGGAAAGCACATTGTGCATGAGTGCTCGTGTGTGTGTGTGTGTGTGTGTGTGTGCGTGTGCGTGTGCGTGTGTGTGTGTGTGTGTGTGTTCACTGACCTGGGTGAGCCCTGCTGGCTGGGGGAATGTAGGTTCTGCTCCATGCGCTGGTAGTTGTGGATCTGAGTTGGGACTGGAATGGGCGTCGACTGACCATAGTTTCCATGGTTACTGGCTGAGACTCCTGTGGTCCTGCTGCCCCCAGAGAGAGAGAGAGAGAGAGAGAAGGAAAGACAGAAGGAAAGAAAAAGAGGAAGAGAAAGGAAAGAGAGAGGAAATAGAGAGAGACAGAAAGAGAACCAGAGACATGGAAGTGGAGAGAGAGAAAGAGAGAAAGCAAGAGAGAGGAGAGAGGGGAAGAAAGAGAACCAGAGGTGGAGAAACAAGAGAGAAGAAGAGAGAGAAACAGAGATAGAGATTGAGTCCTTTTTATCTCCACCTCTCTGTGACTGCTGTGATAGGGACTGTGTTAGCGACAGTGATGGATGAAGAGCAACAAACAAACTGACTTTGCTCATTAAGCCTGCTCATTATAATCCTACACACTGCCATCGTTTCCCCCGAGGCGGGAATGACTCCGGCCGGGGAGCCTCAGATAGGGGAGGCAGAGGACTTAACTTTATTAGACAATAATCCCAAACACGCACTCAATTGTTTTTTACAATATAACAAGCAGGTCGGTTTGATTAAGGATCGCTGGCGTGGAGCCGATTCCGCTACGGTAATGCTTCCTTATAAAATAAAATTAAGCACAAACTGTGCGGCAGTTTGGCATAGAGGTAAGAAGCAGGACTCACAACCTAAAAGGCTGCCACCTCAATCCCCAGGTAGCCCACTGCTGTGGCTCCCCTGGCCAAGGTGCGTGACCCGAATTGCCTCAGTAAATATCTAGGTGTACAAATGAGTAAAATGCAAATACCTTAATCCATCTGAGTCATGCGGGATAAGAGCATCTGCTAAGCAACGGCAACACAGCGTAAAAAGGAATCAGCAGCTGATCCATGATCCTTGCCAAATCTGGCAGCCTCTCTCTTCATGAACAGGCCTTGTCCTCAGCCTTCCTTATTTGCGACTCACCTCCCGCCGGCACCGTCAGTGCGCTCCAGAGAGTTTTCATAGCCACTGTGCTGGGGTCTCCACACCTCACAAAGTGCACCTTGAGACTCAGTGACAGCCCTTTAACGTGGCTGCTTTAGACAAAAAAAAACCACCTCAGAGGAACTGACTGCTCCTCATTCAGCAGTTGGTGTGGTGTGTTAGACTGTGGCGTGCAGCAGTGAGCAGTGAGGCTTAGCTTTCTCCACTGTCTCCATTACAGTGCCCCCAGCTCTTACCTTCCACAGCTGGGGGAGCGGCTGAGTGTGGGTGAGGGTGGCGGGGTCTTGTCCTGCATCCCCAGGCCACCAGAGGTCAGCAGAGAGCTCCTGCGCAACACAAGGGCAAAGAAAAGGCAAGGCATCAGATACAAGAGAGCATCAGCTTGGTCCTTCCTGTAACAGTGTACTGTACGGGATGAGGAATTTCAGCTTTTAGCCAGAAGGTTGCAGGTTTGATTCTATGGAGGGGAGGTAGCAATGGAACTTCAAGAAAAGTACTAAAAACAAAACCACCTCAGAAAAAAAAATAATATAAATTGTCAGTCAGGTATGCAAGTTCTCTCAGATGAGGTCATCTTCAAAGCAAATAAACATTGCATGCTGCTTTTATCACCATGGATTCTTTTATCACCATTATTATTCTGCTGTGTCGAGCCACATTGCCTTTTTACTGTTAAATTTATACTTGCAAATACATATCCTGATGGTAATGCAATGCTTAGCCCCACACTCTCACTTACTCAAAGAAGGCTTCTGACCTAATGCAGACTGAGATTGCGAAGCCACTCTCAGAAACACTACAGACTCGTGAACAGACGGAGTCTTGCGCTCAATGACGCAGGCTGTATGTATGAAGAGGCAACCATGTGGAAGAGAAGATGGCAGCTCTTGAGTGTTTCTGTCTCACTCACCCACAGTACATTAGACTGTCCTGAGCCACCTTCCCATCATGCACCTCTCCAGTGATCTCACCTGGGTGGACAGAGAGAGAGGGAGAGAGAGCAAGATATTTAAATATACATCTTGAGCATATATACATATTGGATATGATTTCTTTGGCAACATAGCTTTAGTTTGTCATGAACATCATCGTGAACTGAACCGAACTAAGGGAGAGTGGGAGAAAGAGGGAGAAAGAGAGAGAGAGAGGGAGATTACATATAGACATAGGGAGGGGGAGAAAAAGAATCTTCTTAAGTATCTGTTGGGATGATTTTTAACTTGACTATTTTGTTCATTGTTGTGTTGTTGCATTTTTTTCTAGTATATTTTTTCTATGTATCCAAGACTGTTTTTGCAACACAGCAAACTATGTAAGTGAAGCTTTTCTTTATTTTCATTTGAGAAAGAGAAGTAAATATGAAGAATATCTCCAGCACATCTCTTCCTTCCCAAACACATCTGCCCTTTTCCCATATCTGCTGTACCGAGCTCTGAGCTGAGCTCTCATTGGATGCCCAAGGAGAGGAGGCGGGCTTACTGGGGAACTGGGCGGGCACAATGACAAAGTCGTCCGTGTCACAGGATGAGTCCTTGCTGCTGCCGCCGCCCGCCGAGTCCTTCAGCAGGAAGTCAGGGGAATGCTGGGTAGGGGAGGCTGGGGCTTTGGGGCGGAGCTGCTGGATCTCAGCGACTGACAGCTGGGGACACAGAGATGGAGGAGGACACACAGGTGACTCTCCACACAGAAGGTGGAAAGTATACTTGGCTTCCCTTGTCTAGTCAGGCTGCACTAATTTAACTTGCGGTAGGGCTTGAATAGTGTTATGCTCACACTCACTGGGCTGGGAGTGTTGTTAGCCTGGTCTGACACTGTCGCTCATTAAACTTGAATAGATACACTTATGTTCTGTTGTGCTGGAAGTTGCTCTAGATAAGAGCATCTGCTAAATGAATGTAATGTAATGTAATGTAATGTAATGTAAAGCTGTCTGACTGCAATGAATGACCTGTGATGGGTATATAGAAGCCAGGCAGCTCTTCCTTATTCCCACAGAATTTGCACCTATCAGATTTGCTGGCTAACATCTGACCCACCCAAACGTGTGCCGGCTTCCTGTGCTCCTGACTCATGTCATGTGACGGGGGTTACTCACCGGAGGGGATGCCAGGTGAGATGTGGAAGAGCTGCTGCAGGAACTGGCTGATCCAGAGCTCGGGTAAGAGGGAGTGGCCACGAGGGCCGCTGTTAACACACAGACACAGACACACAGAGACACACACACACACACACACACACACACACACACACACACACACACACACACGCACACACACACACAGACACGTGCACACACAGACATACACACATGTGGGAACACACACACAAACACACACAAACACAGAAACACACAAACAGAACATCACTAATCATGTCCATGTAAACATTATTATGGCATAGCTAGTAGAAATACAGGCTTACTAAAATCCAAAACAGAAAATAATATTTTAATAACTGTGAATTGGCCTTAAATATAACAGCATACACATAAAACTTTTCAGTTAGAAACCAATAACAATTACTGACTTTTACCCTGTTCTTAAGATGAAGAAGCAGCATCTAGTGCTGTATTTCCAGCTATGACAGCAGATCTAAGATCTGCTTGCTTGTCCCCAGTCCTAACCTCAACCATCTAATTACAAAATCAGAATCTGATCCAGGACGCCTTTTGGCTGGCAGAGACTCACATTTCCTCATGGATGAATTCACCTCCAGGAAGGGATGCTGGAAAAACTCATCTGAATGCAACCAGGAAAAAAAGACATTACGAAAGACAGGTCTGCTACAACATCATCAGATTAGAGCCTTTGTGTTTGTGAACACTACAGAAACGTGTCAGCAGGGCAATGAGGAATATGGAACGCTGATATTTGACCTGCACTACTGCCCCACAAACCTAACTGTGCATCTACAGACAGAGCATACCAAACTGGCCAAAGTCTACTACCACTGAACTAGGACTCACGTCCATGGAGAGACCACAATGTATGAATGCAAAGACCAAAGTCCATATGGTCATTATTTCATGTCCACACAGAGACCACAGTGTGTGACCTCATTGACTGAAGTCCACACAGCTGTTTGGCTGGACCACAGTTCCTGCAGTATATCTATAGGTGAGGCAGTGCAGTGCAGGAGAGCACTGACCGAAGTCCATGCGGTCTTTGGGGTTGCGCTGTAGCAAGCCCTGAAGCAGGTGTTTCAGGTGACTGGATGTCTCCCGGGGAATGCTGGGAAAAAAACACAACAGTATCTCAGAGATATTTAAAATTTATACCAAACAAGTAATTTCAATGTCCTGGAGAGCGAATGTCAGGGTGTACCATTAAGATAACTATTTATATTGCAGGTCGGCCACAGTTTTACCATTCATTTCTTGGTGACCAGTTAACGTTTTGATATCCTTTCCAGAATGTTCACATTGCGCAGTAAGAGGGGCACATCACAGAAAAGGCAATAACAAAAAGTGAGGAAATGTTAAGCTTTAAACTGCTGAGGGAGCACACTGCTTCCTGGCTGTGAAGGAGTTGTTATGGTACAAGATGTACTGTTTTATGACCAAGAGCTGTGCATGTGTATATGTGTGTGTGTGTATGTGTGTACGTGCATGTGTGCATATCTGTGTGAGACAGAGGGAGACAGAGAAAGAGAGAGAGAGAGAGAGAGAGAGAGAGAGAGAGAGAGAGAGAGAGAGAGAGAGAGAGAGAGAGAGAGAGAGAGAGAGAGAGAGAGAGAGAGAGAGAGAGAGAGAGGTGTGTGCATCTATATCAAATTGTTTTGTTTATCATGTTAATCTAACTGAAATCAGGGTGTCGGCCTGGGTGGAGAGACCAGAGATTCAAATGAACAACAACAGCCTGGAGACAGATCACAGAAACTGCACAGTCAGGTCCACCAAATACATACAACCACAGAAACTATGCAGTCAGGTCCACCAAATACATAAAACCACAGAAACTGCACAGTCAGGTCCACAAAATACATACAACCACAGAAACTATGCACTCAGGTCCACCAAATACATAAACCACAGAAACTGCGCAGTCAGGTCCACCAAATACATAAAACCACAGAAACTGCACAGTCAGGTCCACCAAATACATACAACCACAGAAACTGCGCAGTCAGGTCCACCAAATACATAAACCACAGAAACTGCACAGTCAGGTCCACAAAATACATACAACCACAGAAACTATGCAGTCAGGCTCACCCAACACACAAAAGCCTCAATACGCACAATAACTCGAGTGCACTTACTGATGTTACTAATACTGATTGTTAACTGTGCATGTGTCTGATACATCTCCTTCAGGTGCTCACAGAATAACTACACAAGTAAGAATACTTTGGTCATGGTTAAAGTGCATGGGGTTTGGGACTGTGGTTTTTTGTCCAGCAAAAGAAAAGGATCCACTTACTTGGGGTTCAAGTTCTTGTTTTTCTCATAGAACAACCGGAGGTCCTGCGGGCTACTCGCCTGTGGGTGCAAGGGACAGAGGTGGGCGTTACTGTAGCAAACAGACTGTGTGTGTGTTTGTTACATTACATCACATTTGTGTGATGCTCACTTGTTTCAGATGTGAGGAAAAGTACACATCAAACCTGCAAGAGTTCCAGTGTTGACAGTTCAATTAACAGTTTTAACAGTTCATCAACATCTAAGCAGCAGATTGTTTTTTACTTTACACTGTATTTTAGTAACAGGGCACAGTTAAAAACCTCTTAAGAAAGCATGTTATTGCTCAAGCAGGGGACAACATCCTGTTTCTCTTCCAACGCAAGATAAGGGATCAGCTGTAAGGCTGTGATGCAAATGACCTGCTATTTTCGTGGAGGCCAGCTCCTGCCGTTACAGTGGGAAGCAGGGAGAGTGGAAGCACAGAGGCATGCTCTGTTTCTGTCAGCCCCATGAGGGGGAAGCTAAAGCAGGAAGCACAGGAAGACTTATTTATCATTCTCCAGAAAGATAAAGAGACAGACAAAGAGGCGCGGTCAGTTCCTCCTCAGAAATGCTCACAAACGAGAGCCTCACAGTGAGAAGCACAGCCCCTTTCCTGACTGCAGCACATCGGACTCCTCATTTGCTTATCACACCCAGCGAAATTTGCATGGCCCATATATTATTATCATCCATTCATAACGACGGGTATTAACTAAAGCAAGAAACCTGCTCGAAGTGTACAACATCAGAGCCCAGCGAGGGTTTCAAACCCAAAACCTTCTGGTTTCCAGCCTAAATCCCGGAGCATGGGTCTCACCTCTCTGTGCACAGTGCTGAGGATTAAACTGGTGTTCATTTATTCCTCACTGATCCTTACGTGTTTATAGCGTCAGTCAGGCTTTTGGCCGGGGGGGGGGGGGGGGTCACCAGTAGTCCCGCACGCTCTGTCAGGAGGCCCTGACCCGGCGCGAGGTCTCACTGTCATAATGATTAAGCCCCCCGCACCCCCCTGACCTCCATTTCACCCTTCTCAGGGGCAGTTATGTCACTGTGTGACCAAGTGAGGTGGGACAGGGGCAAAGTTAATTACTGCAAAAACACTATATTCTCACTGACTCTGTTGTGAGAAATCCACTTGACCCAGACTGAAAACTGATCACTGTCTCTACCGCAGATACTCTATATTATGATAAGATATTCAGCCCCCTGCATTGCTTAATCCTGCATAGAGGGGATTGGTAACGGGATGTTCTAGTACCGTCTCCACTGCTTTACTGGCTGCGGATGCTTTGTCATACATTAAAACCCTTCTTAACGAGTCAGGAAACTGGAAAGCTTTCAACTTCAACAATGGCAGAGACAGAGCTTTCAATGTGAAGCACATTGAGTTGACTATCTGGTCAATATACAGAAAATCTGTGGTCTGTGTGCAAAAATTTGTTTAAAAGACCGCATAAAAACTGTCAGATTCTGCTGGGCATAAGCTGCAGTTTTTGTTGAGGGTTTTTCATACGTGCCTCACATTCTGTGCACTTGTCCTACGGCGCAGCTGGGTGCTCACCTGAAATGGAGCCTTCCCGGTCAGACACTGGAAAACAATGGTTCCTATGCTCCACAGGTCTGCCTTGGCATCGTAGTTCTGGGACATGATGACTTCAGGGGCCTGGGGGGTGGGGGTGGGGGGTAACACATGTCAAAGTCACACCCACTGTCAGGAATGCTGGATATGTCCGTGTGAAACCTAGACTGTGCTCCAAATCGCATTAGCTGCATAGTGCGTAGTTGTGTACTAGGTGGTATGTACCAAACATACTACTGAGGATGTACCCAATCATGCAAGTGTCCAGTGAAATGCCTACATTTGGCAGGGACTTTATGTCATCACAGCACCATGTCCTATGAACCTGCATGTACATTAAGTACACTTACTGAACCGCCTAATGTATTTAAAAGAGACCATAAATATCTAGTAATTCTTCTAGTTAAGGATATCAAGAAAATTCCTCCATGGCTGCACAATTGCTCCATTACTGCCTTCATCTTTGTGCAAATCTGAACATAAAGATTAACATCACAAGGGCCTGTGAGATGCATGCATAAATATGCCTTCATGCATATAGTAAGTTTCGGCCATCCGAAGTACATCATGTTCTGGGAATTTTTGTTGCACGCTTGCTTGTGCATGATTCAGTTTTGGAGTCATATTTAGTATGGTGACTGTGCACATCTGTACTGTTGTGCAATGGCTGGCGTGTGATCTGGAACATAGCCCTGGGTTTGCAGGTGGCATTAAGCCATGAACATGTGACACAGAGACAGAGGGACACAGAGACACAGGCACTCACCATGTACATGGGGGACCCGCATAGTGTGGCGGCCATCATGTTGTTCTGGAGGTACCGCGCAAATCCAAAGTCAGCTGGAGAAAGGGAGGGGAGAGGAGAGAGGGAGAGAGGAGGGATCAGAGCTGAAAACAGGACCCTGTAATAACACCCTCTGTGAACACCAAAGTGAGGCGCTGAACTCGTCTGTGCTCAAGGGTCAAATGGTTTATGATCGACGAGGGGTATCTGCAGAATGTTCACCTCGGAGTGAGGAAAACGTTTGCTGGACGATGGAAACTGGCAAACTTTCTCCCCAAAGTTCCCCAAACAAGATTTCTCTATTTATAACACACGGTCTGCCGGAGCAGAGTCCTCTGTGTGGCGTATTTCACAGACCGCCGAGGACTGTAGCACTCGGCTCCAGAGCAGGAATCTGTTCTCATGGGGTTCCTCAGCGGGATTCAGTGAGATTCCACCCGCAAGCCATGTTACAATCCTCTACACAGGCCTGCTCAGGCTCAACTCTACAGGAGGGGGACTGATGCCACTGGAAATGAACTCTGGGTTATAAAAGTCATCTTAGCCATAAAGATATTAAAATTTATGGTTCAATACCCATATCAGTACATGGTACAGTTACTGGGGTAAATCTCTTTTATTATGAAATCACTGACAAATCAACAAGGGGAATGCGCGCACGCGCACACACACACACACACACACACACACACACACACACACAGAAAGAGGCATACAGGGACACACAAATGAGCAAACAGAAGTGTATGAGCGTGCGTGCACATACACACACACACAGACACACACACACACACACACACACACACACACTCAAACATGCAGACGGCCGCGTATGTGCACGCATGCACGCACGCACACACCTACACACACACAGAGGCAGACAGCTGTGCATGCGCACGCGCACACACACGTACACACACGTGTATACACACACACACACACACACACACACACACACACACACACACACACACACACACACACACAGAGGCAGCCACGCCTGCACACACCTATCTTGATGCAGGTGTTGCTGGGGCTGGACTTGCGCCCCCCGCTGTGGGACAGCAGAATGTTCTGGGGCTTGAGGTCGCGGTGGATGATGCCCTTGGACTGCAGCACCCGCATGGCACCGGCGATCTGGTGCAGGAACACGCGAATCGTGTCCTCACTCAGAGTGCCCTTAGCTGCAGAGAGGTGACACACTGTTAGACACAGTCAGGCGCAGGCCGAGTACAGCCTCTCACAGACCCTGCGCACCGCGCGGCTTCGGCGGTAACAGGAAGGTTGGTAAATTGCAGTTTACGTCCTTAGATACCTCACTGAAGGACACAAAGGCTGTGCCCCATCTGAGAATCATACCAGCAATCTCTGGGTAACAACTTCACCTCATTAACAAGGGCATGTTCCCACCCCTCTGTACATACTTGCAATAGAGAAAGAGTGGGTTTACATGCTCTGAAGTACTAGTTCAGTTCATTTCTGACTTGTTTTGAAAATCAAACCAGCCTGCAAAACCAGTTTATAAATACGACTGACATAGAAAAGGCTCTTCAGACGGTAAAATGAAGGCACATTACTTAGTTAACCATTAACAGCTTTAAGCACTTCACAGTGAACTGACTGGTTAAAAGACACACCAAGACTGACACAACCAGCAGCCAGAGCCAATGAAGGATTCTGTTTACTGAATCCAGGGAAGGCTGTGCAATGCGGTGAAGAAGCATGACCACTGGTCACAAGCCTGGACCGCAGACTTTCTCTGAGTAAACAAGCCTCCGTCCCCACAGGGGATCTGTGCATGACCATGGTCAACTTCTCTGTAATGCAGGTCAGCCGGTGGATCCGAACCACAGAGAATGTCTGTGGTCAGCTTCTGCCTCATGGAGGCCACTCTGAACCGCTGCACTGTATTACATCAACCATGTGGCGGGATTGCAAATAAATCATCCAGAAACATACTTAGATTATTTAAATGGCACCTTACCCTCTCACATGTAAACATACTCCTCTATCCAACCCGACTCCAGACACGGCCTTCACTCATTCTCTATAGTCTGTAAGTGCTGAAGCTGGACTACTCTGGGTTCATTCTCCGTAGGTCTGAATCTGGACCATTTCAGTTAATTCTCTATAGGTCTATAAGCACTGAAGCTGGGCTATTCTGGTCCATTAGTAGGGTCAGATGGGGTGCAGATGGAGCTGAGAGCACAGTAAGGATGGTGTCAGGGTGATCCCTGGGTCCTGCATGGGCAGTGAGGCCTGGTGTTTCCTGCTGCACAAGGAGGCAGGCAGCCAATGAGTGACCAGGCCCCACGGCAGACCTCTGCTAAGAGACCCAGTCAGCCCAGGTCAGTCCCGCCAGCACTGCATACCAATCCCATCAGAGGGACAAGTTTGGAAATGTGTGTGTGTGTGTGTGTGTGTGTGTGTGTGTTATATGCACTGGGTCAAATACAGAACCATGCTGTAGGCTGATGCAGTGTGTGTGTGTGTGTGTGTGTGTGTGTGTGTGTGTGTGTGTGTGTGTGTGTGTGTGTGTGTGTGTATGTAAGAACCCCTGACAGGCATGTGACAATTACTGCACTTTCACCAGTGCATCTCTGACAGAGACACGCTACAGCAGCCCAGGCTGTGTGTCTCTCAGAGCAGAGACAGCAGGCTGGAATGTGGCGAGGGGAAGAGGCTGATAGGATTTGCTCGACGGCAGTAAACTGCTGGCAGCCAGCCCGCTACTGCCCTAAGCTCTCACTGAGCACATCCACGTCAACCAAAAAAAAAAAAAAAAAAATCAAAAATAAAACAATCTGCCACTGCCCCCTCCTGTTCCGCCCTCGCTCTGGGTGAAGGAGGCCCGTAGCCTGCACACTTCATCCAAACACAGGAAGGGTGATGTACTGGTCTCCTCCTAGCAGCTGGCTCATTTCAGCAATTGTGTTCTATTATTAATAATGACAGGGGACCACGGGGGGGAGAGGCCACTTCTGCAGGGTTTTGATTGATGAAGAGAAGCACTTACAGTGAAGGCAGTCCGCCAGGTCTCCACCATTGCAGTACTGGGAAAAACACACAAGATAAAATGGCATAGCATTAGGAAAATAAGCTCTTCGGTTCCAACCGTGTGAAGTGGATATTTGAACAAAGACACAGGAAGCCGGGGAGACTATACGTCCAGGAGATCAATCGCAACTGCCAATAGCAAGTTGACAAAAATGAGCAGGAACTAACAGGAAGTTGGCAGAAGTGTGGGGGGGACAGACAACAACCTAAATGAAATTGGCCTTCCATGAACACAATCAGCTCCTTTAATGTCATCTTTGGCAAAGGTAAAGAACAATGAAGCAGGTCACTGTTACCACGTCCCCAGAAATGCCCCAGATCTGAGGTAAATTAGCTCCACTGGCTTTTCAGTGGACTCTGGCACTCTGTCACGTAGCGTTAGAGACATATCCTGCTGGCCCATGCTACTCGATCCGCCCCACACAATCCTTCACCACCAGCCTCATTCAGGCCTCCTGCTCGAATTTCTCCCAGCGGAGTATGGGCTTTCTCATTACTCTTCCTTTCATTGGGGAGTCAGACCTGATGGACCTGAACACAGGTCGTTGCGCTGCCATCTTACCTCCATCACCAGGTACACACAGCTTGCCGTTTCCTGGAGAGGCAGAGAGAGAATCACTGTGAGAGACCATGCATGCTAAGGAAGACCACACAGATCATCACACAGGCTGTGGTGTAACATGTGCTACCCAATCTTGCGAAATATAGAACTGTGTGATGTAATAATAAGAACAGAAAAGAAACAAATTCCAAATTCCATTGCAAATGAAAGTGTGAGTGTAAAAGTAGCCTTAACGACTCACACTGATAACTCCATCAAAGCAGGAACTTGCTGTACTAAGGAGGACAACAATTCAATTAATCCTGGAGTAATTCAGTAATTGCTTTCAGGGGGTTAGCGGAGTGCAAAGCTCTTAGACGCAATGCTGTAAGTGGAGCAGAACAGACATCAAGAGCCTGACCTTCCAAAACAAAAGTGAAAAACACTGCGCCCAGCACTGGGAATTCTTCCAGGTGATTCTGCCCGACTAGAGGTTGCGGTTCACCACGAGTCTTTCAAGCCAAATGACTGGTCACTTACTGCTACCATTAAGAGCATACCTTGGAGGCATAATCCTGAGAAATGTGTCAATTATTGCTTGACCAAGGGAACACTGTTTAATCAAGAACGTTGTTTAGAAAAGGTACTAAAAGCAGTGTAGGAACAGCAGTGTTTACTGTTTCACGGCTGACCAGGGACACTGAGCTGCGCTCAGCTGTTTGCACACAGTCCCTGCCCGGGAAACGTGTCGAATGTGAAATAACTGACTGCTGTCAAATGTTACAAACACGTACAAAAACACATCTGGCGGTCTTACTGGGCACGAGTGCAGACCCAGGCCAATGAAAACGTAATTTTATGCACATGTACACACACTGAGTAATAAGCATGACAAAATTTGAGTGAAATTGTCACTCAGCTTGATCAAGACGTACGCAAGGAAGAAAAGCAAGAAGAAATAAACAAAGCAGCCAAAAAAGGGGGTTGGGGGACAAAACAGGTGCCCTCTGGAATGACTGGTCATCGTCCTGCCCAAACCAGATGCAAGGCAGCCTGGAACACAGATGCACAAAGGTGACAAAGGTCAACCCCTACATTCCTTTGCTTTGTCACAGTAAACCTGTGAACACCCAACAACTCAACAACCACAACAGACAGCAGTCTGCTGTTTAAAAAAAAAAAACACACTCCTTTATCATCTAGTAACAGTTGATCTCTCTGCTTCTCTCTTTTTCTCAGCAGCCAATCAGCTAACAGGAACTGGCTCATCTCTGGGCAAGTGGCTGCTGACTCAGCAATTTTCTGTTTTCTTTTGCAATGGTGAAGATTGAGGAGCAGTGGTAGCCATGTATGTTACACTGTGATACCACACATGCTGGGACAACACTGACTGCTTGGTGTGCTACACAGCCAGTACTGTTTCTTCTTCCTGAGGAGGGACAAATAAATACAGTGACAATGCAGTCGCTGGTGACGTTACCCACGAACGTCACCCGTCCTTCTTGCTACGTGCCTGACCAGTGCCAATCGCCAAGGTGATAAGACTCCACTCCCTGTAACTACTAGGGGTGAGGGGAGATAAGGGTGCGTTTTTCCCTCTGACATGAAGTAATAACCTACTGAGCGAGTCGTGGTGTAGATCTAGTAAAAACACACTCTCACGCTCTTCGCCCACCCACAAAAACAGACGCCTGGGTGGGCCAACCTATCTGAGAGAGGACACAGAACAGAACAGAATGGGCTACTACACACAAGCCTCTTTCAAGGGAAGCATGAGCAGAGGATTATAACAGTCTGAGGGCTTAAACACAATCTGTTTCTGCCGCACAAGCTTGAGATGACGGCATCTCATATGTGCAATCTGAAGTGACTGCTAACTCCAACACCAGCAATCAAATTCCCCGGGTTGAAAATTCCATTTTGACACCACTGACTAAATTCAATTTCCATTGAAGGTTCCATTCTGACATCAGCTGTTAAATTCATTTGTGAGAGTCCCATTGTGACGTCACAGGACAAAAAAGAGCTGGGACAAGATAGCTAGAAGCCACTCCCAATCCCCACAGGGAGTATTGATTAAGGAGCGACAGTGGTTGCATTCTCTTCCAATAAATCCATTAGATACAAAACAAAGCAAACCCATGGAAGCTGGTCAAGTCCTGACCTACCTACAGCACAGGGGTCAGCGGTCAAAACCTTCGACACTAATCCATAAAACAGAGCTGACCTCTGGAAACCTTCCCAAGGCTGTGCTTGACCATACTAAAGAAGTGAAGTGCCTCTGATGGATGAGGTGTCTTAAAAAAAATTCTATTGCCAGCACACAACCCACCAGACTGAAAATGCTTGCTGAACCATTTCTCACTGAACCCCAACTGTCTAAATGTCCAGTCCTGAAAGCAACAATATGTTTTTTAAAAAAGAGGACTTTCGGTAAATACAGCAACTGTTTGCAAATCGATCAGAAGATTTAAATTAGCTATCACAGACACTGAAATGCGCATTTCAATTTAATATACGATGAAGGCTAATGTCACTCCATGCACTGTTTGCGTCTGGGGTGTCGTACTGAGATATCTGCATCTCTGTCCGATTCAAGGACCGAAAACAACAGCACAGCTTTTCTCTGACGTGCTCGCGTGCAGAACTCCATACCACAGCACACGACTGCACGGCGTTCTCTCGCTATCCATGCAAAATATCATGAAACAAATATTCCGCCCCGAGCAGAAACGGCAGGAAATAGAGAAACAATCATCACTATGCCCACATGAAACACAGCCAGCTTGTGTGTCAGAGCAGCAGAAAGGCTATGAACAAAGACGTATGCAATGGTAGGCTAAATGAATAGGGTCTGTTCTTTAGGTTTTTAAACATACATTGCAGTTTCTGTGCGGCTTTTCAGTAATGTACTGTGCGTCGCTGACATTTTCTATTTCTATTTTTTTTTTTTTGCAAGGCAGAGCAACACAGGAGGAATGCTGAAACAAGCATTCGTGGTGAGGATTTGTCTAAGAATTTTATAAGCTATCATTATCTTCCAGAAAAAAACAATGACATTTGATGAGATGAAGTAGCCACGTCATATTCAGGAAACAATAATAATAAAAAACCCTCAACAGGATTCCGCAGTTCAACTTTCTGATCAATTACTGCAAAGGTCCTAAAGAACTACGATTCCCATAAAGCACTGCTGTACACCGCACACAACAGCCAAGCATCAAGAACGTCAACAAGACAACACGTGATGGAAACGTGCCACCAATAAAATCAAGTTAAACCATGTAAACCAATTATACAAATGGGTACACAAGACTGTGTAGTGGGACAGAGATCTTTGCATGAAAAATAAAAACAACAAAAGATATCCTGTGGAACACTTTTGCATCGGTACGTATACATTCGCTGACACTGCATCAGAGTAAGTTAAAACTGTCAGCACTGATTTTTTACAATAGGAAGGGGTGGTGTTGTCAGATAGGAACATACCACTGACAGCTTAACTTATCGGGATAACTGGGACGGAAAAGTAAATCGGGTCAACTTAGCAACAGTTGGTCAGGCAAGGTCCGGTTTAAAATATGTACAAGCTAAGACAAATTTGACCGTTTAATCCAACGGCCCCTCTGCAAGTTTACAACCAATAACTGCGTACCTGGAAGTCGTGCAGTGCAACTATGTGTTCGTGTTTCAGCTCCTGTAAAATTGGAAAAAATAATAACAATCAAACGTGTTCTGCAGACACTGTTATATATAACAATGATGGCAATCACACATGCGGGGAATATGATTCGTGCTTCATACCTTTAATATTTTTATTTCTTTCCCCAAAAGGGTCTGGGATTTTGCCAAGTTTTTCTTGTTTATGCATTTGACTGCCACCTCCCAGTCGTGTTTCTGAAAATCAAAACCAGAAGAATTTGAAAGCAACACAAATTATATTGTTCCCATGATTACCTTCTAGTTTTAGTTATTGGAGTTGGCTCTTTTTCCCATCGTAAATAAACGATGGTGCTGGTTTACACTGGATGTTCAATGGTAAGGCCTCCGCAGATGTACAACAATGAATACTTTATTAGGATGGGTTTGGCTTACAACAGCTATCCACACTGTATATGAGCTGCATAAAGGGCATGTCGCGACTTGTTTTTAGCGTCCTGCTGAATGAGGATTCATTTACAACATAAACAAGCAAATCGATCGCTGACCATGAAGCAAGAAAAGACGTAGCTTGCTAAATATAGCAGTCGTCCTTCGTTTTCATGTTCTTGACTAATAAATAATAAAAAATGACAACAATAATGAGAATACAATGAAAGCGGCGTATTTCCTGTGATAGATAGGAATATTTGTAGGTTGGTGCATTTGACACAACCTTCAATAACTGCTGAGGTATCAGGGTTTATTTGGTGATACATCAGATTCGTGACTTTTATGCGTGAATTTTCCTGTTGTTCGCCTCAACCAGATGATAACATCGTTCGCCACAGAGGCCTCGTTTTAAGGTGGTATGCTGCAACAGCGTTATCCAAGGAGGGGCCTTCACAAAACGTGTAAATAATGCATTAGGATGCAAAACCAGACACTGTAATAAAAACCGTGCATTCTAAGACATATTTCCCAAACACGACCCAGCGTTGACACGAAGGGAAAACAGAATGTTAGGCATATTTCTCTTACCTCTCTGTGTCTCCCTTTGAACACGACTGCAAAAGCGCCGTGTCCGATCAGGTCTTTCCTGCTGAACTCGAATTTTCCGACGGTCTCCATCTTCCCAAAGTCCTTCTTCACTTGAATATGAAGGCTTAAAATCAGGACCGGGGCCTCCTCTCGGGGATATCCCACTTCTCTCCGTTACTGAACTCCGGGCAGCAAGAAAGTCCCCCCTTACTTTCGCACGCCACGGAAACCCTTCCTATGCAGAAACGGTTCTCTTCTCTCATGTTAGCTACCTTACAACTGGAACAGTGTTACTCTCCTTTTAACGCTATATTTCCATGGCGATGAGAAGCATCCTTAACCACGACTGTCAGAAAATGTTCAGGTGATCCATAGCTAATCAATATCTCCAAGCGCGACCTTAAGAAGAGCAGGCTAGGTTTTGTTTATATACAAAGGCAAGCGTCAGCGCCTTAACGACCCGTTAAATTAGTTTGCCTGAATACTAATTCTGGTTTTATTGCTGTCGGGATCCCATCTGCGGACATCTTTATTTTATTTAGGCTGATGCTGACATGTAGCAACACCTTAGCGAAATCCCGTCCCTGCCGTTGGTCCCGACAAAGCCTTACGCTTTCCACAGCCAAGTGCCAGTGAGCATGCGCGTTTTTCCCCCAGCATCGCTCCAGCTGAGCGCTCACGTCAAACACCGCCCGCTTATCACGACCCAAACGAGCGAAATGCACGTAGTGATGCTGCTAAACGTAAACAAGAAATAAATATACTATACATACTCTTTTATGACCCCCTACTCACGCAATAGTCTGTCTATATTTCTTGCAAGCTTCCAGTGCTGAACAGGCGCGATTTTTTTTCTCTTTTAGTCAAATTGTATTCAGATTTGTAATTGCACAGCGACAGCCTGGAAATCTTAAATTCATTGAATTATCAGTATCCAATCTTTGATGTATGCTTTATGGTGGAAATAGCCCGTGTAACAAACGCGACCATAGTCGAATCGTCTGGTAATACTACTAAGTAATAAGAATAATAAGAGTAATAAAAATGCGCCCTCTACGTGACAACTGAAGGTTTTAGATTTTCACAGGTACAGTCTGTCCATAACTGCAGACAGAGTACAATGTTTCCCTCTCCTGGGACATGTCTCTACTGACACCATGCGGTGGGTTGTCATATTGCAACGTCTCAAACACACGCCCGCCGGCCTTGTAGTGGAACTGGCCGATGTGATTGTGAGACACAGCGGTCTACAGAACCAGGGCCGTTTTTAGATGTATGTATACAGCTTCTAAAGGTACAGCATGAAAACATCATAGATCTTGCATTTTGTTCTGCATGCTGTATATTTTGTTTTTCGTTCAGTGATTCTTTCTGTAATGTTCTATTTATTTTCACCATAAACCACCACTTAGTTTCTGTGTACTCCAGTCAAGTCTACTACATTAAAGACCTGACCAAAACCCTGCAAAACACCTCAGTCTCAGCCTCCCGGACTGTCAAGACCCTCGGAGAGACACTTCACAGTGATCTGACATACGCAGACTACATAACCACAGCCGGCAGGACCTGCAGATTTTTCTTATACAACATCAGAAGAATTTTCCCTCTGTTCACCACCTCCTCAGACCAACTCCTGGTCTAAGCCCTGGTTCTCTCCTGCCTAGACTACTGCAACTCCTTGCTCGCTGCCCTCCCTGCATTTGTGATCAAACTCCTGCAGCTTCCGAATGCTGCTGCTCGTTTTGTTCACAATGTCCCAGAAGTTCTCCCATGACTCCCCTTTCCTGATCTTCCTTCACTGGCTACCAATGGGGGCTCACATCCATTACATTACATTATTGGCATTTAGCAGGCGCTCTTATCTAGAGTGACTTACATCAGTTACAGTTTTTTTTTTTAGAATGTTTTCCATTTATACAGCTGGATTTTTATGGAGGCAACTGTGGGTTAAGTACCTTACCCAAGGTACAGCAGCAGTGCCCAAGCGGGGAATCGAACCGGCAAACTTTCAGTTACAAGTGCTTAAGCATTATGCTACTGTGCTACACTGCCACCCCTACAATCCACCCCTACATCCACTTCAAAATGCTGATTTTAGTCTGCCGAGCGGTGCGGGGGATGGCCCCCTCTTATTTTTAGTTGATCGCCCAGCCCTACACCAGTCCACTGTGTTCTTCAGAACGTTTAGCTGACCCCCTCCCCCCTCGTAACCTCACGTCCCGCTCACACCCACTGTCTGTCTTGGCCTCTATGCATTGGAATGAGCGTCCTGCTTCAGCCAGAAACAGGAAAACTCTACAGGATCCAACAGTTCTGTAGCCTGTAGAACGTATATTCAGCCTGTATATTCAACTAGTTCAGCCAGAACAGCTGAGACATTGGCCATCTTTCATGACAGACTGAAGGCTCACCTCTTCAGGCTACACCTCCGCCCCCCCTACCCAAAGGTGATCTTCCACCCCTCTCATGTGTAATCTTACATGCAGGAAGTGTACTTTAGGGCTTTATGTAAATAGATATATGGAAGTTTACCTCAGGGCGTGTGTTACCACAGGATTTGGAGTGGTGGAGTCCATAGTCCATAGGCTATGCATATTGCATTGCACTTACATGTTGATCGAGGCATTCACTTGTGACCTTGTCACTGACCCTTATTCATATGTGGTTAGTGGTGCACTGTTTGTGCAGCTTCTCATGCCACTTCATTAGATGTACTTTGTAAGTCTCTCTGGATACGAGCGCCTGCTAAATGCCAGGAGTGTAATGTAATGCAATTAGACAGCCCTGTTTGACTCACATTTCGATGGCTCTCAGATGAAAGCTAGAAATTGTGCTGACTCATCAATTACAAGCCTAAGATGTGGAGGATATTCCAGCAGGTGCCGTTTGTGCAGCGAAGCTTCTTCCCTCCGTCACTCCCCAGTCCCTGCTGTTTAAGGGAACGCTACTGCAAGGCAATCATTGTGAGTCACCCTGGATGCGAGAAAATAACGAGAGTTATTCTGTTTGTAAGGAGAAGCTGGCCAATACTTCTCACAAAAAAGCAGGAACAAAACTCAAAAGAAATCAATATTTAAAAGACAAATACAAGGAAGCAGCCTTCAGCACACAGCCAAACCTCTGAAAAATTTAAGCTCCCACTTTACAACCACACACCTGTGTTATCACAAATACAATTAACCAAACAAACGGTTCTGTGGGGGGGGCAGGTGGAGACTCTCCTTCACACTTCCCTCCCTCTCTCCCAGTCTTGTATAATGCAAGATGGGCCAAGCTGCGGCTTCAAAATGTCTTGTTTCCAGAAGCGCACAGCCTCTCTGACCCAGCACTGTCATGGCAACCAACACGGGAAGGGTTACATCACTGAGGGTCCCACTGTCACACAGGAGCCCTGGACACTAGCAAATCCCTCCAGCCTTGCAGATAGACTGTCCCCACTGTGTAGCCTACTGGGGGCAACCGTATCTCTCCTCCATGGCTCTTACCAGCCTCCAGGGGCTCCTAAGCTATTCCCACTCAATAGGGAACCCTCTCGCTGGTCACCAGGCAGTTCCTCAGACTTCCTCTCCTGCTGCTCCTGGGGTCAGCTCTCCCTCCTGGCCCTGCCAGCTGCTCCCTCTCCTGCACCCCACAGGCCAGCTGAGACACCTGGGACAGTCCCTTTCAGGTCCCCCTCTCTGATCCACAGTGGCTGCCTGATGTCCACGGCTCTGATTCCTTGGCTTGATGGTTCTCCTTCTGCTCTTGTTCTTTGGCAATATCAAAAATTAAGCACTGCGTCACTCCTTAGCTCCACTCTGACACCAAATGTAAAGGGAATCTGGCCAATATTTTTCATAAAAGCCAAACAGAAAGAGGAAAATTTACAAAAAACCCTAATAATTTATTTTAAAAATCAACAAGCAAAAGGAACCAGCCTTCAGCACATAGCCAAACCACTGACAAAAGTAAGCTCTCACTATCCAGCCACTCTCCTGTTTTATAATGAGCCTAATTAGGGAGGGTGAGGCTTGTTAACAAGGCAGTTCCCAGCAGTCACAATTATAACAATTAATCTGTTTATCTGTTAATTTGAAGTTTTGATTGAACTCGATCTGTTATTGGTACGTATGAATTAGTGATTTAGACAAAAGATCCTTCAATAACATACAAACATTTAAACAATTAATACAAATTAATAATTAACCAAAAATCTACAAACTGTTAATGGAGGAAGCTGGAGAAATGGATTTTTTTTTTTACAGTCCCTGAAAACCACTCCAGTTATCACACCTGCAGTCTTATATTCATGCAATCACACTGCAATTACACACCAATATTATGTAATGATATTACCTTGTCATGTGGAATGCAGCCAGTTTTATTATTTTTGTTTTATTATTATTCTTTATTATTATTGACAACCCTGACCACAGTCAGGAACACATTAAAAACCCCTGTGCTAAATATAATAATCTCACAATCAACCTCCTATGTAATTACATTGTGCATGCCAGTGTGGGAACATGTATAGCAGTATCTAATGCACAGTGACTCAGTACAGTGCCCTACAGATAGGCATATGGGCCTCCATGAGCCTGTCAGTCTTTATTAATTGTCAGAATGAGGATATAGGAGAGAAAGAGTGAACTGCTTCAAGGTCTGTGTGTGTGAGGGACTGCTCCAGGCAGAACTGCTGTAAGACTCAATTTAAAATTCAATTCAAAATAAAAAGAACACCATGTTGAATGCAAGGCCATTTAAGTATTTCACACCAAACAAATGATCTGACATCATTTTTTTTCAAAATCTAGGAGTCATGGGCACTGTAGTCAAGAATGCCAAGCATCTGTTTAACTGGTAAAACAGGAACTGAAATGAAGAAGGTAACACATGTGCTTGGTATACACTGTGACTGTATGGAGCAGCATGTGGTCTTCAGTACAGAAGTGACTGCGTTTTCCTTCCTGTCTCCGCTGTTCTACATTCCCCGGTCTAGGAGGGCTGCAGTCTGGTGGGCTGATGAGGTGTTTTTGCGCCTCCACATTCTCAAGAGCAAAAACAAAAAAAAGGAGGGAACCCAGACTTCTTTTCAGCAGCTAAACTATTCAAAATAATTCAGCATCAATTATTAAGCGATGAACTTCAAAAAAACTAAACAAAAAAACAGGCACCATCTGGTCCTCCAGAGATGGAACTGAAGAACAGTGCTCGGAGCAGAACAGCGGAATGCATTTTTTCTCAGAGAGACACACTTCCAGGACCAGTGTTCTATATAGATATCGAAAGATATAGAGCCGTAGCTCCACCCGAGGGGGCGGGAAATCTGAAAAAGTAGGCCGAACATCAAAAGTAGGCCGAAGTCTCAGGCCAGACCTAAACAAGACCAAAATCCGTTTCTTTGTGCTGTGCTCACATACTGAACATACAATGAATTGGCTATCTGTTTTTAAAAACCCCAAGACAGTAAATTTAACAGTACATGAATTGCCTTATATTGTTGTCAGAGAAGCTTTATGACTTTGTTAATTGCTTTGAGTCTTCTCACAACATTTCTGTGACATTGTAGGAACACTTCCACGTCCTCACAACATTACAGCAATGGTGAGAAGCTAAGGACAATGGGCAGATGTGAAAATACTGATAGATGGGAGAATATATTCACATATACACACGTATATTTCATCATTCAGCAGATTATTTTATCCAGAGCAATTTACAAAGTAGGAGCACAAAGGCTATCTAAAAGCCATATTCATGCGCTTCAGCAGTCATGAACTGCCACGTGTTTTCAGTGTGTCTCTGATCTGAAAGCATCACAGTGAATTGTGATGGGGCACAAAGTTTATTGGGTCATACAAAGCGGTGATTGACAGCATGTGTTGGCTCCGCCCATCACAGCTCACTTTCCCATCACCGAGAAACACCCTAAACCGCGTCAGAGGGGGGCGACGTTGAGCTTCTGCAGAGGAGAGAGATGGAGGTGCCTGTGTGTGTGTGTGTGTGTGTGTGTGTGTGGATATGTGTATGTGTGTGTGCATGTGGATATCCGTGTGTGTGTATATATGTGTGTGTGACTGTGTGTGTGCGTGCGCACGTGTGTGTGTGTGTGTACGGAGGGGTGGGGGAAGGATCCAGCCGAGAGCAGTCAGCGTCCTCTGTTCCAGCCCAGTTGCCACGCCGACGGGCCTGCTTAGCATTCTCTTGCGGAGCGAGCTGGGAGCCCGGGTGGCGCGAGGGGGACATGACTGCGAACACCATGATGAAAGGCATCAAACCGCTCCTTTGTGCAGCTCCCGCTGGAGAAGCACTCTGGCTGCTCAGGAAGCCGCTCACGCATCTCCGATCTGTCCGGCGGCCCCCGCACCGCGCCCGGGCCCCCGCCCGGCCCAGCCTGCCTCGCACCCGGCTCCACAGCCACGCCTCAGCTTTGGGAAACAGCCGCAACAGACCAGATGCGCTTGCCGTTCATGATTATATTCATATTAATGTGGAAACACATACATGTAGGCGCACACACATACACAATAAAACAGCACATACACAAACACCCACATGTGCACTGACATACACACATAAAAGAAATGCATGCTAACATGCTTGTGTACTCACATGCACACATACACACGTGCACTCATATACAAACACGCATACAAGGAAAGACACACACAAATACAAGCTAATATGCTTGTGTACTCACACACAGACACACACACACGCACACTCATGCTTTCACATACACACTCAAGCTCACGCACACATGGGTGATCTCATTACTAATGTGCTCATAACTGATTTCTCTGTGGTTTGCGTCATTAGCAGAGCGATCTTTGCTGTGAGTCACCCACAGTCTCTTCAGAGGTGTTGTGTAAGAGAGAAGGTGCTCTGGGGCTGAAAAAAACCCAAGAAGCTGTGCTGAAAACCACCCTAAACTGGTAAAGGTGTGTGACAAGAAACGGCAAGAAGGGGTGATTCATACCAGACACATACAGATGCTACAGAGCTAAAACAAATACATGACCTACTTTATCATCTCTTTTTCAATATTTCAGATTCTGTTTGCTAGGTTTATGACTTCTCGTGTGTTAAAGTAATAAATAATAGCTTGTTTTGCAATGTACAATATGACATTTTGTATTTAGAGAGTCTTTGCAGCCAGCATTTGTAATAGCTGTCAAACCTCTGATGCACTACACATACACTACACATTCACACCAGAAGCATAAACACTGTGTATGCTTCTATTGTGAATTAACCCTAACTTTGGCACCAGCATGGGCAAAAGCAATAGCAAATAGTGAAGAATAAGAATAAGAATAAGATTAAGAATAAGAATAAGAATAAGAATAAGAATAAGAATAAGAATAAGAATAAGAATAAGAATAAGAATAAGAATAAGAATAAGAATAAGAATAAGAATGAGAATGAGAATAAGAATAAGAATAAGAATAAGAATAAGAATCATAGGAATAGTCACAGGGAAACAGTGACCATGAGCTGCTATGTTTTCTAAAAGGCCAGTGTTGTTGTCTGAATGAGAAGTTAACTGCTGACAGAGTCTGTAAGACAGAAGTTCAGACAGAACCTGCAGGCGTGCTGTCACGGAGGGCCAGGCACTCGCCACTGCACCTCTATCAGCTTCCCCCCAGATTCCCCTCTGTGTGCGTTTGCTTTAGCCTGGAACGTGGAGCGGTGCAGCGGCTCCCTCGGGGTGATGGATTGGTCCTCCCTGAACCATCTGGAGGAGGCCTGGCGTGACTGCTGGGCCCAGGACAGGCGGAGCTCTCTGGATCTTCTCTCTCTCTCTCTCTCGCTCTCTCTCTCTCTCTCTCTGTCTCTCTCTCTCTCTCTGGGAGGGAGCTGCCACACTTACACACTCCTACCCACACACCTGCCAAACCCCGCACCCGGCGGCTCCGTGTCCATCCTTCAGGAGCTGGCAGTGCCGATGCCGCCCGGTTCCTCTGACTCTAACACAGGAAGGGACCCCCGGGCCCCCAGGCACCACCTCGCCACCAGCTCAGGATCCTCGGATACAAACTTAGTTTGTGCAATGAATAGGAAAAAAACATCCTCACAGTGTGTTTGTCTGTGATAGTGCATGGGTTTGCATTGTCATAAGCTTTTTTTCTTGAAACTTGAAACTTGAAACTTGAAAGGTTCAGTGAGTAACTTTGAGCGATATATTTGAAGGCATTTTTTAACATAGCATTTTTTGAAAGCAAAAGGTGCCTGTTTCAAATGTAAGCTTACATGTGGACAGTGACATGTATTCCCATTCAGGTTTGGGTCAAGGTTTCACTGGTTTTATGGTGTGGTCGGTTTGGTTTTTTGCAGTAGCACCCGGCTGAAGAACCACAGAGTGGCAACTGTCTTGGCCACACTCAACTCCTTTCTTTTACACTGCATTACTGTGGCTGCCCTCCGCATTCTCTCTTGGCCAGGGAAAATGAAATAGCTTACATTTTCCTTTCTCTCATTTATTATGCGGCTGGATGTTTACAGAGGCTATTCAGGTTAAGCACTTCACTCAAAGCTACAACAAAAGTGCCCCCCGGGAATCGAACTGGCAACTCTTGTGCTGGAAGTCAAGCAGCCGCTAAATGAATGTAACGTAATGTAACTTGGCAGTTGCGAACACAACCACTTAACCACCACACAATACATGCTGTATTCAAGGGATGCTTCTTTTCCTCAGACTTGGGAAATTGGCCTTCAATGGTAAGGCATCATTAGCTTATAAGGACTGCGCTGGAGCCAATGAGGTATCTGGTGTCAAAGGCTATTGAAAACCCACTGTTACTTTTCTTCACACACTCACACAGGCAACACTTTCACTTCCGATTGGCCCACGTGTCACATAGGGCATTTCAGCGAATCAGAACCCAACATTCTCTACGTATGAAGATTTAAGGTGTTTGCCCTTTCCAAATTCTCAGACTGAAACCCTCTCCGATGTACCTCTCTGATAATAACCAGGCCGCACTGGTTGAACGAGGCGCTCAGGGAATCTCTCACGTTCGTGCCCTCTGTTGTGCCACCACTCCCCGGCACCTCTTAAAGTTTACCGCCCCCTGACTGCATGATATTTCTCCACATTTCTGAGAATATGAAACGCATCCGCACCCCTGCACGGTGTTGCCGGTGACCGTGTCAGGGCTCAGCGAGGTTTAATTAAAGTGTGCAAAATGAAGGAGCTGAAATCGCTGGGCGTAGCTTTCTCTCCCACCTGTCGCTGCGCTTGTGAGCACATCCACTTTTGGGGAAAATAGGCTCCTTGTCAGAGGGCCGCGAGAGTTAATTAACGGCACCCAGCTGTATCGGTAAAGAAAAAGAATACTGCAGCTGTAAGCGGAAAGCACCAAAGAGGCTGCTGTTACAGTAGAGGGGGAGATGGTGACGACCTCTTGATTTGTCCAGTCTAAACTTACATACTGATGCCCCACAAAAATGGTAAGCATCATTTTTATAAATATCATCAAGCAGCATCCAACATCAGATGTATGGTCTCATGTGATGCTGAAGTATTTGTCTAAAAAGTTCTGCAATCTCACATGTGTGGATTGACTTATCTTGTACATTTATTCCAATAATACAGAACTAAGTCTACAATGTACCTAAAAGGACAGGCCCAAGCTGCCCAAATAGCAGATCTGATCAAGATTATTGTTTTTCACTAGAATCTGTTTGAGAATAAAACAGCTAACCAAAAAAGCATAAAGAAAACAGTGAACAAAGGGGTCCACTGAGGTTTGAGCAAAGTTGGCAGTGAAGTTTCATTCCTAAGGTCTAAACGATCAATAAGTGTCCAGTCCCATGTAGCTGTACCCACCGTCCTTGCAGTGTAGAGATGACACAGGCTAATGGATTATGTGAATCTTTGACCATGAGATTGGTAATCAGTCACTCAGATCCTAACTGGAATGCTGCAATGAACCTCTGAAAAAATGAAGAAAAACCCAGAGTTGTATTCCTTCTCATCAATATTCATGTCTCGATAACCTTGCCCAGAATAAAGAGATAATTCACTGCTGTCAGTAAAATCTCCTGTCTGAAAGTGTGCGTGAAAAGGGAAGCTCATTGCGGTGACTCATCGTTTACACGGAAACAGTCACAGGGTCATGCAGCGCTTGGGGCTCTGGTATGTGAGGATCTCAAAGTGGCGGCCGTAGAATATTCCGGAGGAAGACAGTTCGAAACGCAGTGGCGGCCCATGAGGTCTCCGGGGGACACAAAATCACAGCACTCTGCACACTCCTTCCTCTTTATTTTTGTACAAAAATATCTCAGAAGTAAGAAAAGACGGCTTACGAATCATATTTCTGCAGCCGTCAAACATTTTCCTCTTAAATATATATATATGTATTTCTCAATAATAACAAGTCCGTGTAACAATGTCAGCAAACTGAGCATTCTTCTACTGCCAAAGGCCCCGTGTTCTTTCCATAGATTTATGTCGATTAAACAGACATAGCCAGTTTGAACTGTTCCAGTCATTGGTTACAATAAGTTCAGTGGCTATTAGTCACGTCAGGACCCTGTAGTAGTAGGTGCTTCAATCATGGCTAAGGTGGATTGGATAGTCCAGTGAAATACCATAGAAAATCTGTCCAATCATTAAAGACATCAGCTGAGCATTGTTACAGAATATCACTCGCTGAGGTGACCGAGGCATTGTGAAAAAGTAACTCGCTTTCCCTGTCATGGACAATCAGCTTGCTTTGATCAAAAAATCAAAACAACAAGACAATAATAATAAAAAAACATTGCCAATCAATAATAATGACTCTTACCGTTTACAGCTATAAGGATGCCGATTGGCTAGAAATATAAAAAAACAAAAAGCAAAGGTGTAACAGCAGAGCTAGGGATGGGAATAAAAGACTTCATGCTAACCAGAGTGGGTGGAGCCAACATGAGTTATTATACCAATTACTGTGTTCTTTGCTCTGCAGAGCAAATTATTTTGATTGGTTCATTCAAATCAATGATTGACAACATACGATAGCTCCACCCACCATGGGGGTTAACCAGGCTTCACCCTCCCATCACCGACTGCGAAACCACTCTCAGACCTGATAATCAATTCAGAGCAAGGACATGCATGTCCAGCCAGGTAGGTGCAGACATTATTAAACCAAATGGAGAAGACCATCTGTTAATCCATCCGGGAATCAGAAAGCTCTTGGAGACAGATGGCAAAATAAAAATCAAAGAAATTAAGGGGTCTTGCTTTCTCTGTACTGCAAACTGATGTCAATGCTTGTTATGCCTGTACTATTATTATAAATTTTTATTGTTATTATTAATATTATTATTATTACAACAATAAGCATTATGAAAACATCAATATTTCCTTCAAAGACCAGAAACTTGAAATTTAAGTAAAGTATATGACATATAAATGATATACCTTCATCAATTTAAGTGCAGTATAATAATAATAATAATAATAATAATAATAATAATAATAATAATAAGCTTGTGGTTAAAACTCTATTATGCTGGTTGTACAAAAAGCATATATCTGAAGAGTAGCAGTCTTTCATGTGGCCAATCAGTTTAAAGATGAACAGAAAAGTTTATCAGAGAATAAAGGCCCAGGTCACTTCTCCACTTGGCATGCGGCGTGGTGTTTGATTCGCTGGCTGTCAGTTCATGCCCCGCCCTCTCCCTCCTCCCCTCCAATCAGAGCGGTGCTGAGAGGGCAAGTGAGACGGTCCAGATTGGGGCGAGCAGCCAGAGCGGCGACAGGGCGGGCGTGGCGAGAGGGGCGTGGCCGAGTCGGAGGTGCAGGAGCACACCTCGAAGCCGTTCTCGGCGTGGTTGCCGTGGTGCTGGCCCCGTGAGCGCGGGTCTGTGCCGTTGGCCTCCATGGCGGGCGAGTCCGACTGCATCTCCACGCACACCAGCCAGTCCTTCCCTATGGACCGCGGGTAGCCCAGCTCCACCTCCATATCACTGCCCACCACCCGCCAGTACTCCGTCCCCTTAAAGAAGTAAGAGGAACCTGGGGGAGAGAGAGAGAGAGAGGGTGGGAGAGAGAGAGGGTGGGAGAAAGGGAGAGAGACAGAGAGGAGACAGGAGACAGAGTGAGAGAAAGAGGGAGAGGGAGAGAGAGAGAGAGGGAGAGAAGATGGGAGAGAAGGAGAGAGAGAGGACAGAGGAGGAAGGTGAGAGGGAGAAAGTGAAAGTGAGAGAAGGGAGGAAGAGAGGGAGAGAGGAGAGAGAGGAGGGAGGGAGAGAGGGAGAGAGAGAAAGAGAGACAGGGGTTGAGAGAGGGAGGGAGACAGAGGGAGACATGGAGGGAGAGAGAGGGAAAAAGAAAGTGAGGGATACAGAGAATGATGAGGGAGTGATAGAAAGAGAGAGTGTGTAACTGTTACAGAAACTAACATTGACAGTAAAAAAACTGCTGTAACTCTGTAACTATGGCAATATGTGTTTGTCCTTTGATTGGATGTACTCTCTGGATTAACAATGAGTGACAGAGTGTGTGTGTATGTGTGTGTGTGTGTGTGTGTGTGTGTGTGTGTGTGTGCACTCAAGTAAACAGCACACTGGTGCAGGAACTGTAGAGAGATTTCGATTTTGCATTTAATCAGAGATGCTGACAGGGATCCTGTCACATGGCTGAGTGAATTAACCCCCCACCAATGTGCAAACCCCACCCTGCAGGCCGTCCTGCCGTCCCCCGCCTGCGTCCCCCCCCCACGTCCCCTGCCCGCGTCCCCCCACATCCCCCGCTCGTGATAAAGCTCTGTGTTTTTGTTTCGCTGCCTGCTAAAGCGCTTAGCTCTCCTGCCGTTGGGGAGGGACCTTATCTGAGAAATCAATTCAGATTCCAAAAGCCACGCTTGAGTCTTATTTTCGGCTCTGCTCTGTTTCTGCTCCGCCTTCCTCTACCCCGGCCCGCAAATAAACAGCTGTTTGTCACCCTGCTTTCTGCGTCTGATACATTGCCACGCCACGCTCACGCCTTCAGACCCATCTCCCCGCCGGGGCTGAAGCAGGGGGAACGGGTAAGGGGCTGGCCGCTCGCTCACAGCATTTTACACCCTCACACTTCTGCAGCAATCCGACTGCCGTCCGCCATCCAACACCATCATCTCAACTGTCATCTCACCGCCACTTCCACGTCCATCTGACGCACCGCCAGGTGGCTATTAGCTCTAATCTTGACAGATCCTTAAATAAGACACAGGACTGAATCTGAAGGGTTCTTCAGGGGAAAAATAGCATGCCATCCCTGGGTGACAGGGAGAGAGGTAAACATGGGCAGCATGCAGAATGCCTCGCTCCTTATTTGCACAGACATTGGAATGCAGCATATTAAATGTTTATTAAATGTGCATATTCCGTTCCACTCCGGATAGTGCGCTCCGCCAAACAGCCTCTCTCCTCTCCTCTCCTCTGTTTCAGCTCTGCGAGATTGCCACACCGTGCCTCCTTAATTAGAAAAGGCAGAGAAATAACCGGCTGGAAAAGTAAGTGTGATTGCTTAGCTCTCGCTCTGTCTCTGTTGCTTTCTCTCCATCTATTTCTGCTATTTCTCTCTCGCTCCTTCTCCCTCTTTCTCTCTCTCTCTTGCTCCTTCTCTCTCTTTCTCTTTCACTCCCTTTCTCACTCTGTCCTCTTTCTCGTGGTCCCACACACACACACACACACACACACACACACACACACACACACACACACACACACACAGTAATTGCCTGTCAATGTACTGACGGTTGTCCTACTAACTGTGCCACTTAAAAGCTGAGCCCAGTAGCAAAGGACAAAGCATCGCTATAAGAACGTTTTCTGGTGGTCAAGAAGCTACCCCCTGCTGTCCTTCAGCTCTCAACCCCACTACAGGCATTACCACAGCAAAAGAAAAGAAGGGACCTGGTGAAGCCCAAACTACTCTCAGCACAAAATGTAACTGAAAGTTTCACCACGAACATCTAAATGTTACTACCGCTGAGTGTGTACAAGCATGTCTTTCCCCATCATTTGAACAAGCCTATCTCCGTGTATGTGTGAGCGTGCTTTCACAGCGAGCATCTGAACGTTCCTACTGCCAATTGTATGCAAGCATGCCTTTCACTACGAGTGTGTACGAGCTCATACACACTTGTGGTGAAAGAGTACAAGCATGCATTTTGCCGAGTCTGTATCAGCACGTGTTTCACGATGAGTATTTGAACATTCCTACCCAGGGTCGGCGCCCAGAGAAAATACAGAGGGTTGCACTTGCAATCCATGGGGGGCCAAAAAAACTTCACAAGTTAAAGAATTTAATAAACACTATGTAGACATCAGGATATAAGGAGACTACTGGGGGTGCACTGAGGTCCGTCTGGGGGTGCAGTTCAGTCATAGCGCGGGCCCTGTTCCCGCCGCTGAGTGTGTGTGAGCAGGCCCCGCAGAGAGAGGACGGGGACAGTGCGACACGCCGGCGGGCCACTCACTGTCAGACCACCTCATGGCGTCGTCCAGCTGGGGCGGGACCCCCTTCCAGAGCGCGGTGTCCTTGGGGTACCCCGTGTCCATGCGCCGCAGGTGGTCGTCGTAGCGCCAGTACCGGCTGTCCTTGAAGAAGTAGGTCTTGTCGTTGTGCAGCCAGACGAAGGCAGCGTCCACGCCCTCCAAGGGCAGGCCGAAGTCGCTGATTGGCCGGGGGTAGCCTTCCTCCACGTTGTTGTCCTTGAATACCCAGTACTTTCCACCTGTGGGCGGGGTGAGAGACCAAACAAATGAACAGTCACTGGTACATAGTCTTAATATTAGCCTTAAAAACAATGTAAAGCATTTATGAGTATATTTATATTTACATATATATAAAATACATCATCTTCCATCCTCTTGTCCCCTCATTTTTACTTCAGTTTTGTTACTGAAAGGGAAGAGGAGTAGTCAAGCTGATGCGTGAACTTTGTTGCCCAGACTCTTGACCCAGACTGTCTGTGTCGGAATGTCTTGGACCTAAATGAGATGGTTTGTACTATCTCTAGGGAACCTGTGACTTTTTGGAGGATTATTAATTGGAATTTAAAAGGACAACATGCAACCAAACACAGCAGGTAATCTCAGCAGTGGTGTATATTTGATTTTTTTTTTAGATGATAAAAATTAGTTGCAAAAAGTGTCCTAGTCGATGCTGAGTACAACAGTAGTTTCAAAATGGTTCAGGTAAGATTGATGATTGCAGGGTTTTTCTGAGAATGCTCATCTTGTGGAGTAAATGAAACAGCATGAACTTAGGTGAGATCTCTCCCATCTGTATTATATCTAGAATTGCATCTTAGGCTTGTATTAAAAAGAGACTTGGGGACCTTTCTTAGATCTTAACCAAAAGAAAGTTTGGTTATTCTGAAGGACATTCAATGGCTTCTGCTTCTGTCATTAAAGGTACATTTTCATTCATTTACGCTTATTATCATCACTACTACTAATAGTAGTAATAATTTAAAATATTTATTTCCTTCACAGTAGTCATTATGCAGATTTACTGATCTTACACATGACAAATTTCCCATCTGCACAGCTGGATATTCACTAAAGTACCAACAACCCACCTGTGAATTAACCCAGCAACCTAAGGTGGAGACATGCCCAGCTCCTTCACCACTGAGCCACAGAGTGGTCTTACCATTGCGAGTGATGCTAATAATGCTAAGACAGGTAAGACTCTTGGCTTTTACCTGGTTTGTCTTATACTCATGATAACCAATGGCCAATGAAAAGATTGATTTTACAACACTTTACACTTCAGAGTCAGAGCAACTTCAGCTTTATGTCCTGCTGATTTCTTTGTGTGTTGGTGAAGACACACAAGCATGGCATCACCTGATACAGTGAGGCATGAGTAGACTGTATGAGCAGTCTGAACTGGCATGCTTTCACTGGAATTCACAGAGCTGTTCAATAAAGCTGTGCTGAAAAGCGGGCCATTTTCCACTGGTGGTTGAGTGAGTGTGTGTGAGTGTGTGAGCATGTGGGCGTGAGTGTGTGAGCATGTGTGTGTCTGTGTGTGTTTGGGGGGGTTCTTGGATTTAGTAAATAGGAAATGTAACACATCACAGTCAAGATTTATCAGATATTCATCTACCTCAGCAAAGCTATGAGGTTTCAGTATTGGTGCCTTGCATTAGGGCAGGGGTGAAGATGTGGGGGATAAAGTGTGTCAGACAACACTGCCATGGCACAGACCAGAGATAAAGCAAACTAATGCTCACAGTGCAGCCTCTAAGTCCACTGTTAAAGTTCTGCTGGGCACTGACTTCCCCTTGTGGACTCAATGGTATGACCCAGCAGGATACTCCAAGTCTCCCCACTGAACTCAATGGTATGATCTAGCAGGGTACACTGAACCCCCTCCATACTCAATGGTATGGCCCAGCAGGTAACAAAACTCCACATTGGAGCCACTGGATAGGCCCACTGGTTGGATCCTCCAGGTCTAATAGTACCGCTGAGCAGGGCAGTGGCACTCAATAGGAAATTCTGGTACCTTTGAAGAAAACAATCTTGTGGTCTCCGGGCCTCTCGTACACAGCATCCACGCTGTCCAGGTTGGCTGGCAGTCCTCTCCAGAACCGATGGATTTGGGCTGGCCGAAGCGATACCAGGTGTTTCTCACGGGTCAGCCGCCAGAAGTACTTCCCTAAGAGCAGGAGGGATCCCAACGTGCATATTCATTCTCTGATACACTGTGTGTGTTTGTGTGTGTGTGTGTGTGTGTGTGTGTGTGTTTGTGTGTGTGTGTGTGTATGTGTGTGTGTGTGTGCGTGCATGCGTGTGTGTGTGTGCATGTGTGTGTGTGTTTGTGTGTATGTCCCCCATGTTAACATATGTTTAACACAGTCAACGCTATATAGAGCAGTTAGTAACGCTTTTTAACCATTTAAAACTACTTCCAAACCATTATCAAATATGATGACTTTGCAATGTTAATTTTAGGTTACCCAAGCTTCCCCTAGAGTGAGAGGATCATTAAATAGATTCACAGGGCAAAGAAAGAATTACCCTGAAACTGAGGGCTATCGCAGCTGCTTATCAGAGCTGAATGTGCCACCCAAGTTTTATGGGATGGAATCGTGACCTGAGTGTGTGTGCTTTATCAAACCTAAAAAAACCCCATCACTTTTAAAAGTGTGGGCACTAACTTTGGAAAATCCTCTGATTAATTTCAAAAGAGACCAATGAGGCCTTGAAGTCTTCCAGGGCTGGGTTTTTGGGATAGAGGGAGAGAGAGCGTGCTTGGCTGCTTCTGACATTGACTGCACCTCCGTGTGTACCCCCGCGGTATGTACCTTTGAAAAAGAAGGCCTCTCCACGAATCTGTGCGACAGCATCAAAGTGACTGTTACATCTGTCTGGAGCATCACGAGCTGGCCTGAGAGATGGGGAGAGAGAGAGAGAGATAGAGAGAGAGATAGAGAGATAGAGAGATAGAGAGAAGGAGAGAAAGACATTATTTATCAGTGCATCCACTACTTCTCCCAGCCTAAAGAAAGTCAAAAGTTACTGTATAACTTTGCTGTAAAGAAACAAACAAGATCAAAACAAAACTGAGAGACAGAGGGGGGCACAGTGACATATTGGTCCAGTATGCAGCAAACTCTGGGTTTAAACTGGGTATGCATATTAATAAGACTGTGTGTGTGTGTGTTTGTGTATGCACAATAAGACTGGCAAAAGATCAAGGGCGAGATGTCACTGGCACATAGAAAAGGTCTTTGCATACATTTTCTTAATGCTAATGACAGATTTCAGCATGGCAGGATTGTTAATGATGCAGCTAGCAGCTGCAGTGCAGGCGCTAACTCCTGAAATAGAACTTGTTTTATACCTTATTAAGAGTGAGATCTCGGGTCTATATCAGGCACACATCTCTGCTCAGCTAAATCCATCTTCTCCACAGAGGATTTGTAAATGATGTGTCACGTGACCTGAACGGTGGGTCACATGACCTCTGCAGTCCAATCACAGAGCTCAGAGGGGTCATGGGAAAGGTGTGCTGGGATGTGTGAGACAGGGCCCGGTGTTTTTCACTCACGGGACAGTGGAGCGGTTTTCGGGAAGGTCCAGGAGCACAGGGGGCTCAGCGGTGTGGGACTCGTCATTGGGGCGAATGGTGTGGGACACTGAATCTCGAACCCCTGCAGGACACAAACATGTACATAAAGATACACATGATCACACATACATACCTTCACTCACAACTCACACACACACACACACACACACACACACACACACACACACACACACGAACACACACACACACACACTCAGTATGTCACATGATTCTTCACCAGTCGTTACTCCAGCCAATGAGGCCGACACAGTCAGTGAAGCATATGACCTCAGGTAATTGGTTGGGAGTTATCAGGTGGCTGGAACTGACCAATGAGAGGACAGAAAGTATGCCTACAAACAAGTGCATCACACATATACACAGGTGTTCCGGGAGGTGATTGGAGGTGAAAAGGTGGGGCGGAATATTCCGGGAGCTCTGCAGGAGCTGCACTCGGCGGTACACATCGATAAGCAGGCCATCACCACAGGGAAAGGCAATTAAAGCCCGCCGTTAATTCCACCTCAAACATGGAAAATAAATAAATAAGCCCCTAATCCCTAAAATAAACCAATCGTTTCTGCCCTGGGCTTTGGAGCCCCGGGCTTCCACAGAGACATTGCAATCCCAGCCCATGCACGCATGCACGTGGGGGGTGGGGGCAGGGGTGGGGTGGGGGCAGCCCTGCTCCGCCTGGTCTGAAAGTGCGGGCAATTATTACAAGCACTTCTGATAATGATACGTGTGGTTTCACAAACAGCAGAGGGGAATCCATGCCTCTCTGAGCAAAGAGGATCCAAAGGTCTGTCTCACTGTCTATACAGAGACTACATGAGACACAATGGAGGTGTCAGTCTGTCTATATGTAGGAAGGGACTAGAAGGATATCGGTCTGTCTATAAGCAGGAGAGAGATTGAAGGAAAGTCAGTATGTGTGTACAGGAGGGATTCAAGCACAGAATCGCTAACCTACATCCCGCTAATGCGAAGCCATGCTCCTGATTACACTGCTCGGGTTGCCAGGTTTGAAGCCATTCCACCCTTGATTGTGATCAGAGAGGGAAGGGCTCCTGCTTACCGTACAGCTGCCAGACGCGGACCTTGTCCTCATAGGGGAGGTCGTACTTGAGCGGGTCTCCCACCGGGCCCTGGTAGTACGGCCGCATGATGGACTCCATGGCGGAGGTGTGAACCAGGCCGATGGCGTGGCCGAACTCGTGCACTGCCACCGCGAACAGATCCATGCCGTGGGAGTCTGAGGGAGGAGGAGGAGGAGGAGGAGGAGGAGGAAGAGGAGAGGTGTGACACTCACCTTTTAATTATTATGTCTTGTTGGCAGTGTAATTGTTACTTTGCTCTTTGTATCAATGCAGCAATTCACACGCTCTTGTCTCTGGGGTAAGTTCAGGTACACTGCACACTGACACTGCAGTGTTACCACATTTGGCAACTCATTTGAAACGCTTTTTAAAGCAACTGCATGATAAAGCAACAATCCATTGGTTATGTTCAGTTCATTATTAATAAACATGTTATTACAAAGAGAGCAGGGGAATAAGATTCCACACAAGGTTATAGGGTACACTGTACCTGATAAGGACCAGGGGAACTCACAAGCACTAAAGTCTAAGGACCATGTGAGTATAAACTGCCTGTCATGCATCTTCATACAGTCCCAGAGCACTAGCTCTGTCTGTGTGCCATGTGCCATGTGCCATGTGAACACTCTGATAAGAGTGATTATAATGAAGCGATTATAACTACTCTGGCCCCTTGGCTCGGTCTCAAAGGACACATCTGAGCCCTTCTTCACCGAAAATCAGCATTAAAAGTTTAGATTCTCACAACCAAAAAGAAACAGCTGGGATTGAAACAACCCTACAGAGTTGGACCTCGTAAAGAAAAAACACTGTTCTGAGGGAAACAGGGTGAAGACTGATGCTATCTCTGGCGTTCGCCTCTGTGATTTGTGAGCACTCTCCGTGGGGTATACCAGGAGACGCTCTTTAGAACACCTCGCCCACGGAGGAAGAAGTCACAACACAACAGAGACCGCAGGCCTCCTCATTTCCCGCTGATCCATAAAGCACGGGCGTCTCTCTCCCTTAATTTCCCCTGCTGGCCCTCAAGCAATATTAGCCTGTTGGCCTCAGCTGGGAGGGAGGAAGCGGAGAGCCGGTTTAAACGCGTTCCGGTCAGAGTGGCGCAGTGGCATTGCTGCTAGCGTTTTGCAGGGCGTCTGCGTTCTGCTGTCTCCCAGCCCAGTGCAAACGCAAGAGCAGCCATGCAGCGGGCTGTGGATGCGCGGCTGCAGCTGCGAGCGCGTCAGACCTGCAGAGAGCAAGCCCAGACGCGCAGCAGGCAAAATGCACGCACATGGTTTTACCCATGGAACAGAAATGTGCTTGCAAAACTGTGCACACGGTTCACCAGCTACCATGCATCTTACAGGCTATATGTGGAGTAAACAGAGGTTACCTATATGTGATACATGTATGTGATACATCACATCATTAATGTTATGTATTCATATTAGATTTCTTGTACATATATCACGGTCTAGTGAGGACTTTATGATTTGCACATATATTCTTTTATATCTCATTGGTGGAAAACATCCCTTCAATGATTTAACTCCGAGCATATGCAAGCTGACCCTTGACCTTTGGGGACTGACTTATTTATGCTGTAAAACTTTTGGTTCTTTACTTCGAAGGCATTGCTCTTCCATGAAACATGAGTCACGTTATGTTTAACATTATGGGACATGTCTGCATTACTGTCTGCATGACGAAGCAGCATCTGACTGATCTGAGGTCAGGTGTGCAGGTGCACCTATTTCACAATGCACCTGGAGCACAGTGAGAAAGTAAAGTTCCTCAAAGTTATTAGAGAAAAGAGGAAACTGAAGGGTTTGTTGCTGGGTTGCTCCCCTGGGCTCAGGCAGATTGAGCACAAAACACTTTTTAATGTACCTTTTGGATAAGAGATTAAACACAGGTACTGACTCACTCTGGTCATTACGGGCAATCGCGCAGGGGGTGTTCCCCGGTGTCCTGGTCGAGCTCCCACTCTGGCTGTCTCAATCTGGCCATCTCATCACCCCGCAGCCTTTAATTGGCTGAGTTAATCCTTCCCCTTTCTGACTCAGCTGATAGGCTCTGAGTATTCAGGCACAAAATGGCTGCCGTACATCACCCATGACCCATGCGGGTGCTGCGCTCTGGTGGTGGTTCAGGTGAGTCATCCCCCACCCCCACCCCCATGCCCACCAACTCCCTTCACTGTAAAGTGCTTTCAGATCCATAAAAGCTTCTGCATAATCGCAATCTGTTTCTCATGCGTGAGTGAGTGAAAATTTGCAGGAGTGTTGCAGCTTCTCTGCATTCTGGAAACGGAGTGTCACCCCGCTGTTTCCACAGCGACTGAACCATCACTCCTTGTGCACGAATGTGTGGTGACTCATTAAAAAAAAATAAAAAGGCGACTCTGTGAATGCTGCCTCTGTGCTGATTTTGAGGTTCTGACTGACTGCTCTGAGACGCCCTCCTCCCCCTCGTTGGCGTCTGTCAGCATTTTCCTGACACGCCCCGCATAAACAGCGGGATTGTGGGCTGTGAAAAAGCTGCGGTAAGAAAACCTGCAAAGTGTGAATAGATTCGGCACGCTTTCAGAGGTACACGGCCTTTTGAAGAGCCTGTGGAGATTACCCAGTCAAAGGCGACTGGATTCGCTGGTTGGGGTTATAAATAACTACAAACGGAGAGTGAATAAAGGGCTTGGGTGAGAGCTGTCGTGCTCGGTTGTCTTGTCGCAGACTCCTAGGAGAATGCGGTTAAGATTAGTGCTGGATTCAAAGGGTCATATTCACGTTCCTGTCACTGCCAGCTCTGAGAGGAAGCTGATACCTCGCTCCTCTACCCCTGGCCTGTAGAAATATACCTTCAAAGGGGAGAAACTTTTGAAAGACACTTTACTGCCTAACCTTACATGACACCCACTACAATCCCACTTAACCAAACCCAACCTGCTCCAATCAAACTTAACCCAGCTCAATCCAACCCAACCCAACCCAACTCAGGCGAATCCAGCTCAAGACAAGCCAAGATAAAGTCAGCCTGCTTTCTGATGGAACTATTGTAACTATGCAGGCTTTGGTGAGGTGGTACCTCACACATGGCATAGGGGTGAAAACACAACCCACTAGATATGGGGGGCGGTGTGGGAGTGTGGGGGTGTCAGGGATTTTCCTCACGACAGTACCAAAGTGGTACCTGTGCCACACACTCTCTCACTCACACACACTGAACAGGCCAAACCGCTAAACTCCTCAAAGCGCATAGCTGCTTCCTCACTGCTGGCTGTGACAGTCAGGTCACACTGACGAGCCACCACAGGGCGAGGAGCAATAAAGGAGATCCACACGCTTTCGGACAGACGGCCGTCCCCAGCGGCCTCTCAGGAGGCTCATGAGAGCACACACACAGACTGCTGCTATTAGGGGCTGGTCTGGATTTCAAGCTGGATTCAATTTAGCAGCAGGGAGCTGCCTACTAAATCTAATGGAGCATTAAATGTTCCTTAATGCACCTCTGCTAGCTGCTGTCCTTATCTCTGTGCCCAGTTTCTATTGGAGAATAATTATTTGCACTCGCACCAGATCCTCAAAGGAGACAGCTCCAGAGTCCTGCCAAGAACAAAAGATCATTCTGTGCCATCCTAAAAGGAAAAGAAAACAGAAAAGAAAAGAGTGGTGTGTGTGTGTGTGTGTATGTACTGAATGTGTGTATGTGTGTATGTGTGTGTTTCTGTGTGTGTGTGTGTGTGTGTGTGTGTGTGTGTGTGTGTGTGTGTGTGTGTGTGTGTGTGTGTGTGTGTGTGTGTGTGTGTGTGTGTGTGTGTGTGCACAGTAAGACTGGCAAAAGATCAAGGGAAGGATGTCACTGGCACAAAGAAAAGGTCTTTCTTTTGTGTTTTGCTGACCGGGTCCATTTTCCTCTGATGATTAAATTGTAAATCTACTCATCTTTTCAGATCTCATGTTTTTCCTCCTCCTGACCTGGCAAGTTTATCTCACGTGATCATCTTTCTGCCAGAAAGCTGACAACAGGAAGTATGTTCACATGACTCTGCTCCAACCAAAAACTAGCATACTTCAGAATATATGATCAGGAACACAATTAACCATTGCAATATACCATACAGTAAAAAAAATTCACCAAAATGAAATGTCCAGTGTGATGAATGTGTATATTATTATGGTGGCACTTTAAGATCAATCTGAGTCATATGTCACTTTTCATTTTTTCCAAGATATTGCTTTGTCATTAGTTTGTCATATATTACTTTGTCACCATGGTAATCTCACTCCACAGCACGCACGTGTCTCGATAATTGAATCGTTTTCCTGGGACAGGCCACCGAAGCCTCGCAATCTGAAAAACAGCCCCTGGACTGTGACGCTGTGAAATTAATGTTTAATTAACTCCCTTAACAGCGCCTCAGTGATTCATGCCTAGCGCCAGAATTAAGCCTGCACTGCACAGGAAAAGCCTCCGATGGCAGGAAAGGAGATCTGAGCCAAGGTGGTCGTTTCTGTGTTCGCTAGCAGACTAATAAACAGCAATGGGGCTGGGGGTCGGGGGTCCAGGGGTTGGGGGTAAGAGCCAGGATGAAAGGGGCAGGGTGGACGAGCACAGGGCTGTAGCGGGGAGGACTGATTTTGGGAAAAGTCCCTTCCCTCCGCCCCGGGCTCGCTAATCTCCAGCAGACTCTGACAAGGGATCGAGCAGCCCGCTCAGATGCTAATTGCTCTCTGCCGAGCATGATGGGAGCCCTAATTGGAGAAAAGTGACTTTCTGTCCAGAGCCATATGGTGAAGCGGCTCGGTGAGACAGAGAGGGAGCGGGACGGAGACGGGAGGGGTGGGAGAACAGGCCTATCGGGACTCTTCAGCAGGCTCAGAGCCCCCCCCTTTCCCTTCCCTTCCCCTCCCCAGGCACCTGGGACCCGGCACCACACGGCGCTGGAAGAGGGTCCTCTCTGTCTGACCTAAAGTAACTGCTGAGGAGTAGTAGACCTTACAGGACCTACAGCTTCTTACCCAATGTAGGAGAACCACAGCTGTGGGCTCATGCCTAGCCCTTAGCCTCACTCATGCCCCTAGGCGGGAAGGGAAAGGAGGGACGGGATATCCACTCTGTTGATGCTTTTGAACAGGAAGCGCAGTGGTGTTTTATCAGCCAATAGCAGGCTGGGCGTTAAGGAGCCTGGTGGAGACAGACACTGAGAGACTGTTCTGCTGTGACAAAACAGTGACTGAATGTGCTGCACTGCTGAAGGAGTGACTCCCCCAACCCCGCCCCGGCGCTGTGTGACCGACGCCCACCCGGGTCACCTCTCCGTCCCGCTCTCACCCGGCGACCTGAAGGTCCAGGCCTCGTCGTCGTCGAAGTGCGTGTCCCCGGCGATGAAGCGGTCTCCGGGGAAGAAGGCGTGTGCCACGGTGCCGCCCGGGCCGTCGAAGGGGTAGCCGTCGTTGTGGTCGGCCTTGGTGAAGTCGATCTGGATGTCGGCCTCGCTGCCCGCCACCTCGTGGAAGTTGAGGGGCGCGATGTCGCTCCACACCTTCAGGGCGTAGTACATCAGCGCCCGGACCGTGTCCCGCCCCAGCGCCGCAGACTCCTTCGGGAACGTCCGCACCCTGGGAAACGAAAGCCGCTTCGTAAGCGTTACTCATAGGAAATATGGGAAGTAATGCATAGGATGTAATGCGTTACACTATTGCCTTTCAGCAGATGCTCTTATCCAGAGCAACTTACATATGTTACAGTTTTACATGTTATCCGTTTATACAGCTGGACATTTACTGAGGCAATTCCAGGTTAAGCACCTTGCCCAAGGGTAGAGCAGCAGTGCCCCAGCGGGGAATGGAACCAGCAACCTTTCGGTTAGGAGTTCTGCTTCTTGCCACTATGCTACACTGTTGCCAAATATATTTGACAATAAACGTAAACACTTTTTAAAAATATTATTTACTTCATTTTATGGGTACAGTCAGCATTAGCAAGTTTTAACGGCACTTTTCAAGTTGGCCCGTTCTCAAATGGAATTAAATGAAGGAGCTCTACTGAGGGCAGCAGTTGGCTGCAGAGGTTAAGGACGTGAGCTTGTAAACCAGAAGGTTGCAGGTTTAAAGAGGGGGGTGGTAACTGAATCCACCTGAGAGCGTTACTTAAGCTGACCGGCTCCAGTGAGGGTTATTATTGTTGAATAAATGCATGGCAGGGATGAGGGTGGCCACTAAATGAATAAATATTGAAACATAATGATCTCTCTCTCCCTCCCTCTCCCTCCCTCTCTGTCTCTCTGTGGGGATTTAAATAAAAAATCTGCTACAAACTCTCAGCTTTTCTCTCTTCTCTGTGAATCTGCTCATTTTGGCTCAACACAAGTAGAAGGGGAAAGCTGCTTGTAAAAACAATCCCATCTCCTCTTCCAAGGGCAATTTCAGCTGAGGTGATGGGTGAGGAGAGTAAAATTCATCTCTCACCGCCCCCCCCCAACCCCCCACATCCCTCAGGAACTACCCCACAAATGTGCCACTTTTCTTCCACGGAAAAAGAGACAGAGAAAATAGATTTTTCCTCTGACGGTGCACCCATTCACCACCCCTCTAACACACACACTCCATCTCTGGTAACATGGCAACCCGAGGCAGAGTAAACTGCGAGCCAAGGCCGGGGGCGTGTCCTGCGTGTTTGCGGCGAGATGCGCTAATGTGCGGACCGGCTGACTGACACGCTGCATTAAAGATGCGCTTTCCCTCCCGCTGACCTGCAACTCACCACTCTGAATAAACAAGCCTTTAAGACATCAGCCAGTGAGGAAGAGTTCAATCTCCTGACCAGAAGGAAATAAAAAAAAAACCCTGAGTGAGTCAAGAACTTAAGTAACTGTCTGTAAATAAACTCTCCGATTGTGTGTGTATGTGTGTGTATGTGTGTGTGAGATGCTTTGCATCTTGTGTGAGTGTGTGTGTGAGTGTGAGTGTGTTTGTGTGTGTAAGTGTGTGTGTGTGTATGTGTGTTTGTGAGTGTGTTTGTGTGTGTGAGTGTGAGTGTGTTTGTGTGTGTGTGTGTGTGTTTGTGTGTGTGTGAGTGTGTTTGTGTGTGTGAGTGTGTGTGTGTGTGTGTGTGTGTGTGTGTGTGTGTGTGTGTGTGTGTGTGTGTGAGATGGATTTAAGTGAAAGTGAGAGACAGAGACAGCAGTGGTATTTTCCATATGCTCCTCTCACAGACAGATGTGGCTCCTGGCCTGGGATAAGACCAGAAATGACAGAAAGATAGAGGAACCATTCCAGGATTATTTAATTTCTCTCTTTTTCTCTCTGTCCTTCACTCTCATTCTCTCTCTCTCTCCCTCTCAGTCCGTCTCTTTATCTCTCTGTCCGTCTCCCTTACTCTCTTTGTCTCTCTCTCTCTCTCTGTCTCTGTCTCTCCCTCTTGCGATGTTCACTTCAGCCCTGATTTGAGACTCACAGGATTACGACAACGTTCATCTCTCCCTCCCTTTCTCTCTCTGTCTGTCTCTCTCTTTCTTCTCTCTCTCTGTCTTTCTTGTGATCTTCACTTTAGTGTGGATTCGCCTGGCCCCTGATTTGTGTGCGAGACTCTCTGGATCACAACAATGGCAGGGAAGTTCAGGAGAAGCTCAAACAAACTCATTTCCTTTCCTTTGAGTATCTCAGTTCTCTCAGCGGGCTCCGCCCCGCGGCGGACACCCTGCCCCGATAAACGCATCGCTCATCTCCGCGGCAACCACCTCACTGGAGGCAAGCGATCTGTCACGCCCACCTTGCTCCAGCAGAAATCTAACAAAGCACAAACGAGGCAGGGGTCTCGGGCCTGGCGTGTCCGTGACTGCCTGCCTCCAGCACCCCCCTCCGGCCTTTGTCTGTCCTCTCTCTGTGTCCGGCTGACAAAGGGAGACGAACAACCGGAACTCGCCGCAGAGCAATTAACCTAACAAAAGCCGAAGCAGTGAGTCTGTAGGCCTTCAAGACAAGCTGAGGCATTCTGGCCCCCAGTAAAGAAACGGAATAATACTGTGTAATCCATCTTCAACTGTCAGCATTGAAGGGCCAATCTCCCTCTGATGGATAGACTAGCAAACTTGCCTTTAATTTGCTTTATTAAAAGTTCTGTGGGAAAGTGAGGGCTGAAACCTGAATTCCCCCCAATGAGTGTGAGACAGCAGTGAGTTTCCTAGTGCAGCTCACAAAGCTCAAAAAACAAATATATGTACTTTTGAGTTATGAAAGATTATGAGGAAGTCTCCAAATCTGAAATCAACTAAATCAAATGGCCACTGATTGGATTTCTGAAAGCATAGCTGTCCTATTGTGCATATCTGTCCAGCACTTGCTAAAAGCAGTTACTGTTCTGTGGTCAGCTCACTAAGAGTCACCAACACTCCTCTGTTTCTGACTAACCCTTCCACTGACCCCCATTCAGTGATCTGGTTGCTGGATCCTCAGGAGGCTCACATGTGTGTGATCAAACAAGCAAATAAAGTCTGCTTTGTTTTAAATTGCTTTTTTTCCATTTCAACTCCTAAGTCATTACTAAGAGAAAGCGATTTCCTTTGAGACAAACAGAATGCTAAGCCTCAGCAAATGTGAATCTGACTGCCAGTCGCCCTCACATAAATCTCTGCCCACTGCCGGTCCAAAGCTCCACAACTCTGAGCTAGAGAAAACCCATTTCTCCACTTTCCAAATGAGAGATTATGATTTCTTAAGCATTTTGCTCCTGACCCATGTCACTGATATTGGCAGAATGACAGAAAAGGAAGCTCTTGCTTTCGACCTTAGTGCTGTTTCAAACTCACAGGAGATGCAAATTCAAAAATGCAGTCCTACTGTACTGTTGAATACAGATATGGAATACAACCTTGAGGTGAGAATGAATCCATTGTGTTAGTGCAGAACAATGGCGCTCTGGTGAAGCTCTGATTGGCGGATCAGCCTCTACCTCGACCAATTGCGTGTGCTGCTTCAGCAGCCAGTCACATCCAGTTGGTGATGTCATAATGGTCCTAAGCGTCTCCTTGATCTGCCTGACAAACCATCCCTAACATCAGGCTGGAGGGGGGTAGATTTTCCCACATTGTTCCGAAGTGATTTGTGTGTTACAGCAGGCAATCTCCAGCAGGGAGAAAAAATGAAGAGGAACAAGGCACAGGTGTGAAGCTGCAGGGAGAGGTTTACGCTGTGTGACTGCCGGATTGTGTCTTTGTGTGGCGTCTCCACTAAAGCTACTTCAGGGAGGATAAAGACAGGCTCGTGTGTGACGGTCCTGCAGCGCATCCACTCTCTCGGGGGCTTGTGTGTCAGCCCGCTGGGCTCCATGGCGTCTCCATGACAATTTCACAATTGCACAGTTTGCTCTGTTTGTTCCACAATTAAAGAGCAAACAGCAGTGATTTATGCCCTGCCCACGGGAATGTGAATTCTTTGGACAGACAGTGTGTGGCACTAATATCCTCCAGGCAGAAACCACATGCTGAAAGAGGGGTTTTCGATTTTGTGTGGACCCCTGTTCCCCCCGCCCCCCCATCCCCAGCCCCAGGCTGTACCTCCAGGACAGGTGTCGCTTGTTCCACTTGCCCTGGGACAGCAGCGCCCGTCTCCGTCGCCCTGGCGACTCCCACTCAGAAACATCCGGGAGAGAGCACCGCGGAGTCTTCATCAGGCCCAGGGTCGCTTGGTCTAGGAGCCAGGATGTATACACACACACACACACACACATACACACACACCGTACACAGTCACACACAAACACACAAACACACACACACACACACGCACACACACACACACCATACAGAGACACACACACGCGCGAGACACACACGCGCGCACACACACACACACACACACACACACACACACACAGAGCAGGTAAGTCTTTCTTCCACGCCATCTTTTCCTATCCAGTTATGATTCATTCTCTGTGGCAGGTCAGCAGGAACACACATTAGTATTAATCATGCCTTGGAAACCAGACACTGTAAACCTGTAAGCACCTAGCACCCCTGTCTCCTCCAGGCCTCCAAACTTCTGCATGGCTCTGATGGCTTTGGTCAGAGCCTCCTTGGTCTGCAGCTGGCCTGTCACAGGGTCTGGGGGAGGGAGGTACCCAAACTTGCTCAGCCAATCCTGCGCCAGAACAGGGACACATTGATGGAAAAACAACCAATGAGACGAGGAGACATGGATGTGCCACTGCCACATTACTTCTGAACAACACATCTTTAAAAGAAAAAAAAAACTGCAAGGTCTTACCTTACAACATCACCCTGCTCTCATTATACAGTCATATTCATAGGGGTAGCTGCTCCAAATTACAGAGATGGCCATCAGTTAAAAATGAAGAGCTTTACATCCTCAGGTTAGTTCCTGAGGTCCTGCTTTAGGTGTTAATGAGGATGAGAATCAGACCTCACACTACGCCTCAGGCTCTGCCTAAATCAGGCAGTTCTGCACATGCATTCATGCTGTGATAAAGGCTAATCATGCTGACCGTAACTGGAGACAGCCGCATTTCTCCTTACCCACTCATCTCTTGCGGGATTTGAACCCCTCCCTGTAAAAAGGGACTTAAACCCTCCCTGACATGGCTGCAAGATGGAAACTCTAACTGCATTTGCCACTGCAGACATTGGGCTGCCAGTGAGTCCAAAATACTGATTGTGATTGTTATGATCGCTGTCATCATCCCCACGGCTACCAATGTGATCATGATCACCACCATCAGCTATGTCTCTCTGTGACCTCACCGGGACAAAAACAATTAGCAAAATAATCTCAGCAAGAGAACAAAATGCCAACTGTTATAGAAAACAGCAATTTTCTCATAGACAGACAACAAGTGGATACTCTCGACAAATGCCTCACAACTCACTCCAGGACGACCGACACAAAAAAAGCAATTACCAAATTAGGGATCGCTCTGAACCACCCGGCTCGCCAGTGTCACCACGACATTGAGCGCCCGCAAACTGAAGGACTCGGCGAAACGCACGCACTTAATTGGATCGCAGAGCACAGGCGATTCTGGTCGGGGCGGATCCGACCGTTTATCGACCGAGCGAAGCAGACGTATCGATCGCACTCCCTGACTCCCTGTCGACCCGTTCGCTCGTATCTGTGCTCCGTTCTCCGACCCCACCTCCTGGCGAGGGGCTCTGGTGTGGTGCCAAGCGCAATTAAACGATCACACAAAACATCCATAGGCAAAACACACTGAGGAGGCTGAAGTATTGACCCACTGCTGTGAATAAACAGAGCACCCAAAGAATGGGAAAGAGCGCTTAAAGTAAGTACAGCATGGACACGAGCACGTCTCTGTGAGGAAATACCTGGGAAATGAAGCCTCTGACCTGATACTCATCTTCACAAAGTGAAAAATGAACCCCCCCTCTTTTCACTCCAACAGACTGAGAGGTACTGGGGGAAAAACTGCACTTGTTCCTGACTCCACAGTAGAAGTGAAGGTGTGCGTTATTACTGTAGAGGGGAGAAAATAATTAGCTCCCTAGCCTCTCTACCTAGACGTATAACGTAGCCCAAAATAAGAACATGGAAAAAAAAAAACACGTATCATCTTTAAAACCAAAAAGAAAAAGGAGAATGTTGAATGGCCAAGCAACTGGCAAGTTTATAATCTGATCTTCCACCAGAGATTAAAGACTCTAAAGGCAATGCAGAAAGCACAATGTGCTTCTTCCCTTCTGAGCTAAGATTTGATGGAATTGAAGGAATTGAATTGTGTGTTCTGGTCACCTCTGAGGCTGAATTATGAGGAGTAACCACAGAGTGGACTCAGGAGTGGTTCTCTCTGAGGGCTGTGTGCTGTTGAAATTATGGCCAGCCTGACCCAGACACACTTTCACTGTGTGGCTCAACTGTCCCTGGGCCCCATGTAACCTTTCAGAGGACGGTAAACCGCATGACACGATGTGACGTGTCTGAGAAACTTGTCACTTCCTGTACCTCCTGCGTCATACTTTGTGGCCTCTTGCATGTGGCGCAACCCAGCTGACCTCTGAGAGTGTAATCTTTTGAGCGTTCAGTCACTCTGTGTGGATGTTAAACTGAACTTTGGCTCTCTTACCTTTATAATCCTAATAGATTAAAAGTATTAAATTGAGCCTGATATAGTAACTCCCTTCCAAAAAAAACACAGAGGTGTATCCCCCCCCCCCATTGTAGAAAAGAGTGTTCCAACAGGAGCCAGTGCCATAAGAGAAAATGGCCTTCCCAATAAACTCCATAAAAGTGAAAAAATTCTGAAATGTCTGATTATGTGTGTGTACATGTGTACGTGTGTGTTTACAGCATGTGTGCAGTACATGTGTATGTGTGCACAGTTTGTGTACAGTATGTGTGTGTGTATGTGCATGTGTATGTGCATGTGTGTGTGCATGCTTATTGACAGCTCCAATGCAGTAACATACACACACACACGCACACATTAGTAGTCCACACACATTGTGTTCACCACTGTGGTTTGTGCTCTCCATGTACTGTCTCTCTCCAGGAAAGTCCCAGAAGGTTGTGCTTTTACAGGAAGCTGGATCTGTATGGAATTAACACTCATGGAGAGTATCTGGTTGGACATTTATATGTGACTTACACAGGGCCAGTGGTTGGGTAAATCCAACCAAATACCTTCCCTGGCACGTATTCCCACTCTTATTGATTTGCAGGAAAACATTTTGAGCTCTGATTAGACGCACATGCTAAATAATGGTTATAGAAGTAGATGTAGCTTTATAATGTACATTACAAATATTTCACAGAGAAAAGTCATCAAAATCACATTTCAAACTTTTATTTTCAGACTTTCCTTCTATCATAATTAGCCAACCCTGAATATTGCACTTTCCAGATATTTTTCTGCGTTCTTCTTTGGTCTGTCCACAAAGTTTAAATGCTTAAATTTCACAGAGTACAGTGGGGAAAAACATGGCCAAACATTCCTGTTTTTGATAGAACCACAGGCGTGCAGGGATGACTTCACAGAACAAATAAGTGGCGAAGGGCTATAAAGATTGATCGTAGTGCTCCAGGCCCCAGATGTCCACGCCTGCTGCTTATCCTATATAGGATTTGCTGTGGATTATACGTGAGCAAAGTGTTGAATTATTCTTAGCGTTGATGCTGCCCAGGAGACCTGGGAGTTTGCTCAGTCTTGTTTGCGGATGTTAGTCTGGGAGGGTGCTGCTGTTTTTTTCTGCCCTTGTCATTAATCAAAACATGCCTTATCCCAGGCCACACGCTAACACAAGCGGGTACACACTCGGCCATGTGCGTTTCATATGCACAGAGAATTTAATCAAGGCAACAGAAAACAGAAATAAAAAATGGACAAGTAACTAAAATTGAAACCCAGCATATTTCAAAATGTAAAAAAATATAAAAAAAGCTTGACTGTGGAAATGAGGAATCACATCAGATTGTACCCTCAGATCTCAATGTGCCACCCCAAATGTACATTATCACATCAGGAGAAGGCTCGGATGCCCACATAGAACTGATGTTAAAGGACAAAGCGGTTAGGCTTCTAGAGTCATGGGGAAATATTTGGTAGGTTCTCTAATGGTGTCAAACACTGTGCATTCTGGCATGGCATAGCTCTGAAGGGAGATCGCGACACCTCAGAAAGCTCTGTTCTGCCCAAGAGACAAGAGCCCAGGGCCACTGAAATCCCAGCTTCCTGCAAACTTCAACCCTTACAGGAAAAATATATTCAGGTGTTTTATCTGAATATTGTGAAATTCCATCCTTAAACACAATGTGATGCTTTTGTGAGAAATCCTGTCAGTCAATCTAGATCTCATTCTTCAAGGGGTCAATGGCTTGCATAATGGGCCATTTCAAATAGATTTTTATTAGGTTGTCCCACATATTTTAATGACTACGCATGATTAGCGGGTGATGGCACAGGGGGGATTTGATTGAAGTATTCAAAATCCTGAAAGGGATTAATAAGGTGGACCGTGGAGGCTATTTCAAGATGAATTCCTTTAACCAAACCAGAGGCCATGCATGGAAATTAGTTCAAATGAAATTTCACAATGACACTAAAAAATGACTTCTTCACAGAGTTATAAATGCATGGAATAAGCTGCAGGGATTTATAGAGAAACACGAAGCCCTGGGATCCTTCAGGATCAGACTGCATTGATCGATTCTCTCTGGATTATGGACAAAACGACAAGCCAAGACAGGCTGACCGGCTTCTTCTTTTTGTCAGACTTTCTTACCCCTTTAAGATCCTCTAATAATCATCTCTTTTTAATGGAAAAATATTGATTCATTCCACAATATATTCATTTTTACCTCGTCTATGTCAACATGATTATTTTAAGAAATTCAGTATCGGATTTTTAGATAATTTACTTTATAGATTCCTTTCTTCACATATTCACAGTTTATTAAGTGCATTTTCGTGCCCTTGTCCTTTGGCCCCGCCCCTTGCCGGGTGCAATGCGCCGATGTGGAACTTTGGGAGGCAGAGGGAATTCTGGGATTTAGAGAAGTGCAATGGAGGGTAGAGCCTGACCAATGAGCAATGGGGAAGATCAGCCAAATGGAACAGTGCAGGGGTGAAGGGACCACACATGAGCAGATGTTTTTTAGCAGGTGGGTGAGGGGTGCAAAAGCTCAGGCATGCCCGAGGAAGGCTGGGGGAAAATATTCACCCATTAAAATCGTCTCAGAAACAGCATGAGCCGCTTCACTCTGGAGCAGCGTGCAGAGTCCGTGAGCGTCGGGGGAGTCCTCGCGAGCGTGAGCATGTGACAGCGCTTTCACGCCTCGTCAGCGGGTCCCGCGTCACTGAGGGGAAGGCGCCATGTTTCCATGTCACTCCGCTCTGCCCTCTCTGAGATACACACCAGCTGTGAAGCGTCACATCTAATGCAAGGCTCAAAGAGAGGCTGCTATGGACTGCCCCGTGCGCTGTCAGACAGCACTCTAACTGAACCACACATATGCACACACACACACACACACACACACACACACACACACACACACTCTTATATTGGCTCTTATATTTGTTTGTACATGTAGATATATATTTGTACAATACAACACAAAACACTAATCGTCAATCATTCATGTGGGCAAATTGGTGTACCTGTAGAGATGCTTCTTTGTGTTACCCACCCCTTCCCCCAACACGCACACACACATGAACACACACATACACACACACACACACACACACACGGACACACACAGCAGCTCACACACTTGCACACACAGCGACACACACTTGGATCAAAAGAGCCTCTGCTTGTTAGATGTAGGCCTCAGACTACACATCGTCTCCACTGCTCAGCCTCCAGCTCCCCAGCAGAAACAAATGGGATTGTGGGTAACTCCTCAGGTGTCAGAGGGGGGGTACAGGGGCGTGATCTCAGCCCCTCTGCAGGTCGATGAGGCCTGCCCTGGGGCAGGAGAGGAGCGCAGACGCCGGAATGCTCCGAGCAGCACGGAGAGGCACAGCCTGCCGACTCCTCCGCTACACAACATCCATATTCAAAACCCAGCGGCACAGGGAAGAAGCAGGCCGAGCCTGATCAATACAGAACCTTTTAATATTCAGCACATGGACCCATAAACACTGCCTTTTACAGCGTCTATCCATCAGACCCGGTCAGCAGGAAGTACAGTGTCTCGCCTTTCACACACACACAAACAGACAGACACACACACAGACCTCTTTACATCACAGAGCGGTGTGGGTGTGTGTGTGTGTGTGTGTGTGTGTGTGTGTGTGTGTGTGTGTGTGTGTGTGTGTGTGTGCTTATGTTGTGCTTCACTTGGTTTCCTGTTTCTGACTTTCTCTACACTCTGATGACAGACTAATGAAGGACCAAAGTCTTCGGTTCAGCTTCTGACCGCCGCTCTGAGCAGGGTGAAACCCTGTCAGCTATAAGGCTCAGAAAACTACTTTTCCCAGAATGCACCGTGACATTAATACCATAATCAGCAACAAAGTATGAGGCACACAAATGTGACAAATTCATACTAGGTTTGCAACAGAGGAAAAAAGAAATATGGGCACATAGACAGAGAGAGAGAGAGAGAGAGAGAGAGAGAGAGAGAAAGGGAGAGAGAGAGAGAGAGAGAAAGGGAGACAGATAGAGAAACAATCAAAGAGCTATCTGGCTATTTGATAAGTTTAGCCGTTTAGCCCTGGTGATTGAACTCTCGCTGAAAGGACTGGGAGATGTATATCTGGCTCGCAGTGGGAGGCAGCCAGTGACAGGGAGGGAAAAATTTGCCAGTAGAACAACTGGACTTCCACCAAAAGAAGCCACCATGGAGCCTGAATGCCAAGACTGACAGTGCATGGCTTCAGCAGCACATGGTGCTTCTGAGAAATAAGAAACCCAGGGAAAGCCTCTGGATGTACAAACCAATTGTAAAACTGCCATGTGAAGGCCCTTGATATGCCCTTGCATGGTATCTGCTTGCTACATCCAAGTAAATGCACTCTTACTGTAGGTCTTCATTATTAAATTCCTAATAAATCTGTCCATGTACTTTAAAGCAGGAGTCAAGCTCTGCTTAGATACACATATTAAGTGATAGCAGCATAGTAAAGGACTAATGAATTTTGTGGAGAGTAGACCTGGGGGGGATCTTAAAGACTGTGAGCAAACAGGAGCTGTGGAAAGCGGAGAGGTAGCACCACAGAGACATGAATGAGAGACATTACTTTCATTTAGCAGATGCTTTTATCCAGAGCGACGTACAATTTTATCCATTTATACAGCCCGATATTCACTGAGGCAACCGTGGGTTTAAGTACCTTGCCCAAGGATACAACAGCAGGGCCCCAGTGGGGAATTGAACCAGTGACCTTTTGGTTACAAGCCCTGCTCCTCACCACTGCACCACACTGCTGTACCGCACCATGAGCTCACAGGGTAGCCCTCCTCTGCCTGAACGAGATGCCGGGAGGTTTCCCCCGGTGACCTGGAGAAATCATTCTCTATCAGACCGCCGCTGTCACCTTCAGGACCTGAGGAGGGAGCTTAACTGAAATCGTTAGGGGTGATCGATTGGGGACTTCTGAGGGCAGCACCCAAAAACATGCCCTTGGAGGCTGCAGCGCTCTGGTCATTTGGGCTGGCCTCGGTGCGGTGATGGTCAATGGCTGATCATCTCACATTAGTCAGTGAAGTAGAGAGGGGTTAATGGCACAAACACATCTGACTGAAAGACTGTCACGTTCTCAGAATTTGGGACGATTATGGAGTCTCCAGTTTGACATGATTGAGGGTTAAGAGAGTCTGTTTAAAAGGGGATACCTGAAGTGTGTGAGCTCAGGTGATAACAGGTGATAATCTTAGACGTGTGGTGTGAATGTGTGTGTGTGTGTGTGTGTGTGTGTGTGTGTGTGTGTGTGTGTGTGTGTGTGTGTGTGTGCATGTGTGCGTGTTGGGGGAGGGGAAGAGGGGTGGGTAACAAAGATACACATCTCTACAGGTACACCAGTTTTCCCACACGGATGATTTATTTTTAGTTGATGGTTAGTGTTTTGTGTTGTATTGTACAGATATATCTACATGTACAAGCAAATATAAGAGCCACATTGATAAGCTTGGGAGTCCTTTCCCATGGCACATCTTACTGGCATTTCATACTTCAGCAGTCTGACAAAGCAACCCGTTTCATCTCCCTCAGAACCTCAGGGTGGGCACGGCATCCCTGCTTTTCCCATGACTGCTGGCTCTGTCATCTTCCTGCCCCACCATTCCAACATCTACTGCAGGCATACTCAATCATTCCAGCACAACCCTAAACAATTACCCATGCTGGATAAATACCAAGCCCCACATCAAACCCAATCAAACTAACTACATCTGAACATCATCACGGGTGGTTTTGCCCTTTCTAGTGTAGAACCAAAAATATTAAAAAAAAAAAAAATCTACTCGTTAAAAAACAAACAAGCCCAGAAATCAGAACCAGGTTGAGGACTCAGCTGGAGTGGTTTCATTTAATTGCTGTGCCCATCCAAACCCTCTGTAACGGTTTGATGTTGAAACCCTTTTGGGCATTGACCTCAGATGGTACCAGGCCAAACAGAAGGATTCCATAACTAAATAGCGCTGTCCCCTCGCTGGATTTATTATGTGACAAACAGTGTACTGAAAGGATGTATCATCTTAAATGAATGGTGTCAGCTAGATTCCAAAATATCTTCCTGTAACAGAAAGAGGCAATGCAATACAAATGCTATTATTGTGTGTGTATGTGTGTGTTCAGTGTGTATGTTTGTGTGTGTGAGTGCGATTCACTCTTTAAATTTCAAACATGAATCACGCACACAGAATTACATATTGTCATTATGATGCTGCAGTTATGTGTTGTTGTAAGCAGAAGACTTACAAAAGGAACACAAATAATAAAAACAACATGACACATCATGAGATTATAAACAAGGCAATCATATAATTATCATGATTTCACACACCAAAGACTCCTGACAGCATCTTTTCAGCAGAGTCTACGGTGCTTACAAGAAGCAACACTGCGCTAGGCAGGGAACATTCTTATCTACAGGTACGTGAAGATGGAACAATAGCAGCCAGCGCTTTCTGAACGGCGCGTACGAAATGCAAATCTCGGCAGCGAGGGCGGCAAGACTGACAGGAAGTGAGAGCGTTCCGCGTGAAACAAAGAAAGAGGCAAAAAGAACAACGTCGCCCGTGCTGAGAACAAGGAGCCCTCGCAGCCGGCTCTGACGAACGAGAGAGGGCCCGCAGGTCGGCAGGAAGGATCCCTGCGTTTGCAGCTCATCAGGTGGGCTGTGCGCCCCTCTGAGAGTCTGAGGAGTGGGAGCAAGGTGCCCGAACACAGAGAATCAGAATTCTTCTGAATACCGAAAGCAGCGGGGAGCTTGGATCTCAAAGATGTTCCTTACCTGGTGTACTGCGTATGAAAACATTGGCGTCTGGCTCTGACACAGTATTAACAACAAGAAACAACATTATTATATAGTCTTATATTATTACTGTTATTGTCATTATTATCAATGTCATTATTATTACTACTATTATTGTTAGTACAAGTAGTAATTATTAATAAATAAAATTATTAATAACAATTCTCAGACTGCATGCAAAAGTTCCTATATTATGATAAAATAATTTGTGGTGACAGGTTTTGTCTGATTCCTATTAGAAATTGACAAATGCCATGCCAAAATGCCATGACTGCCATATCCAATTAGCTACTGTGTTGCACTAGCTTTACATCAGATCTACTGCCCCCTGCTGGACACAGCAGTGCAGTGCGCTTTGTTGTGCCACCCTGTCCATTTGGGTGTTGTGATAATAACATCACACTGGCCCTGGCTGCATCCAGCCTCTGTCTCCCTTCAGTGCTCTCGCTAATAATGGCTAATTATCACTTAATTAATGCTCAGTGGCCGTCGCCCGCCGAGAGGGGAGAAACACTGGGCTGCAGAGCATGATGGGAAATGGGGGTTGTGGACCAGGCAGGCAAGGGCAGGATTGCCTGGGAAATCCATCACATTCAGCTCCCCTTTAGCCTGGATTACCAGGGCGTACATGTCCTCTGTTCATAATGTCCCCAGGAGGGGGGTCAACATCCTTTGCCCTTGGCCAGGTGCGATCCCTCTCGTTGGACTCCAACACAAATAATGTACCAGAATAACCACATCAAATGCAACCTTCATGCTTTGATTGTATGGAAATTCATATCTACTGAAGCAGAACTGGACTGCAGGTGAATTTTGATTGAATGTTTCTGCATGGCACGACATTCTCCAATGCCCCTGACGATGACACGGCCCATATGCAGGTAGCAGATGGTGTAACATATTGTATGTACTGTAGATACATATACACAATACACTCTGTTTGCCTTGCAGGCCCCCACAGCTTAGATTTCACAGGGTATCTTTGTGTACAGCTGGATATTTACTAAAGCAATCTTACTTACTCAAGGGTACAATAGCAGCACTGCACTGAACTGAGCCTACTCTGCTTGAGTCACAAGCCCAGTTCCTTAACTACCATACCCTGCCTTGACTCCTTATATGGCTTTTTGCTTGTGTTGTACTCTACCTCACTTGTAAGTCGCTTTGGGTAAAAGCGTCTGCCAAATGAATAAATGAAAATGAATATGTAAATGCCCAAAAGGTAATGGCAGGTCAGGGGCGGGCAGGGCATCGATTGCTCCTCCAGGCTCCTGGACTGTGGCCCACTATGGTGATTCTTTGGGCAAGTGTCCCCGGACTGTTGACCATATTCAGAGGATGACATATATATATCTATATATTTATATCTACACACACACACACACAAACGATGAGTGCGTTTTACGAATGCAGTTACTACAATAGTTTTTGACCAGTACATCCTTTGTTTTTAACCTACAAGGGTATTTAGGAGTGCCATCCTCTTCTACTAAGTGGCAGTGGTTACAAATATAATGATTTGCCTGAAGAGATATGTCCGCCTTTAAAATAAGAGGAAAAAAATTACAACACCAAAAAGCTGTTTCTAGTAGTTATGTTACTGCATTATACTATGCAAATATATTTACTTTTATTAGCCTATAGGCTTAAATAAGCATGCAATCTACTTCTAGTGGAAATACAGAACAGCATATTAATTATTCCCAGAAGAATCAAGTTTCCCCAAAAAATACATGGCACCAATCTACTGTCCCTATAAAAATAAAAAATTAAAAAAAACCAAAAAACCAAATAATGTCCACTGTGCTTTTAAATTGTTCCAACTGCGCTGTTCATCTGCACTCTCGTCTGTCTCGGCAGAGTAAATAGAGGTGTTTAATTGGGGAAAGAATCAACACCTCATTAATGCTGTGGAACACCAAGGTAACAAAGGAGATTAGTGGTGCATGATGGGAAATGAAAGGGACAATGCAATTTAACATTGTAGAAAATTGATACTTAGACAACACCAGTTTGCGTTGCCAAATCTTTTCACCTGTTTTCAGAGAAAGAAAAAAAATAATGAATAGGGCAAAGCTCCAATGTTTTTCATTTTTAATTAATTTAAATCTGAGATTCTAAACATTCCCTTCACAACAATCCAGCCACAGCTGAAATGAAGGGGACCATGTGTGCAGATTGTTATGGGGAATATTCAGAATCTGTTGTAAAATTAATTATTAAAACGGAAAAGATTGGAGCTGTGCTTCAGTGTATTTTTTTTCATTGGGTTTGTGTGGAAATTAACTTTCAAGGCAATGCCTTCGTGAGTGGTGAGTGACTAAGAACTTTTAAATTTTCTCCCATTTTTTCCTTACACACACAGTTTTCATTGGATTCAAAACCATACACATTGACTGTAAAGAAGTCTGTTATTTCGCATATCCCCTCCATTTGAATGAGCATTGAGAACATGCTGTCTTTAAGATCCACTAATGATTAAGATAGCAATCCTGCTGTCACCTCAGTATTTGAAATGGGGGAGGGGCACAAAAAAGGTGGTCTGTCATTGGTGGATGTGATCAAGGAGAGCAATTGTATTGGTGGAAATGGTAACAAAGTACAATTCCATTGGTGGAAACTTTAAGGCAGCACAATCAAATACAAGCTGCCACTCAGGTCACTGGAGAGAGATGTCTCATTTCTTTCTCTTGACATCACTGTCAAATGATAGTTGTTGTCTTTTAATCTGAACAGTCATGGGTCATTTCTTGTCTGACTGACTCATTTTATCTCAACAGCCTTTCCATAAATGTCCCTCCAGAAATATACCATTTTTACATGACAGGGAGGTTCACACTCAAACAGATCATTTCCTGTATTTAAACAAGAAAGATTTCTATCTCAGTTTTACAGACTCATTGACCGAATCTTTGAAAATCCAGACAGACGGGTATCAGAGTTTATCATCCAACACATGCAGTGTAGTTCAGCGCAAGAGGACAGAGTACCAGGCCTTCCGTCAGTGCTTTTCTGCCCTCTGTAAGAGTCAAGAGGGACGACACAGCAGCGTGTACCTGATTTTCCATTAAAACGGTCCCTTTTCACTTTCGATCTGGGCCATTTCCTGTTTTTATTCAGCTGAAAACTTCACTTCACACACAGATGCACAAACGTTGATGCAGCAGATTCTCCTTTAGCCATCAGCTGTTCATGTCATATTGACCTGTCAGGTTATTAAATAGGTTATTAAATATGATTCTGCTTCCCATTTTTGGGATGACAAACACCAAAGGACCGAAGCCTGGTGCTGATGCGGGGGTCTTGAAGTGAATCCACAATCTTAATTCCAATGTACTCAAAACCACGTGTTGTTGTGTCGCAGTTTCATGTCTCAAGACCATGCATAGGGCAAATGCAGACACACACACACACACATGCAAGCGCGCGCACACACACACACACACACACACACACACACGCACACACAGCAGTGGGCATTAAGAGGAAAAGGGCATGATTGGTGTTTCCGTTTGATCCAGCACAATTAGCCACCATCAGTGTCAGTGTAAGCGCACCGAACAAAACCAGCCTGTTGACATGGCAATTAAAAGGGAGCGCTCCATCGACTAAAGCCATCGAGCTGTGAGCACAATCCTCACCAGCAAGACAATCTAGTGCTGTGAGGCCCCACAAAGTGAATGGAGCTCTTCTAATGACAGAGAGACAACCACCTCTCCTGCAAGCTCACCTACAGTAATCAGCACAGCTGCTGCTAAACAGCACCTGTTAGCAAATAACCAACATGGTTTGAATATTAAGCAGCAAGTTCCAGCCAAAAGCAATGTGAGCAAATACTACACTTGCAAGGTATGGTTGATGTACCTCCTTTCTCCCTTGTGAGAAAGTGTTTGCCATACTTGCTTGTGCTGTGTTTTTAGCAAATCTACTGATGGAAAACACCTTTCACAAAATGTTTTACTTGCCACATTTTTTTAAAAACTTTGTTTGCAATGTTATGACATTCAGACCTGTTTTGTTTGCTGCACATACATTTCCTGATGTCAGCTGCAATCTCTGCACAAATCTTTGCAGACCAGGTCACCCCTGCTGCAGAACAGCCAGCAACAACCTGCATATTATGGCATGAGGAGCATAACAGCACACAGGCTTAAACTGAATTTTTAAAAAAAGCAAATGGCCAGAATACAGGTTGTACATCCCTAACTGTGATCTATGCCACAATGTTTATTTGTGTGTTTGCTTGAGATCAGGTTCAGCAGTGAGCAATGTCCAAAGAAAAGAAAAGCGTTTGGGAGACTGAGAACATGAAAAGGTCACAGAAAGTGATACAGGAGGTAGGCCTGGTGTACAGTGGGTAACGCCATCGGCTGGACCACACCTGGACGTCAGGATGGTCACCCCTCCCCCATCGACACCAAAACAGAAAAGCACACCTGAGTGAGGTGGATGTGGGGAAGTGGAGATATACAGGGATGGAGAAAGGGAGGAGGGATGAAGGAGCGGTGGGGATAAGGGGATGGAGAGAAGGAGGACTGGAGATGTGTAGAGGGAGGTGTGAAGGAGAGATGAAGAGGGGGAGGAGGACTGATGCTGGAAACAGCTGAGGCAGTGGGACTTTCATATCTCTGTATAAAGGTAAATGAACCAAGACTGTCCGAAAACTCTCTAGAACATTCCTTTCTAACTCCCATTAACACCGAGGGAGACATTGGGCTCCGCAGCTACCCTTTTCGCTGCACGTTCACTGACCGCAGACTGCTGTGACAGGCCAGGTCTTCCCGCTTCAGAGTCCGATTCACAGGGACATGAACTCAGAGCCAGGGTTCAGCTCAAACAAGTTCACTCCGAGACCTCTCTGAGAAAGCGTGAGCTGCTCTCATTCTGCTGACGGACACCCCCTCGGAGGAGGGTGATATCTCTGCCAGTGAGCACTGTGGAGATTTGTTCTCCGTGAGCCAGTCTCACTGGAAGCAGGCGGTCTGGGGTACGGATGGCCGAGTGGGTCACTCTGACTGCCCTGCCACACGCCACCCACTGCCCCAGTAAGATTAGGACAGCCCTGGGGGCAGGGCCTCTCGGCAGCGGGCGACGCCAGGAGCGGCCCACTCAGGCTTTGAGAATCACACTTGTGGCATAAGGTCTGATTAGAAACCTTTCTTTTTACTCTTTGGTCCTGCTCCTCATTAGTTTTTGTGTGCACAGTTGCATTGGACCCCCAAGTCACTTGTAAATGTGATTTGAGCTCCTAATGTGAGCTCTTACAATGGTATACAGACAGTGTACATTGTGTGTGTGTGTGAGTGTGTGTGTGTGTGTATATAATTATATATATATATGTATATATATGCACACATATATCCATATAAATATATGTATGGATTTTGGACAGAGGAATGAATAATAAAGGGTTCTGGCAGCTACATTAAATGCAGCAATTACTCTAAAATATGTGGCTGACTTGGCAGCAAAGGATGTATTCATCAGACAGGCAGGCCTTCATCTCTGAATGGCTCCAGCGACATAGTGACAGAACTCTCCCAGTCCTGTAGGACCTGCATCTTTGAAAGGTCACCCCTGAGAGCATGTTAAACCAACACACCCCCGAAACGGGAGTTGATCTAAATCTTTTTATTTTTCCCCACGAGGTGCAGACAACAGATAGAGACGTGTTATCTGTGCGCCTTGCCCTCGGTCTGAATTTGATTCCACTCGGCACATCAAAAGGCCGCTTTTCAAAGAGCCGGCGCGCTCCGCGTTTGAGCACGTTTGTTTTCTCCCTTTTTCTCCCCTCCATCTTATCAAGACCTGAGACATGCAAATGTGCGACCGACGCAGAAAAAGCGAACCGAGCCGCTCTGAACGAGGCCAGAGAAGGTCCATCTTATCAAAAGAGGGGAGGCGGCTGCCGCTGGGATTGCTCAGGAGCTTTTAAATCATTTGCGAGCAAGGCCGGCGCTTTTTTTTTTTTTTTTTTTTTTTTACTTTGCATCTGTGAGAATGGAAACAATTTCTGGAGACAATTTTTGGACAAGATCTGCGCTGCTTTAGGGTTTCTCTTCATGTCGCCTGCAGCTGGCTCCCACCATTGCTGCTAGGTCCCGGGTTATTTTCAGCTACAGGACGAACTGCCAGGCCAACGTCAGACCGCGGTAATTGCCCGCGTCTGTTTACTCTTTGGGAGCAGAGGGCGGGAATGGCTTTCATGTGGGACTGGGGAACTCTTCTTCTAAAATAAAAATTGACGACCACATGGATTTGATTTGGGGTTTCCTTTGGGGAGGCTACGGGTTGAATTTCAGTCACACGAGCCGGAGGAGATCGATGACTATATGGGTCTGTAGTCGTGGAAAAACAAGAGTATGCCACGGGTGCATAAGACCGATATATCAATTTCCTTTCTTGACTTACGTTTATATGCAGTTTGATATTTTCTTTTAATTTTAGTGTCAATGCCCTGCAGACTTGGCAGGTCAATTACATAGCTTACATTTTGTATATTGCCTCAGCCAAATCCTACCTGTTATTCAAAACTGCAAGTCTCTCGGTTCCAGTCCCTTCCCTTGCCAAAACTCCACGCCGGTGTGTTTCAAAAGGGTCACTGCTGAATAGATACTGCTGAATTTTGGATTGATGTTGGATTTAAATTAAGTGATTTTTTATAGGACAGTGGGTGTGGGGGGTTGGCACTTCAGACAGCCTTTGCTGTCTAGCATGCTGTTTGCTATGAGGTCATGAAACAAATGAACTCATTCAAATAAAAGTCCGACAGGGACATACAAAAACCATTCATCAAAGCGCTCAACACTTTCAGATCCATTAAGCGTGTCCTGGAATGCGTTTCTGCCCGTCCCGCGCGCGCCTTGCTGCGCTGTTCATTACTCTGCTGCTCCGAGGTCTCCTCCCTTTTGACAATGCTCCTGAAATAATCTCTGTGTCCCAAATCCGCGTCCTCGCAGCGCGGGCGCTTGACAGGAGGTCACATTCATCCCAATCTCTCCCTTTTTAAACTAGGCCACGCGGAGAAGTAGTCTCCCGCTGTACAGAGCTCTGGAAGGTGGCCTCGTGCCGGTTACCCCACCAAGCTCTGCCCTCACACCTCTAAGCCAATAAAAGGTTCCTAATAACAGAGCACTGCTGATGCCCACAATAATGCAAAACCGTCTTCTGCATAGGACAGAAAATCTCGCCTCAGCTCGGTTCCTGAGAGCGACGTCTCCCACTTAGTCTCCAAGAAGAGGTATTGATTTCAACTTTGGCACTTGCGTAAGTGGTGAGGGCTTTTTTTCTCTCGTGTCTGCTTTTTTTCGCTCGATCGTTTCAGGGGCCTGCTAACTCCTACCCGAATTTGTTTACCTGTCAATCAATCCCCGTTCCGCTCTCCCGCGTACCTGCTTCTCTAGATAATTAGATGCGACGACAACTTTGGGAATTCAGCTGGCGGGGCTTGGCAACAAAAAAATGTCTTGCGCGCAAGAGTTCGGTACGCGCTAATTCTCCTTTAATTTAGGCTATTTGTTGGGATGAATAGAGGTGTCATTGGACTCCGGGGCTCTGAAAAAGTGAAGTAAATATTTCGGCGGTTCAGGCTTTTGCCACTGCGCTCCAATGGGACCCGGTCCAGATGGTGCTCTCGTTAATGAAATTAGAGGAAAATTAGATTCTCAGCTCGAGGACCAAAACTGACAGCGGTGATGCATTGTCATTACTATCATGTTAATCTCCTGTAAGGACAAAGATATTTCTCCCCCAGTATTTCTTTTTACATTTCTAGATAAAATTACATTTTGCTTGATTTTCCATTTATACGCCTACAGTATATATATCCAGTTTAGTATTACAGTCATATAGACCTATAGGCCTACATAAACAAATAAAATACATGAACATGATTTGTAATTACATATCTCAAGTGCAACACAAATACCACATTACAAGAGAGTACAAGACAGTGTTGAGTACAGGAAAAACTGTATTTCATTATTAAATCTTAAGTACTCTAGGTACTAGAAACTGAACATTTGCAATGAAATTTATTTCAGTTATTTTTGATGATATAATGCCATTCACTCAATGACAGAATCACAGCCTGACATGCGCAATCAAACCTGATATCTGAGCCAATCAGCGGCAAGTGCGCATTTTCTATAAGACGACAATTGAATTAATAAATTGTATACTAATATTTGTAAATAAGTTTTTTAAAGAACTGTCGTTAAGCGGACTTTATTTACGTTCCTCGAACGTTCTCGAATTGCGAACTCTTGATCCAATTAATGTACAAAACACATAATTATAGTCATCAACAGTCTTTGATTCAGAATTATCTAATATCTAGAGTTCTCGGTGTGTCCAGGTAAACCCAACTCAAGCCCGATCCACTGCCGACGAAGCTCCGTTGAGTTGACGATGACCGAACAGCTGGCGGCTTTTTAACGAAGGTGCGAATTAAGTTCTCCTAACTGACAGGGAGTTGGTGTCAGAACACTCCCCTAGGATGCAATTTTTAAAAAAGGACTTCTAACAACTGTGGCAGTCCTCGTTATCGCCAGGGGTCACTTCACTTGCTGGAAGTACAACGATGCCCTGACCTCACCGGCAAACGAGACTCAGAGGCTGTCAGGAAGAACCCTGCAGACATGCACATTACCGGAGACATCTCGAGACATCACTTAATGCACGTTCATCAGACTTTCCCGCTCATGAAGAAATCTGACATTAAATGTAGGTGTTGGGGTAATCCAAAGGCTTAATGAAACAATGAATAACGAATCTCTGCCGCCCTCCCAAGAGCACGCGATGGCGGGCTGCAGTTCAATCCCCTAATTATTTCCTTTCTTCCTTCAACCGAGGCGGTTTGGCACGGAAGGCTGTCGCTGGCGTGCGCGTGACGACTTCGTGTGTTTGATGTGCAGCAGATGGTTGGAGGCTGAACTACTGACAAAACCGCTGATCTTTATTTCTGTACCGATATGAAACAAACGTCATCTAACAGAAAAATCCGCGTAGTTTCGGTGACAACGCTAGGAAACTGTCAAGCAGTTGTGTGTTCAAATCCTTGTTGTTTTTTTTTTTTATCCCACTGGCAAAATGGTCTTACTGTAACCCAGCTTCATTCAGCTGAAGTTCAAGAACTTTTCATGGATGCTCAGGAAAATATATGTATAGCATTAACGTATACATTATATAGAATTATACTGGAAATTGTCTAGATGGTTACTCGCAACATTAGGCTACTTTCTACCCAAGTCTAGTCTGTAGACCGTACCGTGCGTCTTCACAGCTGACGCCACCACCAACTGGAGAATTTCACACAGCTACTAAAATCCCAAAAATAAGCATTAGATCAGATATGTCGAAGTTTAGATAAAAGACATGTCGTTCCATAAACAATGTTATTAAAAATGTCAGTTTGATAATATTTGGATAAGAGCGTCTGCTATTTGCTTTCTCACTGTTGCTTCTCTCTCCCCTCGGGCAACCACGACACGGCGGTCAGACGTTTCCAAAACGTCCTTTCAGGCACCGGACACAGTCCTTACATTTGGAAGAGAAGTTCAAAGCGTTCTATAACAGCTTTCTGTGCGTGAATTTGTGGTTCTCGGTTCCTTTTAGAATATGCATATGAAAGTGGGTAAGGCAAGCAGGAATTGGAATATGATTTATGTACGATCAAAGACAACTCCGATGTACTCCGCGCGTGAAGTTGAACCGCTCTGACAGTAGTACTTAAATCAACGAGAATCAGGATGTCTTGCATGAACGCGGTAATAAATAAATCACGCGTTGCTTTGTATATTACGACAATCCAAAACCGTTATAGCATCTCAGCACGGCGCCAGTGGGAGTACTATGAGCTAGTGAGCCCAGCATCGCCGGGAATTAAAGGAAACTTCTGTCATACCTTTTCACTCGCTATCGTTATTAAGGAATTACGACATCATTATGTGTGAACGTTATCGTTGTGTTAAGAATCAGATATGTCCAAATTTCCTCTTCTCCTAGTAAATTGCCACTCCACGTTTACACAAAATACGCATCACAATTTGAAACTACATTTTTAACATCTGTGTACTCCTTTTATTTCCATGTCCTTGCATTTCCAACCTATTGCATATGTCCGTCAGGCATATACAAACGAAGACGATACCATTTGCGAAGATGTGCTCTTAACATTGAGAAGCATGCAAGTAGCAGCAACAAAACCGGCATTCCTACGTAAAGAACTTTCCATTTTAAACGGTTTACTAAGGCAGGATGTTTGTAACTATTACGGATGGGAAAACAAAAATAACGTTACAGATCTTGAGGACGGTGATAATGGAAAAGTTGGTTTCATTAAGGGAACAATGTCTCGACGTTCAAACGCGGTTCATTTTATCTGGGGCAAATCAGTCACTCTTGCGCATCCCTCGCCGCTGCGGACCTAAAGATCGCGCAAAAAGGACATAGGATTCGCATTACTTACCACCCCCATGTCCAACTGTTCTGCCGTGAGAGAGGGCGCCGCACGTGCCTGGGTTAAGAACCAGAGAACCGGGACCAGGATCATCTCCAGCGAAATAATCCAACCGCGCCGCGCGGACCTCCACTTCCGAAAATTCATCAGGAGCATTCCCAAAACTCGCCGCACCGCATGTGCTCGAAAGACGCCTTCAGCCGCAGCATCCACTCTAAGAAAACACGCAGACCCAGATCCTTCGCATAGGTACCGGTGATCAAATTCCCATCACAGGCTGTCAAAAAAGAGCTACCTCACTGTTGCACGCAAACATGTAAAACACATATCACCAAAACCGGAACGATGAGGGCGATAACGGATAAGTAAAATTATTTCCTCACCGAATCCAAGTCCGTTTTATACGTTTCGTTCATATTTGTCTTTGAAGGCTGTGCGCCTGACAGCGAGGCTTCTGCGGAAACTCAAGCAAGCCCTTCAAGGAGGCGTGCTGTCCGTATGAAGTTGCTGGTGAAAAGAATGCGAACAGTGGCGATCTGTTCGCCCGGATTAAAAGCAGCTACAGCGTCTCCAATCAGCGGCTCCGTTCTGCGCTGGCAGACCGCGGCGCCACAGCTCTCAGTTGTGCATTCACGATCGAGACTGGAGCTGCGCGCGAGGGGAGAGCAACCAAGTCTTGGGGTGGGAGGGGGAAGGGGGAGAAGGGGGCATTATTCGGTCCAGTTAAAGTAGACATCCTGTTGAATGAATGATGCCCGTCCTCCGCACATAAACCCGCCCTTTCACGGTGTGGGGGAAAGAAGCCGCTGCATCGCTTAATGTATGATGATATGACTAACAGCGACTTCAGATGCCACTCCATAATTGCGCCTCATTATTTATCATTTGGCTTTCTTCCATTGGCAGCTTAAAATGACCCATCCCGTCTCATTATCGCACAGCCTAATTTTCAGTGTCACAACATCAACAGATTCGACATGATACAGAAATAGGACAGAGAACAAATATCTCCTAATTGTATTGAAAAAGTTAAAAACAGGGAGTCATCTCACGCTCGCAAGGCGGGGCGTAGTGTGATATGACAGTGGACACTACACGCGTCTATGTGACATTTTAATTGAGTTATTCTAAATGGCTGTTTAAGATACATTCGTCTGGAATGATCGAGGCTGTGGTTTGTTACGGATCCTTTGCAGTCAGACTTCAACTGTCCGTGAAAGAAACACAAATTAAAGTTGAATGTACAGTATATCGATTTCCTATGCGCCCGTCTTTAGATAAAGAAGAAAAAAACACCACGTTAAGGATTTAAATCTGCTCCGGACGAATCGAAACAGTCAGACCAATTCTGTTTTATTCAGAAGACAACGCATCTTCGCAAAATATTTTGTCTGACTGCGCACAGGAGGCTGCATTTGAAACGGCAATGGCTCGGAGGGCAATCGTGCCAGCGCTCCCCTCGATGCTCCGAGCGCCTGCAGATCCGTCGTTTACGGGAAACGCTTCGGTGCAGGGCATCCAGAAGCGCGCGCGCATTCGCCTGTGGTCCTGCGTGTGAGGGAACTAACGCTGCGCTCAACGCAAAAGCACAAACTAATAAACGGGTATTGCTGTAAGTTTTTTTTTTCCGATTCTATGCCTGGCCAGACTTTTCGATAATGTCAGAAAAGGGAATCCCCTAAGCAGAAGCACATATTTCCCTACGTATCGCTCAACCGTATGTGTTCGACTTAAATAATATGTACAACTCATAATGTTTCATATCTAGTGTCCAAATAACATTTACACGTCAATCATGTTACTACTGTCCGGCCAGTTGAAATACTTAGTTGCGCATTTTCTGACAAGCGGAAACTAGCTGACAACGATTTAGTTTTAATTTATCTTCATGCGTTTGTTGCCCTGCCATACACCAATGCGACTTCTATAGGCTGCTTACTTAATTGCCATGTGAAAACAGCACATTATTAAACGTTCTATATAATCATTGTAAATATGTATAGCCGACACCCACATCTGGAGTAACTGACACAGCTGACAGTAAATACTATCCGTTAATATGCAGCTGGCTATTTCCTGAAGCAATTTTTCTTCAGAAGCCTGTCCAAGTATATAAGGGTAGTGTCCTCCTCCTCAGCAATTGCACCTGCAGCTGACATCTTTAAACACCTGGAACGATCGAATCTTTTTACAGTTTATAGTTTGCAATGAAATTACCAACCATAAAAAGCAACGGCGGAAAAACCCCGATCTCGGGACGTGCTTAAACAGACCGAAGTGTCCGCCGTACCACGTGCAGGCAGCGCAGAAGATGAAAAATGCCCCGTCTGCCACACTGTGACGTCGGAGTGACACCTTCAGCCGGAGGGCGAGGGAGCAGCGCGCAGCCTCTGGACCTGCGTAATGAGAAACAGCGTTTAAGGATGTGAGGGGACGGAGAGAGGGAGGCGAGGGCTGCGTGGGGGCGGAAAGAGATTAATGGAAGCTGTATTGAACAGGGGAGGGAAATAAATGATGTAAGTGACATGAAGATTCACCGCGTTCAAGGCGCAGCAACCTTTGCTGTTTGCTTACGACAATCAAAGCTAGCACGTACACTCATACACTGGCTGTCAAGCGCAGGATACAACTTTATCAACAAGTCTTATGCAATAAAGTGTAATGAAATATTAAAACTTACCAGTGTATCAAAGGATTGTGTGTATTAAGAGTAGTTCTAAAAATGTGAAAATGTGGGTAATGTTTTTAAAAATAAATGAACTACTGTCACTTTACCAAAGTGAGATTTGTCTTGAAGTGTAGAATGTACTCATAAATCATTTTTTGAAATATGCCACAAGATATGCTTTAAATGAAATATGAGTGTTGATACACAATAAATAAACAATACAGCATATATTTCACCAAAGGACCGGGAAAATATGCTCTGGTTTTTATTTTCTATGTAATATTTGATTAAATTATATAAGCATGGCCTCTATAATCTCAAAGACCATGTGGAGGACACTGAGTGAAGACACAAGGAGTGGTGCTATTTTCTTTAATAACACACTTATAACTAAGCCAAATTACCATTACCGGTACAACATTTTACCTGATTCTGTAAATGACTTGTGTGCTCTTTCTGGGAAAAAAATCAACCGACAATCATCAGTTGATAACCCAGGTGGTAAAAAGGCCATGTTGCTGTTAAAAATGTCATCCACACACTGGCAGTGGAAGGTCTCAGAGAGTGATTTACTAGGGAGTAAAGAACAGAACCAACGTGGTGACCACTTCAGTCTTCAGCAGGTCAATCCAGGGCAGGTCAGTTTGCTGCCTTATTAATGTATCACTTTCCAGCAGCCTGTCACCTGTCGTGCAGGTGCCATTCTCCACCTTACTCTGAGATGAAACAGATGACTGCCACACAACAGTGAGCTATTCTGTACCGGCACAACAGCATGTGAGTGCCTCTACCCATTGTTCAAACATGCTGCTGTGGAGAAAAGCCAGTGATAGAATTTTTGGAGATACACTGTGTGTGTGTTTGTGTTGCTGTGTGAGAGTGTGTGCTCATTATAAATACCCTAATAATTGTTACTTCTGTTCTTGTTTCTCTGAAGGCCAAACAGATGGTGAGGTGGATAGTTTGGGGATTTTCCTGTGTCCTAATGGAACTGCCTGCACTTAGTTGCTGTGTTTGGCCAAAATTTCATTTAATCACTGCTTCTTTGTATGAGGTCACAGAGGATGTGGTGACGGTCAGCACAAAGCAAAAGATGAAGCTGTTGCTGTGCTGGTTGGAGGTGCAATGGTGTATAAAATTATATTTTTACCTCCACCACAGAAATGGACCCTCTGCTACAATACTATAAATGGGAATGAACATTCTCTGCAAACACAGCGCTCATTTAACACACTCATGCACACACACCAGCTAAAACACAGGTTCTAAGTCACATTCACAGACACAGATTCTTCTGCTGGAATGAGGAACCTTTGCAGGGAAGCATTATACTGACAGACAGATGGAATATGTCTAAATGGTGGCTTACACTGTGTTAGTACATGGAAGGATCTTTTCAAGCTAATATCACAATGTACCCAGATGAAGCAGAAAATCTGTGTGGCTATCTCTCTCACCACACATCTAACAAATAATTTGGGTGATATGTTTTTAAAAAGCAATGACAGTGAACGCCACTGTTTTTAAAAATCTGAAGTGTGTTTGCTGATGAAGTCCCACGTTACCGACTTTTTGGGGTTTAAAGACAAAGAGCCTTAGATTGTTCAAGTATGCTTTTGGGAGAGCAAACTGAAACCCAGTTAAATATACATATATTGCCAGGAGCAAAATCCTTCGATCAAGGAGGCTGTGCCGCTGAAATACAGATCTCTTTTATTGTCTGAGTCTCATTACTCAGATGTTTCAAAGAACACCACAGTAAATGACACACCAGATGAAAAAGGCAGCAATACTACCATGACAGGGCATTCAGCTGTGGGATAAACAGGATGGAAAAAAATCCATTTTAAAATAGAGACCTTTTTTACATCTCATAGTTGAAAAATAGATTGTTTTATAATGCATGTTGTAATGTTGTTTTTGGTCAGAAACAGAGTGGGAGGGGGTAATTTTATATTGAAATATTTAACACCCAGTGACAGCTGGTGGCATTATTGGCAACATAGGACACTCCAACTCACAGTATTCCAGGCAGGCCTCTAAAAAACTACAGTCTGCTGCCCTCTCCAAATAATTATAGCAGACCAGGGCTCTCTTGATATAAGAGCATACAAAGTGCTAGCAAAAAAGAATCCCCAAAGTGGGGCAATATGTCAGTAATAACTAGCAGCAAATAAACTGCACTTTTTCTTGTCTTAAACACTTTCTTCATCTGACAGTGACAGTGTCTGACATGGGATTGGCGAGGGAGGGTGAGGTTAAACAAACCAATATGGAACAGAAAAGAATCTGTTTGTAAAACAGAAAAAAAGAAATGAAGGGAGATGGGTTAACAGAGACTGCACGAGCGCATGAATATGCACAAGCCTTGTGTGCCACAGGAGAAATGTTCCTTCATTTTAATCCTCACCCCCTTCTCTCCACAACATCACAAAAATAGATTTATGAATGAGCCCATCAAAATGGGACTCAGTTAAGCGACAGACGTGTAAACACTATATACATCTCGGCTTTCTTCATGTTGATTTCAAGTGACCCGGGAAGTCTCTTGAACAAAGTGCATTATATATCATTGAGAGTGGCCTTTTCCCAATTCCAATCAGCCTGAGGGCTTGCATTTTATTGCCAAAAACTGTGTCTGTCAATAACTGAGTTTGGCACAAAACTATATATTCCAAGCATTTGGACTGAAACGATGCAGCCAAGTTCACCTAATGGACATCGCCCTGAGACAATTTTAAACTACTTTTACATTAAGCTATCGGACAAACAAGCAGACAGTAAAGTTAGCTAGGCGCCATTAATCTCTTTGGTTTTCTACTCTTCCTTTTGAGAGTACACAGAAGCAGAGTATGCAAGCACTTGGGCAAATTTCATTAAAAAAACTGCTCTGTTCACATCTAAGACAACACAAAATTAGTCAGTGTTCAAAATTTATGCAGAACATTAATATCAGATGTTTTGAGAAAAAATTCTGCTCAATGCACTGATGAAAATTATACATAGAAAATGGCCCACATTAGGCCTGAATTTGTGCTCATGGTCTACTGATATACAAAAGGTTACACTGTCACTTGGATGAGTGAACAACTGAGTCCAACAACCCACAACGTTTCACTGATGAGGCTACAAAGTAGGAACATGCACAAGTAGGATGGAGGCTGAGGGGGGTGGAGTTTGGGGGAGTGTCAACCCCATTTCAAAAACATACTTTCCTGTCAAATCAGCTATGACAAAGCTATGCCCCTCCCCCTCCAAAAAGTGTCTGCATGGTCCTGTTACAAAGTGATACAACTGTAAACTCCACTTGCCACATGCCAAATAGACTGGTAACCAGTAACAGTAACGGTAACCTGTACACACACACACACACACACCCAACAGACAAGGAGAGACATTCCATTATCAGCAATACATTATTGCTGAATCCACAAGAAAAAAATCAAAGTCACATTGAAGTGTTTGAAATGACAACCAGAGTGAGCAAGAGGCAATAACATATAGGATCATTTATTCGGTTACTGATCAAATACGAACCTGCTCTTTGACCTTCAGACATTTTCTGCATTATGATTTTTTAGCCCAGATGTTGGCTCCTCTTGACAGAGTAACAGGGCCATGATTTAAAAAGTGATATTTTTCCACAAACAAAGACAGCATGAAAAAACCTTCCTTTATTGCATTCATCTGAAACTCACAACGAGAACTCACAACGAGAGAGCGTGTTTCAATCAAAGGCAGGAAATTAAACCGGTTGCACAGGTCACCGTGTTTCATATTGAGCAATTAAGCCTGTAACGACGGTCTGTCTGGGCAGTGCGGTGTCGGGAGGGGGTGGAGGCGTGGGCAGGAGAGACTCTGTGATTTATGGTCGCTAATGCGCTCCGTTCACACGGAGAGAGAAAATACCGTTATTTCGCTATCATCCCTCATTGCCGAACCCGTGACAAGACGGCAAAACAGGCAGAAGACGGCCGTGTGCTGTCTAGCATCAGAGCTGCTGAAGTCTGGCAAAAGAGGGGGGGCGCACGAATGCTGTCTGTGCCCTCCGCGCGTCTGCGAGCGCTCCGGCGCGAAAGACGAACGACTTCGCGGTGCAGAAAAGAGCTGACATCATTAATGACTGACACCTCACCCCGGGGCTTCTGACAGCTACCGTCTGCTTCCCGTTCAGCCGTCATTCGCCGTGTCTCTCACGCTGAAAAAGTTCATCAGTCAAAGCAGAGGTTCGGCGCCACAGCAGCCGAGGCGCAATAATAGCCGTCCTTCCGTTTTAATCTGCTTTCACGTTTATGTATTAATGTCTCTCTTCATGTAAACAGTACTACCCAGGGCAAATGCTGTGTTAGTTTTTTTATTCCCAAGAGCCTCCTTGCCTTATAAGCAGAATTCAAAACTATCTGATCTGTCGAGGCTTCATCGACACCCAGGGTGTCAGTTCACCCTGTTTGTTTCTCCAGACACGAGTCAGTCATTCAGTTATTTATTGTAACGCTGTTAATTATTTGTAGTATGTCTGGGACCATCAATAATGAGACACACATCTACTGGTAAAAATGAAAGAATAGTTTTCTTTTCCTGGCTTTGGCACCAACGGGCTGTGTTTCACCTGAAAACCCGTCTAGATCACATATCTCAAACCCCATAGATTAGACCTGGCAGGTTTTGTTTTGCGGTAGCGATTTTGCCTAAAACACGTAACCGCGGGGCGGTAGCATCAGGTTTATCGTTAGTGGCAAGCGGCTCAAGACGCGGCCCACCCTGACACTAACGCACAGGCATGCACCCTGCGATGCAAAATGAATAATGCAATTCGATTTGGTTTCAGATTGCAAAAATACTTGAGACGGAATACACACACGCTCCCCACCCTTCCTTGTCTTTCTACGTGGGCCATCTCCACTTCACCCTCCACTTGACAGTAGATAGCAACTCATGTGTAGGATATTGACTTCCGACAGCTCTGCAGCGGAGAGCGGGCGCTCCTCTCGTTTTGGGAATACAAATAAATCCCGTTGCAATCCCTCCGCTCCCCCTCTCCCCGCGCCCTGACAACGCCATCTCCTGATTGGATGCATTCCGCCTTTGTTCCGCCCGAATGGGATGAGACCTAATCTCATTGCGGGGCCTCGCCACGGCGTGCCTCCTGGGAGCGCGCTGCCGGATAAAGCGAAGATGCGCGGTGACAGCGGAGATTGTTTTCCTACGCGATTTATAATGCCCCTGCTTTAAGGCGGACAGTTAGCATTGTTCTCGGCGCGTAGGATTAGAACGACACTGCTACCCTGACAGGTAACAAACCGCTCCCCTCCGCAGATGTTGCCTGCGTAATGTATCTTGCCAGTGCCTCCGCCTCCCTGACACCCATAGCGTTATTAGACTTTGAGACACCACGTGCCTTGCGAATCAGGCATGTTTAAGTGACGGAGGAAAACTGCAGCCAGCCTAAGCAGTCTGGAGCGAAAGAAATGACTACTGCCGTCCCATTTATCAGGGAGGAAGGAACGGAGGACCTGAGGGAGGTGAAAGAAATACAAATTATAGACAATAAAGGGAAGAGGAAAAAAACGCTTTAAAGAGCTGGTCTAAATCTATACACCGCCTGCTGAGTGAGACAGAGATCCAGAGGAAACCACCTACACTCCCACAACGGCTGAAATGAATCCAAGCATATTAATGAAAACGTTTTATTTTTAGCTTTCACACAGGGCATACAAATAACGCAAATGAGTCTGGGTCGTACAGACAATTTCAGTGCATTTGGAAAAGCTGACCAACACGTTTCTCATAAAAAATAATGGAAAGAGCAAACATACAAATAAAAACAGTAATTTATCTAAACATTCAGCAGAGGCCAAAGGAACCCACTCTGAGTTAAACTACAAACTGCTCACCAAAAACTTCTACACCAGTCACACACCTATATTCAATGACCTACTGCTTACACAGTTGAGACTATTTAATCCATGATTGGTCTACTTCAACGAATCAGACAGACAATGACTCAAGTGCAAACAGCCACAAGTACACAATTAACTGGTTTGTTCTAAACTGATTGAAGTTAGAGCAGTTATTGACATAGCTGAAAATTGAAGGCAAGGATATTTAGATGCACATTTAAACAATTAAGCTGTAGCAAACAGGTTTGTAGGATAGGTTTGCTTTGCTCTTGTTGCTTAATCCATTTTGTATACCCCGATGCACCCCAGTAAGCATTATATGAACCACTCAGCATGTTTGTGTTCTACAGTTTCTGTTAGGACAGAGATCCTCCTATTGGTGGAGAGACAGTTAGCTCCAAAGTGAATTGGCACAGTTGAGGTGTGGGGTTTGGGTTGGGGTCAGAATGGTCCCCTGAGCTTTTTGTTCACAGTTACATGCTCACCTTCTGGAAGCCCTTGCTGGTTCCCTTGCATGGCCTGGTCTCTGATGACACTAAAGTTCTCTATGGACAAAGGCCACAGATCGCACTGCAGGGGTATGTTTTAATCAGTGGTTCACCCTGTGATATGGTGCTGGGGTCAGCAGTGAGGCGTAGCTTGGATTACCTCAGTGAAATATCCAGCTAAATGAAACAATGACATGTAAGCTAGTAAAAGTTGTAAAGTTGTAAAAGTTGCTCTGGATGTGGGTGTTAGCTAAGCAAAAAAATAAAAGAGCTGTCACTCACCACCACTAAGAGCTTCCACACCTCCCTGCAGCAAGTCTTTGCTGTGAGCTCCACATCTTGTTAGATCCCCAGCTGATAATTGCTAAAATTCCCCATGAACACAGTCACGTGGAGCTGGAAGTAGGCTACAGCGCATCTCAGGGTCCAATTAAACTGGCTAATATTAGCCCTTAATACTAACAAACTTGTGGGGTTAATAGCATTTTAGTCATTGAGCTAATTGCCGTCTCAGAGATTCCTCAAAGCCCCATAGAGCTCAGCTCTGAGGAACTGCAAAATGGGACCTAATTATGTCAACAGATTACTGACTTGGCATGTTTTCCCAGCTAGTGATCGCTCAGACCTCTGCAGTTTGGAGGACAGTTCCTTTTTATATCGTACCATCATTATTATTCATTTATTTTGAACTACTGGTTTTATACCTGAGCTATCAGCCTTTTTTCACAAGCTGAGTGCTTTAATGATCCTCGTAAAAAATAAACGAATAAAAATGAAGTGAGGTGAGGGTGGCTGGAAAAGCGGTCCTTCTGGGTGAGTGACTGAGGGGTGTGACAGCATGGTTGGCTTTCTTAACCTCTCGGGTCGTCTCTCATCGGATCGGGCCAGACACGGATGCCCGTGGGGGCCTTTCAGTGTTGCCCCTGTCTGTAACCCGCTTGACATCTGATTGTCATGTTTGCTTATGCAGTAAGCCCTCTCCTTGTGCTGTCAGTGCAGTGTACTTGATCTGAGGCTTGGCTGTCTGTCTTACATAAACATTTATGCACAGTAAATCACCTCCAAAGAGCTAAGTCGTGAATCATGTCGTGTTTGTTGGAGTCGTAAAAGTTGTCTTGATTAAAACTGCTGCTGGAAAAAATGAATACATACATACAATCATATGAGCATGCACACCCACACATACACACCCACACATTACACACACACACACACACACACACACACACATGCACATGCGCACACACACACACACTTCCCACTTAACCTTTTGGTATACAATTAATGCTTAATGTGTTGGTAAAGAGCTGCTGAAGGCAAAAACCATTCTGCAGTTCTTTTTTTTCTTGCATCATTTGGTGTAAAAAATAATGAAAAAGTATTGAAGGACATTTTGCAGCTTAGAAAAAGTATGGGACCAGACACCATGGATCCAGCTCTGTTGATTTATTCTTTGGTGATGTCATCTAGGAGTTTGGCTAAGTTTTTCACCACAAGGAAGTGGGGCTAGGCCTAAAAGAGACTGTAAAAGTCATCTGGGCTAAAAAATAAAAGTCACTCAAACAATATCACTGTAACTATAATGTAACTAGTTAATTGATTTATACTACAGTTTCTGGACTGACTGTAATTCCTGACTACTCCCCGGCTCTTTATTTGTTGGAATAAAATATGAAGCATTCGCCTGGTGTTCCAGAAACCGCTGTCCAAACCTTTGAGGGTGTTTGAGAATGGAACAGTTGATCTGCTGTAATCTGTGGGCTGTGAGATGCACGAATCTCAGATGAGAAGAAACTTTTCCCTCAGACATCCCTGTAAACTCTGTGTGAGCTGACACTGATGAGGAAGTAGACGATGGAATCAATATTGATAATATCAGACCTGAAGTGCTCTTATGAGTTTGCAGAGAGCTAGTCTGACTGTGCTCAGTTTTTTATTTCATGTAGAGGACACTTCTATCCATCAACACATTCTACATCAGCGCTCCAAGTCTCCTCATGCTAAACTACTCAGAAATAGGAGCAGGCACTAGATTCAATCCAAACACAACATCCTTAACTTTTAGGCAACAAATAAAAAAAAGTAATGTTTTTTGCTTCTTACACAGTATAGAGAAGCTGGCCAACACTTCTCTCATAAATGAGCAGAAAAGAACAAAGGTTAAAAGAAACAATAATTTATTTTAAAACCAAACAAAAATGAAGAAACCAACCAACAGCAGGGGCAAAATGAGCCTCCTTCCTGCTCTCCAGCCAAACCTGTACTTAATCAGGCTTCAATTAATCAGGAGTGGCTTGTTAGCCAATAGGCTGGTTCCCAAACCAATTACAACATATGAACAATTACCAATTAACATTTAGTTTCTAGGGAGAGGTGAAGACTCTCCTTCACACACGGCTTTGTTCATTATTTGTAGTGGCTACCAAACTGAGGTTTTTGAAAAGACAAACAACACCTAAAAACTGACACTTGACTAAACTTGTGACTCAAAGGCAAAGCACCTTGGCAGTTTGATTGAATATGGAGCTCAAATGTAACATTTTCACAGAAGTATATATGTATGCATCACCTGTTAATGGATTATTATGTGTCAAAGACCGTATCAAATGGCCAACAGCAAAGGTGCTACTGCGTGATGATTGGACTGTTACCATGGAGACCTGGAGTGTGACATCAAATTGGCATCACACAAGTGCCAGAACTAAAATTTTCAATTCCCCATGGAGTTTCAAACTATGGCAGCTATGAAAAGACAAAATGTACAGTATGTGGTGAAAGAATGAATGTAATTGAAGAATATATGTCTGGAACTAACACTGGAAAGTACAGAGTGTGGTGTGTCTGACCCAATAAATTCATAAAGCTTTATAAATTCAAAAGCAAAACCACATTGCTAGTTTGTTCACAGTTATTAAATTGTGAACTCATGCCTCCTGAAGAGGCTTTTAACTGTTAAGCACACTTTAAATGGCATGCTATAAAAACAATCATTGAAATTGCTTGACGTATGAAAATGTTTGTGAAAGGTCCTACTGTTCCACTCCTGTTCAGAGTGAGCTGGATTAATTATGCATCAATGAATGAAGCATCAGACCTGTTGTTGAGACAGAATTTTTTGATTGGCTGTAAAAGTTTGGATCGGCTGAGATACCAGAGAAGAATCAAAGCTCAAGACAGAAAATAGAGCTTAATTCCTATACTTAGGGGCAATTTGGGTTAGTTTTGCAGGACAATTTAATAACAAGCTGAAAATGTCACGGCGCCAGAAACGCTTGACTGTTAAATCAAAGGCATCCGCTAAATTGAGTGAAGATGTCTGAGATGTTTTGGTGAAATGAATGAATTACTCTCTGGAAAGAGTGTGATTATGGGCAGGGCTTGTCTGTTTTCCTGCGAAGCCTTCTAGTGCCCCTGTGTGTGTGTGTGTGTGTGTGTGTGTGTGTGTGTGTGTGTGTGTGTGCTGTCACACACAGGCCTGAAACAGCTAACCTGTGGGAATCACTGGGAAATGCAAGCCTCCTCCTGGACTTGTCTCCTTGTAGTGGGATTCAGGGGGGAACTATGGCGATTTTCCCTTTAGCTATGTGTAACACTTTCAAGCAGATCTCTCATTCTTGCAAGTATTCTACTACATTTTCATCAATACTGTGAATGTCAAACTCGTGACAATGTGTTAGAATTAAGAGAAGAATCTTGGTGACTTGAAGTTAGAAAGCAAAGTGCTGTAGTAATTAAACTGAACGCCCACCTTAGTCTGTGCCTACACGCCACATATGCTTACATTTATGCTGTGGCTGTGACTACATTGCTGTCACCTCTCCAAAGCATAGATCTTGTCAGGGCTTTGTATGTGTGTGTGAGAAAGAGAAAGAGATCGAGACATTGTAAAGTACGTTGTAAAGCCATGTGAATGTTAGCCAGATTAGCGAGATTGTGTGCATTTGTGTGTGTGTGAGTGTGTGTGTGTGTGTGTGTGTGTGTGTGTGGGCGGGCGTATGTATGTGAGTGTGACTCACTGTGTGTGTCTCACTTTTAATAAGCAGAACCCGCCATCCCCCCCCCCATCACCAATTCTCCCCGCATGGGGGCCCTACGGGGGAGAGGAGTGTGGGAGGAGGGGGAGAGAGTGAGGCAGCCCTTCACTCCGTCAGCCCAACAGGGATCCCATCAGAGGAGAGAGGATCACGTCTGAAGGAGGAAGGAGATGTAACGAAAGGAGAAAGACAGACTCAGCAGCACAGCGGAGGCTAAGTGTTCTCACACTGAGCTGATTCAACGCTGAATCAGTGCTAAATCAATGCTAAATTAACACTGAGAACAGTTTTGTGTGTAGGGTGTGATCGAGGCGCTTATATCAATTTGCCTATACCAATTTTTTTAAGATAAATAATTTTTTTTGGTTTCATTCACTTGTATCTCTACCAGCTAGCTTGTACCTTGTCTGGCCAACTATTGAAACTTGGTCATGCAGCGCTTCTAACATTATTGACTCCTTATATGGCTTTTTGCTTGTGTTGTACTCTGCCTCACCTGTAAGTCGGTTTGGATAAAAGCAGCTGCCAAATGAATAAATGTGAATGTAAGTGTAAAGAAAGCGGGTGTGATGCATGATGGAGGAGCTAAATCCAAACAGACTATAACAGAAACGGAGCAGAGCAGAAAACTCTGGGCTCACAGGCCCCGGAGAGCGGAGGGGTGGAACATAAATCAGAGGAAATGGAGATGGAGATTATTTTTTTGTCTCCTGAAAATACATACAAACACTGCCGTGCTGTGACAGTTAAACGGGTCTATTCTTAAACACACTCTGGAGGAGTCTTTAAAGTGTTAGAGTCTTAAACCCAGCCAGGCTTGGCAGGGATTTTTTGTATACATGTATTTTAAACCTCTGACAGGATGTATAAGTTGAAAAGATGATGCAGAGGTAAACTCCAGATTGTCTTTTTCAGAAAAAAAAAAACACACACACACTTCCAAAGCCTTGCCTTTTAACTTCTCAGACTGTCAATCTTCCCGCATCTTGACGAGAGCAGCCTATGGGCTCAGAGGCAGGAAGCAGGAGTGGTAGGAAATCAAACCATTGAAATGCTGCGAGCCCATTGACAGCCCTGGATTTGCTTCCTTTCTCCATAATGATCCCGTGCAGCACGAGAGGAAGGAAGCAGTATTTTCATGTCACTTTGTTTTGCGCTGCGTTTGTTTTTTTTTTTGTTAAACTCTGTCCCAGAGTGTCTTACAGCGAGCGTCCTTCCCGCTGGAGTCATTCGTCAGAATCTGGGGGGCAGCGCTAAGCAGTCAAAAGCATTCCCTGTCAGACAGCGGGGTTGTGCTGCATTTTTATAATGGAAGTAATGACTCTGGGTCTGTGTGCGCAGGAGAGAGGGCAGATTTACTGCCAGAGCCACTCACGGTTTTTAGAGCCGGAGTGACCAGGCTGCCATCATAGGGATGGCGGTAAATAACGCTCACAATGGGGAGGATTGTAAAAATCACAACGCTGTCGGCGACAGACACCGGCCGTTTAGAGAGGGAGGAGGAGCAGTGAGGCTGGACCGAGGTGCAGGCCTAAATCGCTGCCGTCTGTGAAACTGTGACATGGTGATGGCAGCTTTTTAAAACTTTTCTTGTTTTCATTTGTCATCTTCTCTCCCTCCCAGACCACAGTCCAGTGAAGTGCCCATGTGAATGTGGTGTCATTTCTCTACCTTCAGCATTGTCCAGCCGTTCAAACTGTGTAGGTGTGCAGACGCAATAAGGTTTTTGTCAAAGGCGGCATGTTTCTTGACCTCTGTAAGTGTTTTTGTATGTGCTCTTGTTCATATAGCCTGATGGTATGAATGAAAGTCTTTCTGGACAAGACTGGTAACCATTTTTACTGCATACACATACCTATTTTTTTTTGCAATGGTCAGAAATTTCTACAAGGAAAGAAGCAAAGAAGCAAAAAAGATGCCATATCTCGACTGGTGTAAGTGCAGCATATAGGAATTGTGAGGGATCTGCTGGAGTGATTGGCTCTTGGATTACATAGTTGGGCAGGAAAGGAAGTTGGCTGGGGAAGAAAGGAGAGGAAAGGAAGTTGGGGGTACAGTCTGGGGTGTCAGAAGAGGACAGAGGTGTGGTTGGGATGGGACATAGAGTGGAGGACTGGTAGAGGGTGTATCAGCTCTCCCTCCTCTCTAGAATAAAACCAAAAACACACCAAGCAGGTGCCATCCTATGCTAACATGAGTGAAACACTAAGAAGTACACCTCAGTAAGCAAAACAGCAATAATCACAATTTATTTTAACTTTATGGCCCATGGCTTCTGTGTACCATCAGTCTGTACTTGGAGAATCTTGTCAAAGTAGATGTGGAACCAAGGTTTGCTTGAACACATGGCTGAAACACAGAGAGGCTGAGCATTAGAACTATTTTTCCATTTTACCTCTGAGTGCTACCTCAGTGGCACCTCTATGTGCCTCGTACCAATCAATTATCATTGTCTTACTCCACCCACTCTGTACAAAGGGATAATGTGTTTCTTTCAATGATTCACTAAATTGCACTAATACAGGCAGGGGGTGTAGGACAGAATCATAATGGTTAATTGTGTTGTTCCAGTCACAAGAATACGACAGCAGCAAATTCAATGGCACGCAAATGAGAAAGTGCAGATTAAGGTGCACGGCTTAAGTGGCAGCCAATCGACACTCCCCTTCCTTCACTTTAATTGGACAATTAGCGCATCCTTTGCCTCCATCAAGTGGCACCAGCTACCGGAGCCTTGACGCCGCCCGCCTTTCCCGCAATCTTTTGTCGTGCCTTGCTTAAGGAGTGGAACGGCGGGGACTTTGCTATCCTGGTCCAACACCCCCGCCCCCAACTCCCATCTCAATCCTGTCTTCCCTCCTCCTCGGCTGAAATCCATTTCGTTAATAGCTCTGTCGATTTTCGATAGAAACTTCCCCAGCACACGCACGGACCTTGTTTCAGCGGGTTCCGTCAGCACGGTGGAAAAGAGAGAGAGAGAGAGATCTTGATTAATGTCACCCTGCACAGCCGTGAGTAACCCTTTCAAAGCGTTCCATTAATTACCGGCTGGGCCTCGGCAAGGCGGATTCGAGGACCTGTCCTTCCATCGCTGCCGCTTCAATCCTCCGCTCCCAGACAAAGGGGACGGCGGATAAAACAGCATTCCGAATGCTCCTCTCTCTTCTCTTATTCTCTTTTTACCACTCGTCCTTTTTCCGCCAGTCCTGTTGGTGTTTTGCGATTCGACTCCCCGTGCTGTTTTATTATTTTTTTCTAGGCAGTAGGCCTATATTTTATTCATTTCTTATACAATGCCGTATTAATGAATTCAAAATCCGTTCCCTCGTCGCCCGCAGATTTTTTTCCTTCCATAGCGCATTCACAGAAGAGGCTGAAACCGTCTGTGTGTAACGCACTTGTGTATACCTCCCACGGATGTTTTTTTAGTTTTTTTGGAATTTTTAGATGCGGGAAGCCTATAGACTGAGCCATGACAGCATCATACCCCTCACGGAAAATATATTGCAATATTATTCATAGCATACAGTGTAACCTATGTTACTGTCGTCTTCTTCCCCAATAAATTAATATATGTTGTGTGACATATCAATTATAGATATAATATAAGTTCATAGAACAGGTCATATAAATCTATATTAATTTTGAGATAAGGCTCAGAGCTGTGCACAGTTGACAATTACAGGTACAAAAGGACAGGTACAGTGATAAAGGAATAGCACCCCTACCCTGCCAATGGATGGGACAGGATGACTAAGGAAGAACAAAGAAGTCATTTCAGTGCTGTTAGAGATACATAAAGGTGCCCCCCAAATCTATTCCCTCCCTAACGTCCCCTACCCATTGGGTTTCATTCCAGAGCCTTTCTCCCTGTGACCCAGAACACGGGTGATGGTGTTGTTCTCCCTGCTCGTCTTGCTGGTTTTTTTTGTTACTCTGATGTTAGGCTTGAACTGAAAGAGCAGGAGAGCAGCTTTGGCCCTCTGATTCAGGTGAGTCATTCATTGCGCTCAGTTGCTGCTCACTGATCTCAGTTTAATTAGCCTAGTTTCATTCGTTTTAGCAGTGGGGGGAAGACAGAGGCAAAAGCTTCACTGTGGATGGATTCAGCAGCAGCTGAGTTCAGCAGCAACAGCACAGCTGCAAGGTTCCAATGGATGGTTTTGCTTTCTCTAAGAAGTGGAAGGGTCACATCAACAACAACAGCACATCAAGAAAAACAGCAATAATAATAATAATAATAATAATAATAATAATAATAATAATAATGAGTGTGATAGGAAAAAGACAAAGACATGAAAGACATGTTCAAACAAGCGAGCCATTTTCCTCACGGTAATGGGTCTGATTAGGAAAAAAGGCGCACTGCTTCCCAAAACAATCAACCGCATGCTCAGGCTGTACAGCATCTGCCCTTTCAGCATCTAGCGGCTCTTTCAACAAGGATTCACCACCACAAATATATGCAATGTATACCATATCCTCTTTGTTTGTATTAGGCATTGTGGAGATCTTTTATTGTTGCGTAGAAAGACTAGCACCATTATAATGGTCCTGCTCTGTCATAAGCTGTTATGAGGACAAATGTGCTTGGTTCTGGTGTAGCAGGACTATTGTTCCTGGGGGTAGCTTGGGAAGGAGAACATCAATCTAAAATGTAAAAATACATTTGCAGGTATTTCCATTAGTCCAAAGTGGCAGGTCTTCATTAAGATGTACATGCATTGTATTAAATAGCTATGGTGCCTGGGAGTATGCATTAGTATTAGAATTTATTGGACTCTTCGTCTGTGTTGAGCCTCACAAATTAAACTAAATCTTTGTTCATGGGCTTTGGTGGGTTTTCGGATTATTTTTTGCAGATACATCAGCCTTAGAGCATCTTGCAGTCACACTTTGCATTAAGTGACCCTATTACACAGTTCTTACTCTAATCTGTGGATTAGTTGCGAACCGAAGTTGGGATAAAATCAGAATTGCAGCAGTGCTTATTTTAGCCTGAACCCTGAATGTATCCCAAACCTTAGCCATAACTCTAAGCCCAAGATCAACTTATTAAATCTGTCCTGTTGCTCATGTATAAATAAGTGCTGCCTCATAATAACATTTAATTACTTAATTATGTAGTGATTATTGAAGATGTCCAGTGTAATGGGTTCAACATAATGCAGTCCAGTGGGTTATCAGGGCCAGTCCTTTTCAAGCTGAATCCAGTTTTCTTACCCCAAGATGCACACCCTGTTCCTGGACAAAGTACGTGAGATTTTTTTTAAATTAAAGTTTAAAATTGGTTTAAGATTGTGCTGTATTTCCCAGGAAACTGACTGTCGCCGATGATGTTGATGAATGCACTGTGAAATAACCTCAGATCATTGTATTGAGAAAAAAAAAGAAAAAGAAAAACCACATAGTTTTATCGAGGGCTGTCCCAGACGTGATAAACAATCTCAGCTATCAAAAGAAATAAAATCATATTACAGTCCTCATTTGGCATCTTCACTTTCAGGGGATGTAACCCTTTAGCTGAATTCTACCATATTCATGTCGTAAAGATGCGCGTGCTCTATTTTACTGTCAGCTGTGGCTGATGCCATTCGATCAATACTAACTCACAGTGAGTTATGTATACAAAAACCCCTTGCTGCATAAGAATGAGCGCTGTTTTGTTTGGGCTGCTGCTTGATGTTTTATTACCCTGCCTTTAAGTGTGCCTGGTGCATAAATTGTATTTAGCAGGGTTGAGACGGACCGCATATTTGCACCATTTGTCTCGTTTACTCTCGTCTCGTGAGAAAATTAAGCGGCGCCTGTTTCCAGCACCGGGGTCAGAAAAACCGCCGTACTTCTGGAGGTCATTTCTGCACATTCACAACTGATCCATTGCAACCCCTCCGAGATTCGTCATGTTTTTTCTTTTTTGTTCATGGCGCTCGCAAAAACAGCGCATGAAAGGATCTCGCCACCAATGCGCCACAGAAGTCATGGTTTTTCCAGTAAGCGAGATGTTACCCTGGACATAATTACACGTCCTTCAGTCGCGTCCCCCGCGCCGGAAGAATAATGAAAGCCGAGCAGTCAAAGAGACAGTCTGAGTTACTGCCTCCACATTGAAGCTAAGCTGCAACATCAATAGGACCGGAGAGGCGTTTTTCACAGCGGAATGCAACACGAAGGGTGCCGTTTGCCCGGCAGATGCGGCCGAGAAGCTGAGACGTCGCGCTGCTCGCATTAACATTCGCCCCTCTCTGTTCCATCGAATAACACGAGGATTGCTGTCTGCTGGAGAGGAAAGCTCGGTTTAAAAGGGGATGATATCTAAACGTGGGAAAAAGAGAAAGCACTCAGGTGTAATCTCACACGGCCAGAGTCACTTCCCAGAACTTTATCAGTCGTGGTTTATTGCCAGCCTATAACAATAACCTCCATCTTATGGAGCCTCTTTGCTTAATCAACTTTATGCTTGGTAGGATAAAAAAAGGCGAGCAATGCATTCAGGCACAGTGGATATGTTCATTATCTTTTGATTGCATTTCCATTTCTAATGGAAAAAACCGGCTAAACAAAATTAAGTCCATCGCCTGGTGGCTAAATGTGTTATTGACGAACGCGTGAGACCGTTAGATCAGTCTCTGAACGTGACAGAAACACCATCTCAAGGCATTCTTACTCTCACAAATAGCAATTTGCGATAAATTGAACTCTTTTTTTTCTTCCTCCTTGATTGAATGTTTCTGAGCGTGGGAGGGAACAGAGGGAGAATACAGAAGAGAAGAATCGTCCTTGGAGATCAGCGAGCATTTCGTTACACGGAGAGGGCTGGCGCGCCTTGCGCAACCTTTCTCAGATAGCTGTAGAAATACCGGCTTACGTCGACGTGGAAAAATGTGACATTCTGAAATGTTCGATCAATAACCTTTAACCGTTTTTCAAAACTTTTAAAAAATTGTCCTCCTCGTATTTGGGCTCTGTTGTGACTCACAAAATTAACTCACGCTGTCAGACCATTCAAACTCTGAGAGGAAAACGCGTCAACTTTTGGGATGGGGACAGAGAGCCAGTACTGCTGGCGTGATGCTGGGCTCTGAGGCTGAGCTTCACCTTCCGCAAGCAGCAGCGAGGGTGCAGGCAGCTGTTCTCATAAAACGCCTCTCTCTCATTGGCGGAAGCCTGGAAATCTGTCAAGAGACAAATAAGAAGCATTACCTTACATTACATTACATTCATTTAGCAGATGTTCTTATTCAGATGGAATACCAGCACAAAAGAACAGAAGTCTATCCATTCAAAGTGAATGAGCAACAGTGTCAGACCAGGTTAACAACACACCTAAACAAGTGAATGTGAGCATAACAGTATTCAAGCCCTACTACAAGTTAACTTGTGCAACCTCACTAGACAAGGGAAGCCAAGTATACTACCATACATCCCAGTCACTAGATCACAGAATCCAAAATGTATTTGTTATACGGTGTTGCATTCAGGCAACTTGCAGACAGCTAAATGGGTCCTAATATTAGCTGGGGGTCCTGCAGTACACGAGTATCACGGGTGACATCTTTATTCCAAGCAATTGAGTTTGCAATGACGTAAAAGATACAATAAAAGATGACCTCTTACCTTTACTTTTGGGTGGCAGTGTAGCATAATGGTAAGGAGCAGGGCTTGTAACCAAAACGTTGCTGGTTCATTTCCCTGCTGGAGCACTGCTGATGTACCCTTGGGCACATCACTTGGAAGAACTTTAACCTGGAATTGCCACAGTAAATATCCATGTAAAAACTGTAACCTATGTAAGTCGCTCTGGATAAGTGGATCTGCAAAACGACAGTAATGTAATGTGTCAGGTGTTGGGATGTCCCCTAGTGCAAGATACTATTTAGGTATGTGATAATTATAAGGTAAACAAATAAAATATTTCTGACAGTAGTCCTACGAGCCCTGAGGTCACCATGTGATGGGAACCACACAGGAGGTCACGTTTTTGGCCAAAGCCTCTTTGTGCATTAATCTCTTTCATCCGCACGTATATTTTGGGTCATCGTGCCCTACGGCACCGATAGGAGTTGAAGGGAGGTTTTATTTTTAGAATTGAATGTAAAACGTGAAAATCTGCTCTGAAGCACGCCTGCCATGGTTTTTGTGTGTCTTGACAAACTTAAGTTTGAGTCCCTGGAGAGAGAAGCCACAGAGCAGTGCTCCTCGGGGACTGCGCTAATTGGGGCACTTTGTGAAGACTGACAGCGTGCCTCTCCCCATTTCCCAGCAGCCTTTGTCACTGGGGAACAAACGGGCTTAAACTCTCCCGGGGCCGGGTGAGGTGAGCACTGCCGGAAACAAGACTCCTGCCGGTGTGACAGGAGATGGGTGGGAGAGCAGGGATAGAATGATTTGTGACTTTAACGTGAGTGGAGACGGCAGATGGGGGAGACTCAAGTGGGTGTGAGTTTGATGTGAGTGTGTGTGTGTGTGTGTGTGTGTGTGTGGGGGGTTTGCACAGGTGGAGGCAGAACTCGGTGGACAGGTGTGTGGTTTTCTGGGAAGGGCTTTGTCTTCCTCCAGCCTCTTCCTCACATCCACACAAAAACCGCGTTAACATGGTCTCCGTATTCTGCCCCTCCCCTGCCTGAACCAGATTCAGTTAAAACATCTCTAATCACAACACTACCAATTATCTTTAAAATACCCAAACTGATCCAGCGTCAGCCAGTCGGCTCTATTCAGTCCACACCAATCAGCTCTGCGCGTGAACAGTTTTATCCACACGGTTTAATAACTATGCTTGTTTATCACATTTTTATTGAAATATTAAAGTATGTATCATGTATATCAATTGTTTCTGACACAATGGAGCCCTGGTCATTGATTTGCATTGTGGCTGATTAAAAAAAAACACAGGACCTACTCCAGGGACTTGGCCTCATAACACTTAGATGAATCTCTTCTGTGTTTAACATTAAATATTTATGCAAACAAATTTAATAAGGACTTTATGCAGATCCAGTCTACACAAATAGTGACTGGAAGGCTTTCAAAGAGACCACTATGACTAAATCAAAGAACTACAAAGAATTAGCCATCCAAATCAACAAATACCTTTGTGTTAGTATGAGATCCTGGACTGAAATCATTGTCAGTTTTTGTAGACAGGGTTCAAGTAGTTTGATAAAACACATATTTGTCCTGATCATTTCAGAAAATGAGGAAAAAAATTCCTCCCCTTCAACAAATTCAGCAGTCTAAAAATATAAATCTTTGAGAATGAAGATATGCTCTTTGATTATGATCTGCTAACTTTTAAAATGTTTTCATCAATTCAATATGAAGTTATGCAAGAACATTCTTAAAAAGTCAGAATGTACTTAGTTCAACTGAGGACAAAAATATCCAGCTGAGAATCTGAGCTCTGAGCTTTGCTATGACTGATCTGTCTGTTTCAAACACATACAATGTTATACCCACATTTTTTCACTATTAGGCTTGCCATTTTGGAGCAATTGTGCTGTTTCTGGAACAGTATGGTTCTGTGGTCCTGTTAAGTGGGTCATCTCCTATAGCTCTGACAGTACACTGTAAAACTGGTCAAAGATTTAAAATAAAATATCCTCCAGGACCTAGAAAATAAAGTCAGAGAGCCACGTCACAGGGTTGGTAAACCAGACTCCTTTTATTGCTAGCACTGACTAAAATGAACCATATTGGTAACGTCCAAAACTGAATGGATTAGAAGCTTTTCTCTTTAATACAAAAACTTCTGGAGTTTAGCAGCAAGGCATGCCAACTTAATCAATATTCATTTTAAAAACCTCAACAAAAACTACATCATTAGAGATCTGATGGTGCTAAGCGCTGACATGAGACTTGATTCCACAGCTGGGCTGTTTTGAATAGGGAATGATGTGCATCAATAAAATCAAATAAAACAAACACAACTGTCTGAGCATCACACTGGCATCTTGTCTCAGACAGGGTGGAACTGCACTCCTCTCCAGACAGAGACGCGTTTGAATATGTGATATGCAATTACCTCTGATTGTTTAACCACCGCCTCTCTGACCATCTTGGAGTGAGGAAAGCCAAGGAGGAAGAGTGATTCCAAAATTGTGTCTGTTTTGATTACGGAAAATTGTTTCTATTATGAATACATCTGATGAGCAGAAACAATAGAATTAAAAAGAGTTTTTTCCCGTATAATGGCATATTGAATTCTCCAGACTGCGCTCATTTACTTCCCAGCAAAGAGGATGCAGTAATTGTTGAGGGGTGTCCTGTAAAAATGATGAAGTCGCAGCAGGGATTGGGACTGTATTTACAGGAGCATGTGAATTTACATGGACATGCCAAGTACACACTCAGCTAGTAACGCTTCTGAATCAGACATCATTATGAAGAGAATAGCTCTGTTGCACACACACATACACAGACACACACATACACATACACATACACTTACACACACATGCATGCATACACACACAAACACACACAGACACACATGAACAAATGCGCTTGCGCACACATGAATACATGCACACACTCGCATGCACAAACACATGCACACACACATGCACACACACACACACACACACACACACACATGCATACATACATACCTTTCACTTCACAGCCTTAGTTCAGGGTGGGATTTTGGGCTCCTACCTGGTTTTTGGTTTTCCCTTTTCGTCATTCATGGACACTACACAGCGAGTGGGACTGTTGCCTCTGTGCCTTAGTTTTTAATAAAAACAAACTAAACCAATTGTCACACAATCCGCCACTGCCTGGAAGACAGAGCTGGCCTGAGATGAGATCCCTAAAGTGAGATATCACGGAGTGGGAGGTCTGCCTCGTGCCACTTTTGGGTTTGTTTGTTTTCTTACACTAATATGAACCTGACACAGAATAAGGTTTGGCCAGCTATTCCCTTTACAGACATTTCTAATCCTTTGTTTTCAAGCGCAGGGAAGCTAGTTTGTAACAACACACATGCACGCATGCACGCACGCACACACACACTTGGCAATGTTCGCATGTACATAGTTATATTGATCAAGCCGTTCTTTCATAGAGAAAACCTATTTGTGTTCCACTGCTGTACCAGACCACTTCCAGGCTTCATCTCTGTGGCAACGTCTCTGAATGTTTTTATGAAAATTGAGAATAACTGCGAATAAGCCCTCCAACCTGTGCGTGATCCTCAGCAGAAACGGCCTCTGGAAAAACGTCTGGATTCTGCGGCCGGGTTTTCTGTTGTTGTAGTAATACGAGGTGGTGCGGGTCTCTGCAAATGGGCACTATGCTATTGGTGTCAGGTCCGCGCTCTGCTAAGCTGGTTCCAATCGCCGCTGTCTGTCAGGTGCAGCTCAGCAACGCTCCTACGGGCGGGCGGCAGAGACACCTAATTAAGCCTGCCAGGCAGAGACCAAGGCAGACGGGTCACGACCCCTGTCCGTTATTTATTTAAGGGAGGGAAACCACGCCGCGTGCAACATCGGTGAATTGGAGGAGGGCAGGGTGAGGGACAGGGGGAATTGGGGCAGAGGGAGACAGGACCCAGGGGGAATTAAATTAAAGTGGGAGAAGGGTTCCAAACAAAGACACGAGCCAGTGGGGTGGGACCGTAAATTTCAGGAGCAAAGGTCAGACAGGCCTGAAATTGGCCAACCCCTCTCAGCTTGCATTACCTTACAAAGTGATACGTCACGTCATGTTAGTCCTACATTAGCTAATAAGCTGAGGTTCACTTAGGAAAGGAGGAGCAAACTGCCTATGTGTGTTTCTCGTTTTTAATAACACGCCCATCTCTCTAAATGAGGTTCCCCTGCCCGCCGGGCCTGTAATCCACTCTTGTGACTGGCGACTGTGTTTTGCGCTCGTACGGGGGCAGGAATCCTACTTGAAGCTGATCCTTTCATCCCCTCCCAGAAGCATCTCTGGAAATATCCCGCTGCATATGGTAACTTCTGCTCTCTCTGACTGAGGCCGTCTCTCCCCGCTGCTACTGTATCCTGCAGCAAAGAACAGAGTGTTGCTGCGATTGGTGGCCAGCAAAATCAGCCAGATTTAGAACTAAACAGACAACAGAGGCGAGCATGGAAAAGAGTATGCAATGAGAGACAGTGAGATGGAGCAGAGAGATGGAAAACAGTACAAGGTTTGCAAAGGGGCAAATACTGCAGTTTGTCAGTATCTACTGCATATTCCGTGTAGGTGGTTTTACCCTTACTTCAGGAAGAGCATCTAGATCTTCTGGCCTTGCCAGGGGGTTGGCGATCAGTAATATCTTAATAAATAACAAACATTATGAAAGCTTTTAAATTGAAAGGCTTTTGTTTGACTTTTGTTTAACCTACTTAGTGGTAATCTACTCACTCATACTGCATAAAGCAGGCAGAAAGACTCCGTTCAGAGAAGCATTTTCTCTCCGTTTAAAGGGTCACCTCAAATCCTCCGTGAACAAACTGCCTCTCAGGTTCTCTGTAGAAGGGTTTCTCTGTACGGGGGTTACAGAAGACGTGCTGGAAATGCTGAGAGATACAAACAGTGTTGTGTTAGAGTCTGTGCTTTAATTTGATTCATATCAAATGCAGTTGTCCTGCCATGGTGAAAGGATGCCCTGTTTAACAGAATGCAGTCTGTCTCCTCTCCTCTCCTTCCCACTCCATTCCACTCTGGACAGAACAACAAAGCATATGTCCACTCCACCTCCTGGGGAAGTCCGCTGTCAGATAAATGCTTTCCCCCCCTCAAAACTTCATACAATGGCCAATCAGGCAAAGGAGATTACTCCTCTCTGACCCTTCTTTCCCGCTGTGTCATGCTTTCAGGACAGGCAGCGGTGGCCATATGGACACCTCTATCTTCAGGGAGCAGGCTAATAACGAACCAGGGCTGGGCTCATTATGAGAGAGAGAGGGAGGGAGGGAGGGAGAGAGAGAGAGAGAGAGAGAGAGAGAGAGAGAGAGAGAGAGAGACAGAGAGAGAGAGAGAGAGAGAGAGAGAGAGAGAAAGAGAGACAGAGAGAGAGAGTGAGAGAGAGAGAGACAGAGGGAGTGAGAGAGAGAGTGAGAGAGAGAGAGAGTGAAAGAGAGAGAGAGGGGAGAGAGAGATAGAGAGAGAGAGAGACAGAGAGAGAGAGAGAGACAGAGAGAGAGAGAGAGAGAGAGAGGGAGAGAGAGAGAGGCTGCCTTTCCCTTAGGAGAGAAGAAAAAATATGTTGCAGTTTGCACAACATGTTGCCACTTGCTCTAATCTGAGGGACAAGGTTATAATGTCGATTTTGCTCTATCATTCAATTTACTATTTGATATTTCACCATCTAAACGAGAGAAGGATGGTGTAAAGGAAACAGAGAGAGACGGGGAGAGATATGCAGGATGGAATTAGGCATTTATCCATTGATTATTAACATACAGAAAAGAGCATTATCATTTTGGACTGACCTGAATCACAGTGATCCAAACTAAGTCTGTCATAAAGCCCTGCAAAACCAAGAGCTGAACCCAGAAAACAGCCCCCTCGGCCAGCTGGTCCTGGGGCTTACTGAGAAACAACAGCTTCACGACAGCACTGCAATAACAATTCCAATTAGACTAAACCAAATTATGAAACACCCCTAGCACACTTATCTGGAACATTGAGAAACACACACTGAAACACAAAATAAAATGCAATTCTGTCAGACCCTAAAAAAAAATGACACCCTGGCAGAATGAATATTTGACCACGGTCAAAAATGCAAAGCAGAGGCAGATCCTGACCAAATATTATCTGACCGATCACAGCCTGGCCATTGAAAAGGGCTGACACAGACAAACCTGGCAAGCTGGGCTCTGTGATTACAGCGAAAGGAGAGGTTGAGACAGAGACCCACTTTCCTTTGCAACGTGATAAAGACTTACAAGCATGGAAATGTTCATTTAAAAAAAATCACGGCTGTCTTCCACTATTTCCAAAAGAGGACTGACACAGAGAAAATGTCAGACATGCAGGGAGAGGAGCCCATGACCCCAGCAGCTCAGTATATGGACACATGTCATAGTCTGAGAGACAAACAGTGAGCACCTAGTGTAATTCAATTTAGTTTTACAGTAGCCTTGGTAACATGCAGTCATTATAATGTGTAATAAATTGCTAAATAATAAGTTGCTAAATTGTTGGTAACTGTTAATTGCATATCAATTACTTTTTTGTATGTGTTAATGTATTTGCGTGTATGTGTATCTATACATGTGTGTGTGTGTGTGTGTGTGTGTGTATGTGAGCGAGCATATATATATGTCTGTACCGTGAATATATCCCTGCATATGATGTAAGGATATATGCGTTTTCTTTTATTCTACATTGTTGCATTTGTATTTATTACAGCCCTGACGTTACTGCTCTGAAAACATGGCTTCTGTTTGTCTTGCAAATAAAGCAGCGCTGAAGTGGAAACTGAACTGAGAGGGAGAGCGTGAAAGAAAGCAAGAGAGAGACAATGAGGTGCAGGGACACTCAGACAGAGAGGAGGAGAGGAAGAGCGAGGCCCAGAAAAAGACACAGATTCCCGGGATCTGCAAACAAAGCACAGCTGGAAGAACACCTGTAAAGCTCTTTCCCTATGGGCTGCTTCACACAAGTAGCCTTTAAAACCATCGCACATCCCCTGGCATGCTTTATGGAGCTTAATAATAACCACGGGGGGGGGGAGGAGAGACTGCTGACCGCGTGAAGGCTCTGCAGTGTTCAGTACCTGCCTGAAGCTGTGGCTGAAGTGATATGGGGTTTGAATCCCAGGTCAGGCATTGCTGCTTTACCCCTGAGTGTGGTGCTTAACCTAATGTGCTTCAGGGAGCCTTATGGTGCACATATTTATTACTGAGTGCATGTGTGTGTGTGTGTGTGTGTGTGTGTGTGTGTGTGTGTGTATGTGACTGTGTGTGTGAGGCAGTGGTAATACTGAGTGTGTGTGTGTGTGTGTGTGTGTGTGTGTGTGTGTGAGAGAAACTGTGTGTGTGAGGCAGTGGTAATACTGAGTGTGTGTGTGTGAGAGACTGTGTGTGAGGCAGTAGTAATACTGAGTGTGAGTGTGAGTGTGTGTGTGTGTGTGTGTGTGTGTACACAGGTATGTGTGCCATTGCTGCAGATAGTGAGCCGCACACAAACCCACACAGGGGCTGATGGGAGGATTACTGAGAGGATTACACTGTGTACAGCGATGGAAGAGATGCCTCATAATCACCGCCTGTAAAAGACAGAACCTGATAGAGTATTGTTCACCTAATTATGTGCAACGTGCTCTGTAATTATGCTGCAATCGCTGTCTGGAATAATGGCTAAAGTACAGAGCGGGGCGATGCCTTGACATGATTTCTCACAGCACCTGCAGCCAAATTAGAGAGGACTTCTGTGCAGGCTTTGATGTTCTTCACACTTCGTTCAGTATTTCTGACATCATGGACCTGCAGTCGTTTATATGAACTGCGTCTCTGCTGATTAAAAGCAGAACACAGAGCCTCAGGTGGAGGCCTGTGTACAATCGGTGTCACCTTGCTGACATCATCAAACGGAGCCCAACCTGACATGACCCGAAAAGGAAAGCGCTGTGCCCCCTCACTAATGCCCGACTCTCCCCCAAAACAGAAACAGATGGTGAGGAGGTGAAAGGGTTAAGCTTTCCATGCATCGACGGGGTCTGGGTTACAGCTGAGCCGTTATGACACCACAGGACGCAGCAGAAAGAGGTGTCCTTGTCTGACTGTGAAACCTACCGCCATCCCTCCAATTCATCAATGAGATTGGCACATGCTGGGACAGAACAGCTATTGGCCCCATTTGCTTTCCTGACTCAGAGGAGTGAGGGCAGGGTACAGATTTGGAATGGGTGAGTGGCAGAGAGAAATGAAAGAAGATTTAGGACACACTGAAAGTGTCTTTATCTCTCTGTCTCTGTCTCTCTCTCTCTCTTTCTCTCTCTCTCTCTCTCTCTCTCACACACACACATCCATACATGTGCACACAGACAGACACAGACAGACAGACACACACACACTTCTGCTCTGGACACTACAGGGAGATGACAGGGAGGATCTAGGCCAAGTTTTAAAATATCCAATGTCCATCTTTCTATAAGGAAGGAAGAATTTATTGTAAAGATGGAGATCCAGCAAAAGTCAAAGGTACAAGAAAGAAAATACTTTCAATTATTATAAACTGGCCACCTTCCCAAAATTTTGTTCCATTAATGTCCAGTATTAGACAAAATTGAAATGAGATCACAAATGATATGTATGAAAAATGTGGTTAGTCATGCAAAACAACACCCTCTTAAATTTAAACTGCTTTGTGTGGATTATACATTTTTTCCCAGGGTGCACCTTAAATTAATTTCCTCCGCTATCTTTGACAGATAAATTTAGGCGTAAGAGAGGGAATGCTTGAAATAAATTACAGGACAGCGGAATGAGCTGGATAATCTAGGTGACTGTTTCACTTTACATTTTAATGGAACACGTCAAATTCAGCGGGCAGAATTTTCCCCCACAAAAATAAATATATTCATAACTGATACATCGGAGGTCCGTAGAGATCAGTGTTTACTTGCTGATTCGCGGTGAGTAAAGGCACAGACAGGAACACGCAAACGCAGTCAGCCTTCAGTCCTGACCTCCAGAACAAAGCGCAGACTCATCGCTACTTCGTGTGCACAGATCGCATTTCAGATGCGACCTCCTTTCTCCTTTTCCTGCGTCCGCAGACATTCTCCTCGTGAAAGCCCACAGTCATGCACACACTCACACGTACAACTAGCAGCAAAAGGACAGTCCAGCGGCCTTGGCTTCAGACTGTCCTTCAGCTCACCTCTCCCAGCACGTCACGAGACGCCTGCACTTTCACAGAACTGTAAAAATGTTTACGTTTCGGCCAAGAGGCTTGAGAGGTTCTGGAAAGTGACTGACAGAGGAAATTTAGGGTTACTAAAGGAAAATTAAAGGACTAATGGACTAAAGGACACTAAACTGGTGGTGGTGGTGGTGGTGTCGGTGTTGTGAAGTAACCAGTCCAGATGAGATAGCGAGGCTTCACATAACCCATTTGTAAAGCTACCTGCGATATCATCGGTTCAGTGCAAGTCGGTGGAGTGACTTGCTTCGAACCTGTGTGATCACTGACTCGCCTCAAACAATCAAAATACTTTGATTTCCACAGCAAATCATTGTCGACAGGTTGCATAACATTACATTATCGTCATTTAGCAGATGCCCTTATCCAGAGCGACTTACACAGGTTACAATTTTATCCATCTATACAGCTGGATATTTACTGAGGCCCATTGAGGTTAAGTATCTTGCTCAGGGGAACAACAGCAGCACCCCCCCCAAAGGGAATCAAACCAGCAACCTTCGGGTTATCAGCC